>ML777499.1:2311880-2338190 GCA_009831015.1 Picea engelmannii
TTTTTTTTTTTTTTTTTTTTTAATATTTAATTTAGTTTAATTTTTAAAAAGGTATTATATAAATTAAAATTAAGAGAAGTTTTTGTAATTTTTAAAACTAGATCTTAAAACATTTTAGAGGTAAATTTCGACTCATAAAACTAAAGAAAACAATATGATTTTTTTTAAGGATTGGAATTCCTATTTTAAAATTTTTTACGAATCCTTTGATTTTGTGGACAATATTCAAACCCTTTCTATAGAGGAAGAAGCTTTTTCTATAGAGACATAGTTTGGGGTTAAGAAGCTCACAAAAGAGAAAGCTAAGGACATTGCAGGCTACCAAGCATAAATTTCAAAAATTGGAGGGCCCATCCTCATCTCTCACATCCATAAGCTCTTCAATTTAGCAATCAAGTAGAGCTTCCCTAAACATTGGACTCAAAGCCTCATTGTAACTATTTTTAAAAGTGAGAATAAAAACAACCCCTCTAATTCTATGACCATTATGATTAACCCACTTTTAGCCAAGTTATATGGAATTATTTTGGAAAAGAAGATCGATGTATGGCTAGAAAGCCACGAAAAAAGAGCTAAAGGCTAGGGAAGTTTTAGGAGCTATCATTCAACTATGGACTACCTTGTTACGCTTAGGATAATTGAGGAGGAGTGTCGCAATAATAAAACCAATCCCCTATGTTGTTTTGTTGGGTTTATAAAAACTTTAAACACAATGCCTAGGACTAACCTTTGGAATAGCTTAGAAAAGCTAAAAGTTCCTTTCAAGTTGAGAGCTACTACGATAAGGTTGTATGAGAACATTCTAGCCAAGTTTAAGAGCATTGAGGGTTGGTCAAAAGAAATTAATTGTAATATAAGAGTTAAACAAGGTTGTCCTTCGTCCCTACCCTTTTTGACATATACATTAACAAGTTAGAGGGTTGTTTGGAAGGAGTAGGTTGTGTCGGCCTAACTCTAGTTGCTATAGTCATCATCCTTCATCACATTGATTATATTTTTCTTATGGCGAGGAGTCTCTATGATCTCGATAAGCAACTAAAAATTCTCAAGGTTTTTTTCTCTAGTACATGTATGATTGTTAACACCGACAAAACAAAGGTTATGATAATCAAAATTCAAAAAGATCACTTATGTTAATTTTGTGTATGCCAACAACAACTTGGAGGAAGTGACTTCGTATAAATATCTCGGACTCGATCTTCAACACAAGCTTAATTAGAACTATATCATTGAGAAAAGGATAAGTGGAGGGTGGGAAGCTTATTATGGTGTTGGAAACAATTGTAAATCAACGAACCTTTGGCTATGGGATAAGAAAAAAATCATCTTTGAGATTCTAACATCTCTAGAGAATCATGGAGAAAGATAAGGCAAATCCAAGAGTGCTTTATAACATATAATCTCAAAATGAAAGGAAATACACCCTATTGTGTCCTCCTCATAGAGGTAAGTCTTTCCCTCATTGGGAGCACGACTATGGCTAGGTACCCAATGTACACGAACAAAATAAAAAAAACATGGAAGACAAGAGGCTTCCTAAAATTACTTCAAACTCCAGTCAAAACCAATTGTGACTCAAGTGAGGTTGGAACAAAGATGCCAAGTCTTGGCTAAATCATTGGGGAATTAAGGAAGAGGTTGAACTCTATAGAATAATGATAATATTAAAAATATTGTTACATCTAAATTTAAGGAGAAATTGTGATGCAATAAAAAATTAGATGATAAAATAAAATTAAGATACTATAAGGAGGTGATCAACCATAATCTATAAGATCGGAAGTATCTCTTTGTTTTGATTAGCATAAAGAAGAAAATCAACATTGCTAAAAGAAGAACAAAATCTCAGGAGCTCCATAGTGAAACAAGGCATTGGACAATCCCTAAACATCATGGGTCAAAATAATTTGTCCTCTTTGTGACACTAAGAGGGTTGACGACAAAAATCACTTTCTCTTAGAATGTCTTGCGTACACCTGCATTAAATCACAATTTCAAAATATTTGTTACAATACCGACCTTCCTAACCTTTTAACTCATCAAAACTATAGTGATTTAGGGACACTTCTCTTAAAGCTTTTCAAGCACAAAAACAAAATTTTAAAGCAAATCAAATAATTCCTTACCTTTATTAAGGTCCGATAAACCAAATTTAATCTCAATGAACGTTAGCCATCATCATCATCATATCTTCTCTCCTCATCTTTCTTCTATTTTTTATAAAAAAAAATAAATTTATATATTAAAATAAATATTTAAAATATATATATAAACTAATTACACTTACATAAAATTAATATAATTTATACACTTTATAAAAATTTTAACCCTTCTCATTTCTAATCTATTTAAACTTAACACCTAAACTCATATATATATATTTTACCTTATTTATAATATATATTTACTTAATAAACATTATGATATTACATCAACGTTTATATAATTTGACACCACCTAAAAGGTCATAGTCATATTGATCAACATACCTAACCAATGCACTTACCACCTAAACCCTACGTACCCTTTTGCCAATTTTGTCATATGTGTTAACATATATTTCTACAATACACATCAAGTTACCACATCAATGTTTACATGAGCATTATTGTACAATATACCCCACCCCCTTTAAGTCATATTGACCACCACAGCTAGCATGATATTTTGTATTCAATTGTGGTTGACGAAAGTGACATAATTTGTTGTAGCTTGATGGGCTATGAATTTACAATTGTACCCACATTGAATATGTAGCCCAACGTAGATCATACTTAGTCTAGATAGCTATAGCTTGTTTCTTTGGATTTGTTTGGTCACTTTCCAATATTCAATGTCTCTGTACTATTAGGCATATTAATTCATTTTATACATAGAATTTTTCAAACAAAATATTATTTACATTTAATAAAAACTAAAAACTAGGCATGTTAATTGAGAATTTTTTAAATAAAATTTTATTTATATTTAAAAAACAAATAGTTATATACAAAGATATTATTCAAATTCTTCATTTATAAAAAGTATATGTTGCATATTGAGATTTTATTCAATTCCTTATTTATGAAAAAAATTATATATTATATATAGAGATTTTATTCAAATTCCATATATATATATATATATAATTTACTTCTAATACAAATTAGAATTTCAATGAAACTATTACTATTTTAATTATTCCAACACATATTTAATGGAAATTGTTTCCTATAAGTTAAAAATTCATATCCTCATATTTTATAGTATAAACCAATCTTTAACCAATGACTTTCTTATCTAAAAGCATTCATACAATTCTAACTAATAAACCCATCTCAAACCAATAATTTACTTCTAATACAAATTACAATTTCAATTAAATTATTAACTTAATTGTTACCATTTTAATTATTCTAACACATTTAATCAAAATTATTTCCCTAAAGATTAAAAATTCATATTTCCATAATGATATAAACCCATCTCTAACCAATAACTTTCTTATCTAAAAGTGATTCATACAACTCCCAAGTATTGTTCTTAAGAAAAAGTCATACTATGATTACATAACTTTGTCACATATTTCAAATCGGTGTACCTCTTCACATGACTCTAGTTCATATGCAACAAAACTCATCAATGTTGTATTCATCTATAGTTCTAGTTCATTTGCAACAAAACTCATCAATATTATTGTATTTATTTATGAATAAACTAACTTTGATTTTTCTTAATGAATAAATATTGTCCTTTAGTTATATTGGGACCATTTATTTAGCTTGCTAAATCCAAAGTTTTGTAATACCACATTTGTATGTTTTTCTTTTCATTAGTGTATTTGTACTATTTTTTTTTATTTTTCTTCACTTGTTTTTATAATTGATTGGTTTTGTTATAAACTTCACTCTTCATTATTTTGGTATGAATTTGAAACTTTTTAAAATATTAAATTTTTGTTTTAAATTTAAAATATTATTATTATTTTTTTTAAATTTAAAATATTAATTTTTTTTTTTAATTTCATTTCATTAAAGATAAATTAATTTTAGTCAAAGACATTATAAAGAATTATGAGTATCAATTTCTTAAAGATATTGGTTTTAATAGTTAAAATATTGGTTTTCAATATGAAAGATATCAACTTCAAATACTTATACTTAAATCAATTTTTAGTTTATTTATTTTGGTAACAATAAATAAGAGGTTGTAATGTTTCCATCCAAAACATAACAAAATTAACAAGTTTTAATAAATTAATTGTTAATTTTTTTGTTATCCTATATATTATGATTATAATTTATAGATGAAACTTTAAAATTAAGTAAGTGTAGCATTTTTTCAATACACATATTACCAAATAATATATTTTAGGGAAAACCCTCGAGCACTTTTCCTCATTCTAAGGATGGTACCTAAGGTAAACACTAGATTCTTTAGGGTACAAGGCCATGTCAACAACAAGGATCAAAATTATTACAATGATATACTCATTATGAGGTCAACATGTCACTTATGAGAATAAAACCTAGGTGGGGAGGATAACATTCTATCCCACAACCACTGAGGCTAGACCCAAATGGGGTGTGTGCGTGTGTGCGGGCACACCTGCGCGGGGGAGCGCGCATGCGCATGCGCACGCGCGCACACACACACACACACACACACACACACACACACACACACACACACAGATCTTGAGAGAGTTGTAGCAAGTTTATGCACATATACATGCATCTTTGTTGAGATAGACCTTAGTAAGAGCCTTCTAGACAAAATGATTCTCACACGAAAGAATTTTAAATACACACAGGTCTTGGATTATGAGAACACAAGATTCAAGTGCATGAAATGTCATCTTCCAGTACATATACAAGCTACTTGTCCCCATGCTCGAGCTCATCCTGCTAGGAAAAAAGGAACCAAATCAAAACCAAAGAGGTGGAATTTTTTGGAGGAACTAAGTTTGAATATTGAACTTGATTAGAATGAGGTAAATAAGGACCCACAAGTGTTGATTGGGGAATCCACTCCTTTCTCAATGGATAAAGTAGAATTATGGATATTGATCTTTCCTCCTCAAGGGAGATCATGGTAGATGGTGCCCCTCTAGGTGGAACAAAATGACAACATGAAACAAATAGCTTTGATACAAATAAGGAATTCGTTCCTTCTAAGAATTATGATCTCTCACCTTCCAATTCATTGTTAGTTAATGTGGCTTCTTCTTCTTAAGGGTGAAAAGAAGTTAAAAAGAAGGGAAAAAAGAGAACGATCAAAAATTGTTTTATAAAAGACAAGAAATGAAATTTACACTAGTAATGTAATTTTAATCTTGTAAGTAAAATATGCACATGTACTTGCTTTAAGTGTTGTTCTTCATCATTAAGTCATACTATGTTTACATAACTTTGTCACATATTTCAAGTCCATGTGCCTCCTCAAATGATTATAGTCCACATGCAATAAAACTCATCAATGTTGTGTTTATCTATGATTCTAATTTATGTGCAATACAATTCATCAATGTTGTATTTAAATATGAATAATCCAACTTTGATTTTTCTTCCCTAACAAATATTGTCCTTATGCCCATCAATGTTGCATTTATATATGAATAATCTGACTTTGATTTTTCTTCCCTAACAAATATTGTCCTTATGCCCTTTTCATTATATTGGGACAATTCAATTGGTTTAGTCCTTCCAATTTTTTGTAACACCATGTTCATGTGCTCTTATTTTAATTAGTGTTTTTAACATATTTCCTAGTCTTGACTTGTTTCCTCTTCCACTTGATTGGTTTTGCTATCAACTTCATTATTTTGGTGTGAAACTTCATTTTTTTGGTGTGAATTTGAACCCCTTTAAAACATTACTATTTCACTTTAAACCTACTTTTAGTAAATATAGACTAATTTTAGTTAAAGCCATCATAAGATATATCAACTTCCAAGACTTATATCGATTTCCAATATGAGAGATATCAACTTCCAAGACTTGTATTGGTTTCCAATTTATTTATTTTTGGTAACAATAAATCATAGGTTGTAACAGGCCCCCACCCAAAACATGACAAAATTAATAAGTTCCCAATTAAAATTTGTTAATTTTTTTGTTATCATATATATTTTAATTATAGTTTGTAGATAAAACTTCAAAATTAAGTGAGTGTAACATTTTTCTAACACACATGTACCATATTTTGAGAGAGTTGTAGCGGGTTTATGCACATATGCATACATTTGAGTTGAGAGAGACCTTAGTAAGGGTCTTCTAGACAAAATGATTCTCACATAGAAGAATTATAAATGCACCTAGGTGTCGGATTATGATAACATAGCATTCATGTGAATGCTATGTCATTTTATAGCACATTTACAAACTACTCGTACCCATGCTCTAGCTCATCCTCCTAGGGAAAAAGGAACCAAAACAAAACCAAAGAGATGGAATTTTCTAGAGGAATGAAGTTCATATATTGAACTTGAACAAAATTAGGTGAATCAGGGCCCGCAAGTGCCAATTGGGGAATCCACTCCTTTCTCAGGCGATAAAATAGAAGAAATGGATACCAAACTTTCCTCCTTGAGGTAGGTCGTGGTACTTGATGCCCCTCTAGGTGGAATAAAATAACATCATGAAACCAATACCTCCAATTTAGATAACGAACTAGTTCCTTCTAAGAATTATAATCTCCCACCTTCTGACTCATAATTAATTATTGCGGCTCCTTCTTTATAAGGGTGGAAATAAGTTAAAAATAAGAAGGGGGAAAAGGGAAATATCAAGGATTATTTTATGAAGGAAAAGAAACAAAACATGCATTATTATTGTAATTTTAATCTTGTATGTGTAGTATGCACCTGTATTCTTGTCAGTGAAGTATGCATATGTACTTGCTTTTATTTGTATGGTGCTTCAAGCACCTGAAGAATGTGATTTTCATTCTATAATAGAATAGAAATTTTGAATTTTTTCTTGAATTTTTTTTTACATTAATCAACAAAGGTTGACGAGGCTCCAATAGATCTAAGCATTGCTTCAATTATTTGAAGTTCAAACCTATATTTATAGACATTATAATGTGTATGTAGATAGTTTATGTATGCATGAAAAAGGGATAGAGGTAATGGAAGAGGAGGAGCCAATAGATTATTGGGAGCATGGGGATAAGGAACTCTTGAAGCCAATATTCAAGTCAAGGGATGATCTCATTGAGCATTGGAATACAAATAGGGCTTCAAGTCAAGGGTGTAGATTAGATATTGACAAAGGGAAACTTGTCACTCCATCCACAATCCCTAGTCACTTTTGTGCACTTATTGACAAGCGGTACACTTTGAAGCTCATAGAAGCATCCAAACTTTAGGATCCTTGAATAATTTCCTAACAGAGGAATCAAGAGGAAAGGTTGTGACAAGTTTTAACTCCTTTGCAGGTACCAAGTTATGAAGCTATGCCTTGGATGGGACAAAAGGAGGATAGTGGGGCCTTTCCAATTAAAGAATTGCAAGTGAATAGTGAAGTATTTGGTATGAATCTTTCACCAGCTATGGAAACCCAAAATGAAGGTAAGGTTATCCCATTTGAACATCTTGAGGCAACATAAAAGAATACAAACTAACTTCCCACTAGTGTTAAGCTTCAAACCACCAAGGTAGAGGTAGACCCTTTGTCTCAGGGAGAGAAAGGGCCTAAAGGAGGGTAGGATCTGGGAACCCAAAGTTTGATTGAATTGTTAGGATGTTTACTAGATTCAAGAGAAGAAGTGAAAAGACAAGTGCATATCAAAGTTAAAAGGAGGAAGAAATGTGTGTGATCCTGAAAAGAAAAGGGTAAGGTTGGTATTTGGAGAAGATGTAGCAAAGGAGGATGTTCTAACTCTGAGTAAAAAAGTGCTGACAAGGAGGTTCTTTGGTAAGTCATTTTTAGAGAAATATTTGTAATCCTGGATGGAGTCAGCATGGAAAGGAAAACTCAAGTATATGTCAGTGTTTCATGTCCTCGCAAGAGGATGGATAGCCTTTGGTTTTAAATATAGGCATGGTGCAGACATTATTTTAAATGGAAGATGGTGTTGGGACCTAGAATTCCATGAAAATAGAGATGGCCCAATCTCGAACTGAGGGTGAATCTGTGTATGGGTATCGATCTCGATGTGCTATTAGATTTGGCAATGGACTTGAAAATTAAAGACTTCTCAACCAACTTGGATTAAGCTACCATGCCTCCACTTAGAACTATGGAATAAAGGGATTTTAAAGGAAATAGGTGATGCCATAGGAACTTACATCGATATGGAAGTTAATGTCGTATCTAAAATCAATAGAATGGTATCCAAACTCCTAGTGGAAATAGATTTATAAGACGGGCTCCCCCAAAAAGTTGAAATTGAATTTGGGAAACGAAAATGCATCCAAGTGTTGGATTATTATAATATCCACTTTAGATGTCAATTTTATCACATACATGGTCATGCAAAGAAATAATGATTGATATTTGATAACAAGAATAAAACAAAAAGATTTTAATTTTTTATTTGAAATGGATCTAAAGCAAACAACAAATGGTCCATGAGACTCAATACAAACAAGCAGTTGACAAAAGAAAGTAAGGTTTGAAAAAATAAAAGAAAGAACAATGAAAGTATTAAGAAATTAAATGAAAGAAAGGGAAGAAAAAACGAATGAGCAAAAGGATTAAATATGAGAGTAGAATGTGTTGGAAATTGGTTGTCATTGATGTCAACCCTAGAATAAGTTCAGAAGCCCCACATATTGATTGAAGAAAAATAGCACAAAGAAATTACAAATGCTTGTATAACCCCCTTGTATTGATAACCCTCATCGAGTCATTTCCAACGATAGGTGGCAGACCATGTGGCTCCTCACGGTTGAGGAGATATGCTCTCTCAAAGATGATCACATGAATTGCAAGTTAAATAAAGCAAGTGAAAATAATAAATTATAGGCCAACCCTAAAGAAAGTAAAGGAATTACTTGAAACAATATAGATACACATGGAATACCCTCTTATTTGAATCATCCAAGCATACAAGTTTTGGTAGCAAAGTTGTACAACAGAGGTCATACTCGGAGCTACAGGAGTAAGGAAGGTTGGAGTTGCAGGTATGAGGATGGTTTATGTAACCCTTATCTGAGTAGGCCCCCATTGGTTGAACATGCAATGTCCTGCAAGGACCTCACGGATGGACCTAGCCTCGTCACGCAAGGCCCCGCTAGTTGCCCAATTTTGTCAAGCGAGGATCTCTGGTATTTCAGTTTTGGCACATGTTTTTAGGTGTATTCTTGAAGATCTGGGCACATGTTCTTATTTAGTTGTTGTACTCAGTCTAATGGTGATGATTTGATAAGTTTATTCTCTTATATACATATATAAGGGTGGAAGGAAGGGGCAAGGAAAGGGGGGGTTGTAGCCTCCTTCTGGTTGGAGTCGAAGAATATAGGGAGTTGGAGCTTCCTTTAGGTTGGAGATTGTAAATTAGGGGGTTGGATCCTCCTTCCAATTGGAGCTAGAGAAATTGGAAGTTGTATCTTCCTTTGAATGAAATCTTTTATTATATAAGAAAAAAATTCAGTGGGTTTCCACTTATATCTATTGTGCATTGTGTATCTATTCCTCTACTCTTCATTGGATATATTACTTGATTGGAAAGTAAAGTTGTAAAAAGTGATAAATTGTACATGATACTAATTCACCCCCCCTCTCAGTATCAACAATTGGTATCAGAGCAGGTTACCTTCATAACAAACTAATAAATGGAAGGAATATCGTGAGCAAAAATGGAAGGCCACATTAAAAATGGGATTCCACTTTTTGACAAAAACAATTATTCATACTAGAGAAACATAATACAGTTCATGCACAACAATAACACATAAATTTACACGACAACAAGATAAAACACTTCTCTTATAAAAAATATTGTGCAACCAGTTGCTTGGGACGGATGTTCCACCCAACCATAGATTGATTGTTCCAAACATCAACATACATTCACCGCCAAGATCAGGCTAGTAATCCAAAAAAGAGGGTGGTCTCTCACAATACACTCACATCCCATAAAACTCACAACCCAACCAATATTCTCCTACAACTATCCTGATTTTTCACCAGCTCTTTTCCTCTTCACATGTCCAACCTAAGGAATGCACCCCTTCACTTATATTACTCCCTTGGGCGTTCCATTCATTTATCAATGTCTCTATGGTGACCTGGAATATCTTCATTGGGAACTTAGGGAACTTGTTGCTAGGAAAACTACCAACAACCAACAAGAAACACTTATTGTTTTAGTGCAACTCACACAGGAGTTTACTATTCAGGATTAAAAATTTGGTTCTTGAATTTCTAGCTCCAAATATGCTCCAATATGCTCCAGCTTTCTCTAGAATTTTCCCTCCTTGGTTGCACCAGCTCCAATCTCTCTTTCTTTCTCTCCTTGCTCTCGTGCACTAAAATTTAATGCGTAAAAAAATTGTTGTTCCCCACCCATACGAATTTCCTCTCTTTGTCTTGCCTTTCTTGACTCACAGTCTTCCCCAAGATGATTTTGCTCCACCCCCATGTGCCCAATGACTTTGGGATGTGACTAATCACACCCACCCTCTTACATGTATTCAATGATTGTCTTTGGGAACACTCAATCATGAATTGGAAGGTTCATATACAAATAGTGATTTTAGGGAAAATGGGTTGAATTAATATACATGGGTATTTCCCCCTTGGACCCCTCTTGGCCATTATCCTAGACACTGCCCTCTCTTGTGGATTAATTCATCCCCCATCTCTTGTCCATGTCCCCCTTAGCAATTGGCATCACTTTTTTATTAATAAAACATAGAAATACAATTCACATATTACATCACTTGGTCGTAGCCACATATTATATCTACATAAGCATAAATTAAATTGGGTATTATAGTGCGGATGTTACAACATGGATACACAATCACCAAGGGTGAGGTGTCAAACTAAAAATGTTGGTTAGATAAAATATATGTTTCTAATCGAAGCGCAAGAAAATATGAAAATCGACTAGAGGATATACTCCTCCATACAAGATATCTCAAGGACTTTTCCCCTCTGTCAAATCTACTTTTGGAAGACTCTAAATCAATAGATAGTGACAATGAATCAACACAACCCTTCAGAGGATGATTCATTGAGTACATAGACAAAGGTTGTCAGACAGATGACCTAAGCCCAAACAAATAACAAGCACACTTAGAACTCTAGTACATTCCGACTGAAGATCAACGACAAATTGTGTTGGTCAAGTCGAATATCACAAATTTGAACTGACAGTACAAAAAATGAAAGAAATCAAGAAGAATCCGGGTGAAACCATTCACAAATATGATAAAATATTCAAAGATACTTTAATTCAAAGTCCTTATCTAATTGAAGAAAAACTTCTTGTACAATGGTATGTGGTAGGTTTGTTGCAAAAAATCAGAGTACCGTTGCGCATTAACGATATCCAAACGTGCCAAGAAGCATTAGAAAAATCCCAGTGAATAGAAATGGATGATGAAGGTGCTTCAACTTCATCAATCATTGAGAAATGATTGGAAGAAAAACTCGTAGAACTGTAACAATCAATAAAAAATGTGTTGATCTCATGCTATGAACTATGGTGCACAATCTGTTCTAGTGAAGGAAATACAAAATATTATTGTAAATTTAGTGATGCATTAGATCTAGCAGTTTGACAAATTCAAGTTGAAACATTATGTGATATTTGTTGAAAATATAGCTCAAAAATACACTATGTCATACTTCATATTTCAACCTACTATTAAGCTTCAACAATAAAGCAATAAACCCAATTTTGAACTGTACTTAATGAAAAGAAACATTGAATGACATAGATCTGAAACTAAATCAACAACGCAAATAATTTATAACAACAAACAAAATCACACATTTAGCACCATAAATTCTTGGGAATGCCCCTTGAAGAATACACGTGAAAAATGATAGTTTAAGGAGATAATTCTTATTGAGCTCATAGAAGTTTCATATGAGAGTTTACAACAACAATTATCAACAACAATAAATTCTAGAAATATGTAACAACAAACTTCCTTGATTTGCATGCTACAAACAACACAAAACATACCTCATTTTCTGCAATGTACAATCCCTTTAGCAACAAATACAACCTCGAATTTTGTGCACTTAAGCAGTATTGTTTTGCACTAATTTTGTACAACAAGACACTTAGAAAATTGTGCCATCCTCTTTCCTCGATTTATGTGTCTCTATGCATTTGTATGGCCTCTAAAACAATGTTGTATGACATCTTTTCTAACTATTTTCAACTCAACATTGAATGCTGCAATTTTTGGAAAATCGTGCCCTCTTCTCCTCTTGCAAATTGTGTCCTTCTTCAGTTGTATGAACCCTCTCCTCCATGAAAATCATGGCTCTCCTCTAGCTATATGAACCTCCCTCTTTCCCTTGGAGAATGCACCCTCCTCTTGTTGTTACTCTCACTTCTCCATGAGCTCAATCTCTCTCTTGAGAAAAGTGACTCTTCACCTTCCCACTCAAGCTCTCCTCAAGATCTATTCCCTCTCTCTACCTCATGAGCTGCCTTTAAGCAATTTCAAAATGTAACTCCTCTAACCCTTTATCTCCTTTGAGTAAATCTTCACTTTCCCTTGAGATCAACGGTCACGACTTAATCATATGTTGAGGTCACTTAAGTCACTAAAGTGACCCATAACATCATAAAGTCACTTTTACATTTAAAAATTAAAAGAACCAACTTTATAAAATCACTTTATAAATTTATTTTATAAAAAACACATTATTAAGTCACTAGGGAGAATTGTGCTCGGTCACTTCTGCATTTTGGGCGTTGCCTATGAAGAAGTACCTTCGAGCTACCAAATCTAACACTCCATCTTAGCGAGAGAGGTACTTTTGGTATCACCACCAGAATTTGTCCCCAACTCATCAGTTTCCATAGCTTCTCCTCCCGTGCTAAAAGTATTTGCTCCCTCTGAACAAGAAGCCACTACTCCTACTGCATTGGAATCCTCTGTTGCTACCTCTGATGTTCCACGAACTGAAGACATGCTCCTAGGAGATCGCACACTCTCCTGAGCATCCATTTGTGTCCACTCATGCATGTTGAGTCCTTTGAGAGTCCGGGAAGAGGACTGAGTCCTCGGTATCAACTCCCTCTCCCGTGCAACCTGCCCACTCTCCAACACATAATATGAGTCCCGAAATCCATTGGACCCCAACATAGGTCGACCCAAAAAACTATACAACCTCTCATACTCGACACCAAGCATCATTGTTGTGTCTGGAGTAGCTCCCTTTGGATATAGAAATACCCAGCCATAGTAGAATGCCACTCCAAATCCATCAACCTCCAGAGATGACACTGAGAGTAAGTTAACCATCATCTCTGGAACATACAATACTCCGGAAACCTCCAGAAAGCCTCCTGAATCTAGCTAGAATCTAACACTTCCAACCCCCCTCAGTGAAAGTTGTGGGTCAGCACTAACACCCACACAACAGTTTGAGTTTGTTTCTGAAAGACTCAGGAACACTAACCTCATCCCTGCCATATGTCAAGAAGCTCCATTGTCCACGAACCACACTTCAATGTCCTAGAACACTAGGAAACCACTGCCCAAGGGACCACTCATGAGAGAAAAATCCCTCTCATGTCTCTCAACAAACTCTGCAATCTTCGTTGATGCTGACACCTCTGGTTCCGACTTCTTCTCCTTCTTGTTCTGACATTGACTAGAGTAGTGGCCAGTCTTGTGACATTCAAAGAATCTCATCTTTCTCATGTCCTTCTTCTTCACATTTCCCTTTAGCACAAGAGAAGCATTCTTGTCATCTGCACCATCTAATGGCTTTTCCTGAGACCCTTCTTGGATCTCCTCCTGCATAAAATCATCCCACAATCTGCTCCAGTAAGGGAGCTTCTCTCTCCCCACCACACACTTCACAAAAACCTCCCAATCTTTGGTGAAGTCTATGAGGGCTATACACACCAACTCTTAGTCTAGGATTCCTTCACTTCATTGGATCTAATGCAAGTACTAGCATGATGGTATTCTCAAACGACCAAAACTAGTTCTCCTAGAGAACCCTTGTGATTATAACCTTCCACTGCAGGTAGTTGGAGATCCCCTCTAACCTATCTTCGTATCTGAGTCTAGAAGTCATCTTTTTCCACCTGACAAAGAACCTCTTCTTTCCCCCTTCTTCCAAGAAAATGCCCCAGCAAATCACTTGATGTCCCAAGTGCCAAAGCAACCCACTTAAATTCATAGCCCCAACTTTGATACCATGTTGAAAATATAGCTCAGAAATACACTATGTCATACTTCAGATTTCAAACTCTTATTAAGCTTCAAAATTAAAGAAATAAACCCAATTATGAATTGTACTTAATGAGAAGAAACATTGAATGACATAGATATGAAACAAAATCAACAACGAAAATAATTTATAACAATAGAGAAAATCAAACATTTGGCACCATAAATTATGGGTAATGCCCCTTGAAGAATACATAGGAAAAATGACAGTTTAAGGAGATAATTCTTATTGAGCTTAGAGAAGTTTCATATTAGAGTTTACAACAACAAGTAACAATAGAAATAAATTCTACAAATATGTGCCAACAGACTTCCTCGATTTCCATGCTAAAAACAACACAAAACATACCTCATTTTTTGCAATGTACAATCCCTTTAACAACAAATACAACCTCAAATTTTGTGCCTTAAGAAGTACTGTTATGCACTAATTTTGTACAGAAAGACACTTAGAAAATCGTGTCATCCTCTTGCTTCGATTTATGTGTCTCTATGTAGTTGTACGGCCTCTAAAACAATGTTGTACACCCTCTTTTCTAACTGTTGTCAACTCAACATTTAATGCTGCAATTTCTGGAAAACCGTGCCCTCTTCTCCTCTTGGAAATTGTGTCCTCCTTTAGTTGTACAGACCCTCTCCTTCCTTGGAAATTGTGCCCCTCCTCTAGTTGTACGAACCTCCCTCTTTCCCTTGGAGAATTCACCCTCCTCTTGTTTTTACTCTCACTTCTCCATGAGCTCAATCTCTCTCTTGAGAAAAGTGACTCTTCACCTTCCCGCTCAAGCTCTCCTCAATATGTGTGCCCTCTCTCTCTCCCTCATGAGCTTCTTTTAAGCAATTTTGAAATGTAACTCCTCTAACCCTTTATCTCCCTTGAGTGACTCTTTACTTTCCCTTGAGATCAATGGTCACGACTTAATCATCCATTGAGGTCACTTAAGTCACTAAAGTGACCCATAACATCATAAAGTCACTTTTACATTTAAAAATTAAAATACCCAACTTTATAAAAAAACACATTATAAAGTCACTAGGGAGAATTGTTCTCGGTCACTTCTGCATGATGGGAGTTGCATATGTAGAAGTACCTATGAGCTCCAAAATATAACAATATCTGTGAAGGTATAACAAATCACACCAAAAGAGATTGCCCACATAATCTAAGAAATGTGCAACCAAAATGGTGCCACATATGTGAGGAAAACAATCTTTCAAAACAAGAATGTTGTTTGAATGGGAAAAATAGAACAAACATCCATTCAATATATCATACACAGATAGTTAACCAAAATATCGACCAAGGCAATGGAAATAACTACAGAAGTCATGGTTGTGGAGGTTATCAAGGCCGAGGAAGAGGAATATTTGACAGAGAACGTGGTTGAGGTCTCTACTACTACTTCAATTACTGGAAGGACAACCGCATAAGCCTATATTTCCCAATAAAGGACATAATTGATCTCAATTTCTACAACATTTTTGGAGTGGGATATCACTCCCTTGAAGACTGTCCAATTGTGTTAGAAAAACTAATGAATAAATGAAATGTAAACCTCTTGCATACAGTGCCAAAACATGACATTTTAAATTTGAAAAACCTCCGTGTAGTAACATTTTCAGGCGTTGGTGAAGAAAATTATCAAAACCTTCCAAGTCGACAAAGGGGAGGTAGAAACACATATCCCGACCCAAAACACGAAGAAAAACTAATGTGGGAACCAATGAAATTCTTCAAAAACATCGACCAGGACAAAGTAAAGGGAAACAAGGAAGGAAATGAAAATATCCCAGACACTGCACTAAACGAATTTCTCCAATTATTGAAAGAAAAATAGTTGGTTGGTCACTTGATCGACCTGCTGGGAATTCTAAGAGAATATAAAGAAGATCAAAGACCAGTCAAAATTCCTCGACACTTGTCTTAGGAAAGACATACAAATTACTTCGACCCACAAGTCGACCTGGAAATTGACGAACATATCATTAAGCCATCCGTAGTCAACTTTGGGTCCCAAGTAAATATCCTCCCGAGACAAACATGGGCTCGACTCGGGAAACCTATGCTTTAGCCAATTTTTTTTTTTATAAAACTAGCAGATCAAAGGTTCATCGAATCAATTGGCACACTTAAAAGTGTCATAACATCCATAATGGGAATCCTAATAGGATTCAACTTCAAAGTGATTAATTTGGTCGAAGGCATCCTTTCTTACCCCGTATTAGTCGAAATACCTTGGGGTCAAAAGATGAGGGCCACAATCTCCCTCGAGAGGGACATAATCAAATTGAAAGGTAGCGACAGAAAAATCATAATCACATTGGACCCAAAAGAAGGAAAATTTTGGGTCTAGACATGGGACGAAGCCCACGAAGCTCAACGATTGTATCAAATAATGAATGAGAAAAAGGACAACGTCGAGCCCAATAGTGAAGGAGTAATTCTAGTTGGGTCACCATTGTCAATTGGACAAAAATCCAATACAAAGTTGTACAATTTCCAAATGGAGAATTATGAATCTCAAGCTAAGGAGTATTGGTCAATAGAGGCAATACCAATAAAGCAATCAAAATCATGCATTTCAGTACAATCAATCCCTATCATGGTTGATAAGAAGTTAAAACAAACACCAACAATAATATTGAATCATACACATAAAAATCCCCACTGCAGTTCAACAAAATAAACTCTCTGTCAATGCATTTCGATGAGGTCTCTAAATAAATTAGAGAACAGAGGAGAGTACAAAGATTAGTCAAATATTTCATAGGCTAAGCAACCCAATGGTGGGAAACACATGCATCATGACTGCAAACATGGAATATTGCTACCCTATATTTTGTCAAAATATTTGGTGGAAAAATATTTTCAACAAACCTTGACATCTCGACTTTTAAACCTCAGTTCGAACCAGTCACTCACATCCAACAATGTGATAAATAATGGATAATATCAGGCTACTAGGACAAAACAATGTGGCAACATATGTTCCAAAATACACAGGATGATATACCACATAACTGGTATAAAATCGAAGAAGCACGTGGACACAAATTCAATTGGAACGAAATGAAAAACAATTTTATCAAAGACTTTGAATTCAAATCCAGAGAAGCACTTTTGTAAGATGCAACAAGAGAGATCACAATTTTTTTGTAAAAACCAAGTCCTAATGAAATTCAAAAGAAAGGGAAAGCTCAAGTCGACATGGGATCGACTTCAACTTGTAATATTGTGTCAAAACACAATCCAGACAATGTAATAGCTCGTCGAATAGATATGGAAATCATAAGTTTTTCAGGGAAGATTTTTCGATGGAAGAAAAGTTATCCAGGAGTACAAAATTATGTAAAAACAATCTACTCGTTAACCAAGGAAGAAACAAAAGAAAAGGAAGATATAGAAAAACCCGACTTCCCCTCAAGCTATAATAAAGTCGTGGAAGTAGAATGTCGATTAAATGAATCTAAAGCACCCAAGTGGATGGATATAGAAATCAAGACTAAAGAGTTTGACATCTCAACATACGATCGACCGAAAATGGACAGAATGGATGACTATTGGTCCGAAAATAAAACCTTGGAAATAGCTGAACTACTAAAAGAATATCAGGATGTCTTTGCACAAGATTAAAAACACCTGAAAGGGTTGGTACAAGAGATGGAAGAGATGAAAATTAATCTCATATCTTGGGCCAAACCTATCAAACAACCATATAAGTTGGCACATAAATATAATCCCATAGTCCAAAAGGAGATTGAATCAATGCTAGCTACTAGCATTATATATCTAATCAACAAGTCGGATTGGAAAATTCTGATGGTCGTGCAACCCAAAAATCACAACCCAAAGAAATTAAGAAAATGTGTTGAATTGAGATGGTTGAACAAACTTACAGTAATTGATCCATTCCCGACATCGTTCTTTAACAAAATTATCAATGAAGTCACATGATATGAATGATATTCTTTCACTAATGGCTTCTCTGGCTACAATCAATTACCTATTGCAAAATAAGATCAGGAAAAAAACACATTTGTCTCTGAGTTTGGATCATTTGCATACAGAGTAATTCCATTCGGCCTCAAGAATTCCCCAATAGTATTCTTCATGATAGTGGTCAAGGAATTCTAAGAATATATTTACAAAACAATGGTTGTGTACTTTGATGATTAGACCATCTACAACCTACTGCAAGACCACATCCACTGGTTAAGAATGATGCTAGAAATATGCAAACAAAAAAATGCATCTTTGCCACACCTATAGGCATATTTTTGGTCCACATCATATGAAATATGGAATCAAAGTCGACATGGCCAAGATCAAATTTATTCTCAACTTGAAACCACCAATTAATCATGAACAGATGAAAATCTTCCTTGGGCATACCAGATACTAAAGAAAGTTCATCGAACACTACTCTGACGTCACTTTTCCAATTGATGAGTTATTAAAGAAAGAAGTCAAGTTGCATTGGAGCCAATAATGTGATAAATCTGTTGAGTTATTGAAAAGAAAATGGGTAGAAGTGCCCATACTAATATTCCCAGACTAGTCAAGGAAATTTTGTTTCCATGTGGATGCATCTAACATTGTTTTTGGCCCAGTCTTAGCCCATACTTATGATGAAATCATTGACCACCCAAATGCATATGATAGATGAAAATTAAATAAATCAGAAAGAAAGTACTCGATGACGAAGTGTGAAGCTCTAGCAATGATTTTTTCCCTTCAAAAATTACGACATTGTTTACTAGAAAATCCATTTATATTATTCACGGACCATTAGGCCCTGAAATATCTAGTAAATAAACCAATCCATCAAGGAAAAAATTTCCAATGGATACTATTGTTTCAATAGTTCGACTTCGAAGTAGTAGTCCAACCAGGAAAGAAGAATGTTAGACCAAATCATCTATCCTGACTTGAGACATGAGAAGATTTGACTGGGATAGATGATGACTTACCAAATGCAAATTTATTTAGGGTTGAAGCAGCTCCCAAAGAACTAGAAGAATTTGCAAACTTTCTAGAAGAAGGGAAGGAACCTAAAGATCTCCCAACCAACAAAAGAAATATCCCAGCAATGATATTTGCACCATTTGCTCTCGTGAATGGATATCTTTACAAGCTAGGAATTGATAATATTTTTCAAAGATTCATATTAGAGCATGAACATGAGGACATAATTAATGAATCACATGCATGACCAACAAGAGGTCACTTCCAAGATAACACGATAGCCAGAAAAATCCTCCAAGTCGGTCTCTACTGGTTGAATCTACACAACGACTGTCGAGAATAGGTAAATAAATGTGATAAGTGTCAAAGGATAGGATGACCATTATGGAAAAATGAAATTCCCTTGCATTCGGTAAACCCCAGTTTACCATTTGAAATATGGATTCTTGATTTTTTCGGTCCATTCCCAAGAAGAGAAAAAAGATACGGGGAAAATATATAATCACAGCAGTTGAGTACTTAACTAAATAGGAAGAGGAAGAACCAATTTAAAATTGTACAAAGGAAACAACTGAAAAATTCATCTATGAAACATAGTAACCATATTTGACTGTCCTTTAACAATAATCAGTGATGAAGGAACTCATTTAATCAACAATACCATTGAAGTATTTCCCAAAAATTTCTTAATCGACCACATAAATATGACTACTTATCATCCACATGCAAGCAGAGCTTTCGAATCATTCAACAAGACATTACACAAGGGCTTAGCGAAAATATGTGGACTCGACAAAGATGATTGGGATGATAAGGTTCTAGCAGTATTGTGGGCCTATAGAACAACTTATAAAAAATCAACTGGCCAGACCCCATTTAAGTTAGTCTATGGTCAAGAAGTTGTAATTCCATTACACTTATGTGCTAATGTATGAAGGATAGCCTTAATCCTATAATTTGACCATATGCTTAACACAAGACAATGCTTCTATCAATTAAATCAATTAGAAGAAGAAAGGATGCTTGTACAACAACATTAGGAATCCCAAAAGAATCGAAAAAAATATTAGCACGGCCCACATATTAAAAAGAAGTATATCAATGATGAATACTTGGTACTTTTATATGACAACCAAGTAAAAGGAAAAATGAGAAAATTAAAAACTGCATGGTTGGGTCCTTATGTGGTAGAGGGCATCCAACCAACGTGAGCAATACAACTAAAATCCTTGCAAGGGCACCCCTTCAAAAAACTAGTCAATGGGGCTCATTTAAAAAAATATCATATATAATAGTCTCAAGTCCTGCTGGTGAAAACGTCTTTGGGGGCACAAGTAGGACTCGACTAAGTCAAAAAACCCTTGAAGCATCCTAAGTTGAAGCTAAGAATAAAATAATAAATAAAGAAAATGAAAAAAGAAAATAAAGCTAAGAAATAAAGACGTGAACGATTAGGAAAAAAAATCAAAATTAAGAAAGCAATAAACAAGTCGGTTATTCAAATTAGGTATAAAACTATTTGAAAATTACAAGCTATGTGACCGACTTGAACCAACAAAGAACTTTTTCATCCCACCATATTCAAATATGAGAAGAGAATTGAGCACATGATCAACATTAAAGCCAAGTAGAGAAGAGATGCAGGAATCTAGAGCAAGTTCAATACCAAGGCAATGCATGTGCCATTACTTAAACAGGCAGACATGTCAATCCACTGAAAGAGAAGTACATCACCCAGTTGAATGAGAAACTCATCAATCAAAGTGTGAATTCCATAATTCAAGTGAGTGGGAAAGATATCAAGAAAGTGAGTGTGAAAATAATATATCAAGCAAGCGTGAACATCATCAATTGAATCAACAAACAAAGCGTGTCTTCAAAAATCCAAACACTAATCAAGTTGATAAAAGAAGGGAATCTGAATTGGTCAGATGAATCGACCGAAGGTCCTTGACCGACCAGAAGAACAAAAACGACCAGGCTATACCAGCAAACAAAATAACGAAATTTTACTAAGTCACACGTATTCCCCAAGAAAACAAAACCAACTCAATCGAAGCAATTAATAAGTGGGAGTCCATTAATACAATTAATGCTCGACAGGAAAAGTTCGACTGCCAAAACTTCATCAACACATGTGTCCCTTCACAAAAAAAATTAATTACACCTGACATTATGATTAAGGCATGTGAATTAATGATGTCATTGGACGAATTAAAGTCCCCACTCCATATTCCACCTATAAATATGGACGAGGCATACAAATTTGTTGGAGATACTTCACACACACCTAGGATTTCTTTTTAATAAGGTTTTCCCTATGTTTATTAGTCATTATTCAGTCTCCTATACTTTAGGGAGAATATTCCTCTAGGAGAATATTCTCTTCAGTTCACACTTCAGTTTGATCAATTGAGTGGAGTATAGAAGACACATTGGGATTATCGCCATGCAACATTGGGGTCGTCACCAGCTAATGCACATTGTTCTTGGGATCATCACCAGACTAGCTCATTACTTATGATTCCATGATCTCCTCCTCACTTCACTCTATTTCAGTTAGTTAACTGAAGACTGAGAGACTAGTTAACTCGGATTAGGTGGCAGTTCACTCCCGTAGATTCTTGAGAGACTAGACTAGGTGGTAGTTTACTCCCGTAATTGTTGGTGTGTGTCCAGATCATTCTATACCACCACTATGCCACATTGGATTCTCCTCCAGTGTGCATTAGTTGATTTATACAGAGTATATCATGTGTAAATTATTATTCATTCATTTTGTTAATGAGAATTCTTCCATTCTTTCTCTCCTGCTTCTCTTTTCTCATATTTTCTCTACAAATTGTGTATGTCATTTGCTAGCTAGATCTATTCTGTGCAGGTTCAACACATTTACATGGTATCCGATTTGATGGACTTCTAGGTAAAAAACAAACCAAATTATTTTTGCAGGTACCGAAGATTGAAGACAGTGAAAAATGGAATTTCCAAAAGAATTCATTCTTACACCGTACAATTTATTTTCATGGAAGGAGAATATGATAATGCATCTTAGAGGTAGAGGATTATACAGGTTAACCATGAACACAGAAACCAAACCAACATCAACCTTAGAAAAATCCAAGTATCTGAATTGAATGGATGAAGCGTTTAGAACTATTTGCAGTCTCATTTCTCCTGAACTCCTGTTTCACATATCCTCCTGTAAAACTCCCAATGAATCTTGGACCACCATGGAAGGGATTTTTGGAAAATAGGATGAGATGAGGGGACACATGATCGAGGTGGAATTTCTCACTTTGGATCCAAAAATCTTCGAAAACATCCAATATTTCTTTACCAAATATAAGGATTTTTTGTCACAACTCAAGGCTTGCGGGGTTGATAAATCTAAGGAGGAGAAACAAATGGTTCTTACAATTTTCTCCAAACTTGGTCTGGAATACTCAATGTTTGTATCTACATTTAATTTAGTTAGGCTCGCCTCTGGAGCCACCTGGATGATTGATGACGCAACCCTCCCAACCCACAGGTCAGAAGTCCACGCACACAGGATCTTTCCTCTTCCACCGACCCAAAGAGCTCTCAACAATTGGCTCTTCTATTTCCCTTTCGAGAAATCTGCACCCACAAATAACTTCGAGAAAATTCCCCCTTTTATACTTCGGGAGATCGGACTTCACGATTTCGCAAATCCGGTGGTCAAGCGCCTTGTCTCTCAATCTCTGAAACCCGAAAACAGTCAACACTTGACCTTTCCCTTGCCAATTTCAGATTTCTCCTTATCGCGATTTCAGGAGTTGCGATGTCAAGCAACTCGTCCCCTCGACCTCCGAAACCTGAATTACCGAAACTTCAATGCGCTCGCAAACTTGAATTTTCAACAGCTCTTCATTCTATCGGGATTTTGGACTTCGCAATTTCGTGAATCCTGATGCGAAGATTTCGGGACTTCACCCCATGAAACCCTAAATGGTCAATGAAATTGACTTCTCTATCGGTAGTGTGCCACCTGTCTACCCTGCCGATTCTTGTGGCCCACATGCTCCTTTCGGCCCTTCGGGACTTCGCACTTCGTGATTTTGCGAGTCATGATCCAAAGATTTCGGGACTTCAACTCACAAAACCCCAAAATAAAAATCCATGGGTAAATCCAACGACTCTACTTCTCCTAAGCTTGAACCCCTCGAAAACACTCGCTGCAATTCCCCTTCTATTCTGCGAGATCTGACGGCTCGCAGGACTTCGCAAATTCCCCACAGAGAATTCCAACCGTCCGTTCTTTCCTTCAAAAGGACTTCTGCAACTTTTTACCAAAATGGTTTTCCCACGGTACTTAACTGCCTGCGACACAAACTTGCGACGCCTTCTCCCTGTTCCAATGCACAAACTTCCTTTTCAGTCTTTTAAGGTACTTGGCCTCTTGCCTCCCTTCGACCACTTCGAAGGTTCAAAACCTTCTAAAATTTTCCACGACTTCAAGTCTTTCAGAAAAAACTCTTGCTCGCCCTCCTTGCGGAAAACCTTCAAACACTTTCAAGCGTTGAAATCCCTTCGACTCTACACACACCTACAGTAGCAGTCTCTCAACAAGTCATTTAGGTTACAAAACTTGAAACTCTACTCGGCCTGCGCACACCTTGCACGGCTCCTGTGCCTAGCTGCACTTCTGTGTGAATGAGAACAAAAGCTACCCTATCTGAGCTTTCAGAGACAAACCTATGAAGCCCTTGTCAACGCACTCCTTGCGGACAATTCAATTGCACTCCTTGCAGGAACTTTACTCACTCAGATAGAGAAACAATTGAAACTCATTCCTTTACCCTTTCCTCTTAGATTTCAAACATTCAACAAGAAATCATTCATACATAGCATAAAAGCAATTGCATTATAGAAAGAGTAAAACATTCATGAGCATAACATTCAAAAATGCATACACAGAGAATATTTAAACACCATGAGTCTGAATCAAAGCCTTTTTGTATTAATCCAGAAGTTTTGTACATGGAATTCGGCTACACAACTCTCTGCTCCTTCTCTTCTATGCTCTATGCTCTAAATTGGCATAATCTTCTTCTTTTTCTCTACCTATTTTACAATACACAATGAGGGTGTCTATATTATGTTTCCCTCTTTCATTCTAAACTGTCTAATCTATGCATTAAATTCTATCTACTTGCATTAACTGTTATAAATGCCTTCTACCTACTAAGGACGAGAGCAAATTGCTCAAGGTCCGTTTACATTTTACAAGTGTGCCTCCACTTGATGACTTCATTAATGTTTTCAAGACATTTTCAAAATTTGCGTTGGGCACTTTTCCAGCTGTCTTTTTATCTCCGCGCTGGCTCGCTTGAGATGCCCCTGCATCAATGATGCCCTCTCTTGAGGCATTTATCGAGTCTCTGACATAAGAGCAGAACAAGCTCATCAATATGGGAAAAATCAAAGGCCCAAAGGTGCATTCACTTACTGTGCAAGATGGTAGCATTCATCAATATCATAAATCTAAAGACAAAGAAAAAAGGAAAGCACATGCAAATCCAAAGAAGGAAGGGTACTCAAAACCCTTCAACGATGCCTCTGGATCCAAAGGTGGAAAGGGAAGAAAAGGGAAGAAATGCACTTACTTCCATAAAGGATTCCATATAGAATATGCACGTATGTAGAAATATATAGATCTAATGGCCCAAATAATTCAGCAAAACAACCTTGGAGATATCATCCCCGAGGGTTCCAAGAAGAAGAAGCCAGAAAATCAGAATCCCAAGAGAGGAAATTATATCCATGCTTTCATTGCCATCAGGTTCTCTCCCGATGTTTGGATCGTAGATTTAGGTGCATCACACCACATGGATTCCAGAAAATAATTATATTATTCATTATGAAAATGTCCTCATATTCTGATGGGGGGAAACTCTCTAGTCGAGGTCACGACAAAGGAAGAATTGAACTCACAAACGGAAGCTTTGAGAATGTGCTACACGTTCCCAAATTTTTGTTCAATCTTCTCTTTGTGTATCAGATGAAAAACTATAGCACTGGAAAGAGATTCGTATTCACACCTGATGCAGTGGATATCTATGACATGCAAACCAATTCCAGGGTTGCTACCAGTGAGGTAAATCATCAATCTAGACTCTACACATTTTCAGAATTTATTGAACCAGATTCTGCATTACTACTTACCCATGTTGATGAACGAAATAGGATATGGAACAAAAGGTTTCGAGAATTTAAATTTCATATATATGCAATAGATTAGAAAGAAGGGAATGGTTTATGGTCTACCTAACATCCACTTCTCCAAAGGAATTTGTGAGGGATGTGTTCTTGGAAAACAACCTCAAGAGAAATTCGACAAAGGAAAGACTCAGAAGGCTTCCTTTCCTTTAGATCTGATCCATAGTGACCCCATGGGCCCTTTTCTACATCCATCAATCAGTAAATCAAGGTATGTGCTCATTTTTGTTGATGATTTCTTACGCTTCACATGGATTTTCTTTCTCAGGAAAAAATTAGAGGTCTTTCAACACCTCAAAGATTTCAAATCCCTTGTTGAGACATAGTCAGAAAAGAAAATGAAATTCCTCTGAATAGATAATAGGGGAGAGTATGTCAACCATGAGATACAAAATCTTTGTCACGAGGTCGAGATTTAGTTGCAGCACACGGTTCCCTATACTCCGCAACAAAATGGAGTTGTTGAGCGGAAAAATAGATCTATAATGTCATCTTGCATGCTAAATGAAAATTCACTTCCACAGAGATTATGTGTTGAAGAACTTAATTTTATAACCTACATCCAAAACAAATCTCCCCATAGATCTGTCAAGGATAAGACCCCCTATGAGGCTTTGAGCGGCCTCAAACGGGAAGTGACCCACTTTTGTATTTTTGGTTCATGTGCATGGTGTTGGGTATGTGTTATATTCTTTGCACGAGTAGTAGTGTCTGAGCGCCTACGCCGGGCGCGCAGGGGGGT
>ML777499.1:2350099-2360894 GCA_009831015.1 Picea engelmannii
TGGCTCTACCGACTAGACCCTCCAGTCGACTATTTAAGTCAATCGCAAAAGTTGGTTAGGGAAGTTAATCGAATAGACAGTTAGAGTCGACCGACCAAGCAGTTAAGAAATGTAATCGACTAGTAATTTTATATCATACATATGTGTGTGTGTGTGTGTGTGTGTGTGTGTGGATATGTAATGTAAAGAGATATCATGTTTGTCCATATAATAAAATGCATTGATGGTTCTCCCACTTCTTGTGTCTCTATGTGTTTCTATATATGATGTTGTAATGTGTATTGCTCTATGTAAGGATCTATCGGTAGCTTCTCGTACTTTGCCTTAGACTACAACAAGTGGCTTGGAATTATTTACAAGGTGAACCCTCAAGACCCCCTCACCATTCCCCACTTGCGGTATCATGATCCTTGTAGGTGATCGTGCCCTTAGTTAGTTTCTTGACATTTTTCATTAATTAAAATAAGATGCATATACATTATCTTTCTTTTATCCATTTCATCATGGCGTGATAAGAGAATATTCATGCCAACATAATCAATACTAAACATACTTAATTGCAATTTAAATAGTGGGTCAAAATGGGGATGTTTCACACACAACTTATTATTATTTCATTGGAAAAGTAAATATTTAACTACTACTATGTTTGGATGTTGTGTTAAATCTACAACCATACCTTGGAAGCAATCTTGAAATTTTTTATCTATGGGTTAGTGCTTTGTAATTTTGAAAGTAGAGTTTTCCCCCTTGGTAATGCTCATATGCATAGAGGTATGAATGGGAAAAAAAATTAGTTTGATTGACAAATATGGTCCAAATTGGGTGTTGTGTCATTAGATCATTGTACAACCATGAATTTGGGCATAAAGTACGTCATTGTGTAACTGTTGAGCATATCCATATTTGCCAATTTGAGTCAAACACTATATTACTCACCTCAATTATATATATATATATATATATATATATATATATATAGTTTGACTATATATAAGATTTAGAATCGGTTGATTATGTTCCCTATGCAAATGAGAAGCACAAATGATGTGTTATCGTGGTTTGTTAATCCAGAAGCCCTGATAAGAATAAATCCATGGTGTGATATTTACTAGAATGAATATAAATGAGTAGGTGTAACATTTAGTGACTATTGTGTATCCACATTTGAATTAAAACACCACCATCTCTATGTAGCAATATTTTGTTATCGGTCATCCATATGACCCAAGTATGGATACCCAAAGCTAAAAACATGATTTTCATTCTACGGAGAAAAATACAGAGTATAAGCCTTAGAGTAAATTCTTAAGAACAAATATCTCTGCATAAATATGAGAATAGAGACCTAATTTCATTTCCACAAAGCATTTATATCATTGAAGTCTCTAGGATATAAACCATGTGTTTATG
Source organism: Picea engelmannii (assembly GCA_009831015.1). Lineage (NCBI taxonomy): Eukaryota > Viridiplantae > Streptophyta > Pinopsida > Pinales > Pinaceae > Picea > Picea engelmannii. The sequence goes on from ML777499.1 coordinate 2,351,513, forward strand.
GATCAAGGTCAACTTAGGAGAATTCGACGACCCTTAGAAAGATGACGTATGCTTTTGCCAAATTTTTTCATATGTGTTAATACATATTTCCACAATAGACATTAGGTTACCACATCAATGTTTACATGAACATAATTATACAATATACCCCACTCCCTTTAATATTCATATTGACCACCACAACAAGTTTGTTCTTTTATCTATGATCTTTTGTATTCAATTATGGTTGAGAAAAGTGGCATAATTTGTTGTTTCTAGTTGGGATATGAATTTGCAGTTGTACTCACATTGAATATGTAGCCTAATGTAGATCCTACTTAGTCTCGATCTAAATATGCATAATAAATCAACAAGCATTCCACCTTATTCTTGAACTTGAGGATTCATTTTGTCACCCACTAGTGTTCAGTGCCCTTGTATTAGGAATGTTGATTCATTCCATACAAAGGATTTTTAAAACAAGATGTTCTTTATGTTTAATATAAAAACATGCATGTGTTTCATGTAGATGTCTTATTCATATTCTTTATTTATGAAAAATATTTTTGACACTTATATTGCACTTTTAATGCAAATTGCATTCTCAGTGGAATCACTAACTACTTGATTGTTAATTTTGGTTGTTGCAACAAATATCTCATCAAAAGTATTTCTTTCCTTTTCGTGCAAATCCCTTTTCCACTATTCTAGATTTAGATCCATATTACCCATGCTTCATCAAAGAAACCCAACTATAACTAATGGCTTTCTTATGTAAAGGTAGTCCATACAATTCCAAGTGTTTTCCTTCATCATTAATTCATGCTATGATAACATAGCTTTGTCACATATTTCAAGTCCATGTACCTCCTCAAATGATTCTAGTTCATATGCAACAAAACTCATTAATGTTATATTTATCTATGATTCTAGTTATTGTGAAACAAAACTCATTGATGTTGTATTTTTCTATGAAAAATCTGACTTTGATTTTTCTTATTGAACACATATTTTCCTTCTACCTTTTTTGTTATATTGGGACAATTCATTTGGCTTACTCCTTTCAAAGTTTTGTGATACCATGTTCACTTATTCTTCTTTTTAGTAGTGTTTTTTAACCTGTTTCCTAGTTTCCATGTATATCCTCTTCCAATTGATTTATTTTTCTATCAACTTCAATATTTTGGTCTAAATCTAAACCCCCTTTAAAATATTGTTTTCTCTTTAAAACCAATTTCATTAAATGTAGACTAATTTCATCCAAATACATCATAAATACAATATGAATATCAGTTTTCAATACTTAAGCTATTTTTTTCCAATAGTTAAAATATTTGTTTTCAATACTAGAGATAACAAATTCCAATACTTATGTTTGTTTCCAATTTATTTATTTTTGGTAATGTTAGAATTTTAAATTTTCTAGTTACACAATTACAACTACTTAATCCAATAGCAACTGTAGTAGGATCACTGAAAGATAGACAATCATAGATACAATAGAACACAAAGATTATCCCGGGAAACCCTCGTGGGGGAAAAAACCCAGCAACCAAAATCATCAATATAGATTCCTTCAACCTGTACAATGATGCATTATATCTTTCCAAGAAAGACCCAGACCAAAACACCAAAAGAACCAGTCTCCAAGACTTGTGCGCTAACCTTCTTATGCACTCCAAGATGCACAAGAGAAGTGTGTGAGTATATTTCCAAATGAGAGGAACATATCCTCTATATATACACAACAATGTCTCTTGAAGAGACATGACTCTTGACCTAACTAACCCATAAAACAAGGCCGACTAGCCACAATGAGGTTTTTTACAATTATAAGTAAAATAACAATAATATAATAATTTATGTTGAGCCAAATTGTACAATATAATTATAATAACCTTTTAAAGGTTTGACTAAAACAATTATACAAGAATATATTCTATAGTTACACAAAAAATATTAGCACTCCCTCTTAACTAGGAAGGTATTATTTCTAGACACAGACTCCAAGTCTGATACCACACGAGCTCACATCCATTGATTGTTGAACATGTGAATCTATATATCCTCGGATATCCATAGTGAAACATGACTTCACCCCATGCAACCAAGGCCTATGGGTAGCTCTAAATAACTACAACATGTCCCCGTGACATCCACTCCCTGCAATGCATCAGTACTTGATCATGTGCACTCCTGTCTCAGTGCCAACCCTTTTTCATGTTGGATGAGACCCACCAGACTTAGTGCCAGCCCTTTTTCATGCTGGATGAGATTTTTCCATACTCAGTGCCAACCCTTTTTCATGCTAGATGAGTTCCACCTGTTACTCCCTCTAAAGAGGGACTACACCAAGCTTGTCCCTGAAGCACTCAAACTTCATCCTCAACAGCGGCTTGGTGAACACATCTGTAGCCCGATCCTTGATAGTCGTGAATTGGAGCCTCACTACTCCCCTCTATAACATATCCCTGATATAGTAGTATCTGATCTCGATATGATTCGACCTGTCATGGAACACCGGGTTCTCTGAAAACTTCACACAACTTTGGTTGTCACACCAAATGCAATTCGCCTCCAAACTGAGACCAAATAACCCAGACAACAACTTTCAAATCCATACTGCTTCTCTGCTTGCTTCACATGTTGCCACATACTCAGCTTTAGTCGTACTGAGTGCCACATATGATTGCTTTATGCTGCTCCATGAGACCATACTAGAGCCAAGACTGAAACGGTATCTGGAAGTGCTCTTCTGGTTAGGAATATTGTCGACCCAATCTGAATCTGAGTATCCATATAATCCAAACTCATGGTAAAATATATACCAGAGACCATGATCTAGAGTACCCTTAAGGCACCTCAACACATGTTTTTTTGCAACTAAATGAACATTTATAGGCTGCTCCAAATGATGATTCAAGGTGTTCACAACAAAACATATATCTGGTCTTGTGTTCGTCAAATACATCAATGAGCCCACTATTTGCCTATATAAGGTAGAATCCACAATATCTGAAGATGTGTCTTGCAACAACTTAAGATTTGATACCATCAGGGTAACCATGGCCTTACAATACAACATCTCGAACCTCTTCAAGATTTCCACAGCATACTTTCCTTGATTTAGGAAAATCCCATTTGATCTATGCCAAACTTCTAGTCCCAAGAAGTAGTGCATCATTCCTAAATCTTTCATCTCGAATTCTGCAGCCAATGTTCTCTTACATTCAGTGATGAGATTTTATGCACTTATTAGAAATAGGTCATCTACATACAGTAGTAGAATCATCGGTTCACCATCCTCAACCTTAAAGTAAAGGTTAGGATCTGCACTACTCTTGGTAAAACTGAAGCTCGTAAGAAAATTTTCAATCCTACCATACCATGCTCTGGGTGCCTGCATTAATCCACACAAATCCTTCTTTAATCTGCACACATGATTCTCCATGTCATGTGTTTCGAATCGAAGTGGTTGCTCCACATAAAGTTCCTCTTTTATTTCACCATTCAAGAAGGTTGTCTTTACATCCATCTGGTCCACCTTCCATTTCATCATAGATTTCAATGAAAGTATAGTCTTGATCGAGGTATATCTTGCTACGGGAGAAATTTTTTCTTCATAATCAATCCCTTCCTTCTGAGAGAAACCTCGGGCCACAAATCTTGCCTTATATTTTTCAATATTTTCATCGTCTATGTGTTTCATCTAGTAGATCCATTTTGAACTCACCACAGATTTTTCCTTTGGTCCGGGAACCACATCTCAGACATCATTCTGCATAATGGACTAGTATTCCTCTGTCATAGAATCTTTCCATACTTTATTTTATCTAACCTCTTCATAACTGGAAGTTTCTGCATCCATTATGTCACACAAGCATGCCACGTAGCTAGAATACGTCTTTGGCTTCTTACTTTCCTTGAAATATTTCTTTGGGGCACCAATTATTTATACATCTCTAATAAGCTCTTGTGCCCAAGTTGGTCTTCTCTTGTGAGAAGGTATCTCGACTGGTTTATGAGTTTCTACCATGTCATGATCCTATGGAATGACTTCCTCTGGTTCAACTACCTCTGGAACTTTAGGAACTTCATTCTCCTCTTCATGTGCCTCTTCTACATAGATCTGTTTGGATTTACTAAAAGTTGCATTCTCATCAAATGTTACATATCGGTTGATATCCACTTTCCAGTGACCAGGAATGTATATCATGTAAGCCTTCTATGTGTCACTGTAACCAACAAATATTCCCTTCCATCCAGAAGGGTCAAACTTTGTCCTATTTTCCTTGGGGACATGAACAAATACAAGGCAGCCAAATATTCTAAAATGGATGACTTCTAGCTTCTCTCCCGAAAACATTTCCTCGGGTGTCTTGTTTTCAAGCACCTTGTGGGGAATTTTATTCTGCACATGCACTACCGTTCTCACTTCTTATGCCCACATATGCATAGGAAGATCTTGATCATGGATAATGGCCTTTACTACTTCCATGATTCTCCAGTTCTTCCTTTCAGCTATTCCATTCCACTAAGTGTTATAGGGATTATAAATCTCCCTCTTAATCCCAACTTCCTTGCAATAGTCCTTGAATTCTTCTAAGGTGAATTCACCTCCATTTTCTTATCGCAAGGTATTTATCTTCTGCTATGTCAAGTTTTCTACCATAGCCTTGAACTCTTTGAATTTTCCAAAAACTTCATTCTTTACTTTTAACAAATAAATCCAAGTTTTGCGTGAGTAATCATCAATTAAAGATACATTATATACATACACACTTAGTGAAGTTGTCGACATCGATCCACATACATCTGAATGCACGATGTCCAAAACTCCTTTGGCTCTGCTATTGCTATTGGGAAAGGAGTGCTTCACATTATTTCCTTGTGCACATCCTTTGCACACACCATCTGGTTCTGCTTGGATTTATGGAAGACCTATCACCATTTTTATCACAACCGGAAGAGCTTTGTAGTGTAGGTGAGAAAATATCCTATGCCATAGTTCACTGGGATTCACAATATCATGAACTATTGCAGAGCCTAAATGTCCTTATAATTTGTAGATTCCTCCTTCTTCAACTCCAATCACTACTGCATCATCAAGGGTCTTTTCTATAGGCCACATAATAACTTTACCATCAATAAATGCTACTTTAAATCCTTTCTTGTCCAATGCTGAAATTGAGAGAAGATTCTTCTTTAAACCTGGAACACGGAGAAATTCCTTCATCTTCATTGGCTTGACTGAGCTTAACTTGTAGGAATATTCTCCAACACCTTTGATTGGATATTTATAGTCATCACCCAATTTCACCTTCTAAGGTGAATATTTATGAATAAGCTTAGATAAGGAGCCTTCATAGCCTATCATGTGCTTGGAAGCACCATTGTGTATCAACCAAGTGTCACTTCCATGAGTAACAATACCTGTGAGGGCTGAGATAAGAACATAATCCTCATCACTTGATTCATCTTTCTTTGCAACCTTCTTGGGAGGCTCAACATATTCAATTGTGTGAGCTTGATGCCTCTTACTTCCTTTCTTATTCTTAATTTCCATAATGAGGGGGTAATCCCTAACAAAGTGTCCCAATTCCTGACAATAGTAACATCTGATCTTTGAGTTGTCTCTTTGACCCATCTTAAACTTCTTAGGAAAAGAATTCTCCTTCTTGTTCTTTCCTTTCCTGGTGTGGGTGGCTAGGGCTTGATCTTCATCTTCCATATTTTCTTCTCTTGTAGTGTTCCTAGCTTCTTCCTGGTTACAATCTTCCCAAAGCCTACTAAACTTGGGAAGCTTCTTTCTTGAACAAATTCCTTGGATGAATGCATCCCATGAACTTGGGAGGCCATTCAAGGTAGTCATCACCATCTCCTATCCTTCTACCAAGTCACCAATAGCTTCTATCTGCTCCTTGATTTGATTCACTCTTGAGAAGTAGGAGTGAAAGGTTTCTGAGTTCTGTATTTTCACATTCTTCAACTAAGATCTCAGAGTCATTCTTCGATTTATTTTGCTTCCCTCAAACAAACAAGTTAAGGTGTCCATCATTTTATTTGGAGAAGATAATGAAGATATATGATGGAGAAGGTGGTCCTTAATGGAGTCTGCAACAATCCTTTTTTCTCTCACCATGTCCTTCTTATATTTTTCCTTAGCTTCATCTCCTTGAGGTTCTTGAACCTCTTATATAATGAACTTATCCAGTCCATGTTCTTCAAGAAGGAGGGTTACTCTATACTTCCAAGCCCTGAAGTTATCAGGTCCATCTAGCCTCTCATCGATCTTTGTTCTAGTAGTCATCATGCTTTATGATGGTCTTGGTTTGTCTGGAAACTATCACTAGGCTAAAAATGACTCCCTCTTAGGCTTCTAGATCTGCAACTAGCTTCTATTCAATCCTGTTCTAATACCATGTTAGAATTTTAAATTTTCTAGTTACACAATTACAATTACTTAATCCAATAGAAATTGTAGTAGGATCACTAAAAGATAGACAATCACAGATACAATAGAACACAAAGATTATCCTAGGAAACCTAGCAACCAAAATCCTAAATATAGATTCCTTCAACCAGTACAATGATGCGCTATAGTTCTCCAAGAAAGACCTAGATCAAAACACCAAAAGAAGCGGTCTCCAAGACTTGTGCGCTAGCCTTCGTATGTGCTCCACGATGCACAAGAGAAGTGTGTGAGTGTGTGTCTAAATGAGAGTAACCTATCCTCTATTTATACACAACAGTGTCTCTTGAAGAGACATGAATCTTGACCTAAATAACCCATAAAACAGGGTCGACTAGCCACAATGGGGATTTTTATAATTATAAGTAAAATACCAATAATATAATAATTTATGTTGAGCCGACTTGTACAATATAATTATAATAACATTTTGAATGTTTGACTAAAACAATTATACAAGAATATCTTCCGTAGTTACACCAAAAATATTAGCAGGTAACAATAAATCATAAATTTTCGCGTGATCAAGTGAAATGTAGACGACAATACAAAAATCAAAGCACAATCATCTTCTTAATTTATAGTACAACTCCTCTTATCTTTTGGTTTTCCAAAATTTCCTATTAATCTCTATTTCCCACTCAGAAATCCAAAGGATCCTATTAATCTCTATTTTGCATTCTCTTGATTTTGATATTCCCCTGTCCTCGATGTCTTTTTTAGGTTCACCATTTTCAAATCCCATTGGTCCACTACCACATAACGATAATGGATTCAACAGTTTCATGTGCTTATGACCTCCATGTATCCCAATGCCAATGGTTGTGAGGAACCCCATATGCTAGTTTGGAAGAAGCAATATCAACACTACTAGTATCTAATGTCACATCTAAATGGGTATCATTAAGGTCAATCTAGTAGTTTCTAAACCATCCTCATAGATAATATTTTGATAAGTAATATTTCTCACATTGTACTAAGACTTTCCAAATTTAAAATCCAAATTCATTACCATCTAGTGGTGCAAATTGCACCACCTCTCCTTATAAAACTTTTGAAATGATTCCCTTGGAAATATAATTTGGTTGTGAAGAACACTAATGGACTAGATCCACCTTTTCTCCCACAAACTTACTGTTGTGATTTTGGTTTGTTCATGTCATTGAACCTTCAAATTGCTTAATTATTCAAGGATATCAAGCTATAAATTCACCGCCTTTTTTTAATTAACCAAGATACAAGGATATCAAGCTATAAATTCAATGAGAAAATTCCACAAGGAAACACCAATTCCTTCATCGACACACCAAATGAGAAAGATCTGAAAAGTTTCCCTTCGAAAAAATCATTTTCATCTACATTTGTCACAAGATGTATGGTAATGAAATATCTATGATTTGAGCATCTACATAACAATATTAATTTTGTAAGAAGAAAATAAAACGTAAGTTCTTATTGAATATTTTATCTCCACTATTAGCATCAATACAATTTATCTCCTTCAACTCAACATGTTGTAGAGAGTAGTTAATGTGGTTAAAAATCTATCAGCAAACCCTTCATTAGTTCCCCCGCAATGATAATACTATACTTGAGTAAGGATTGTTCAATATTTCAATGGGCTACCCTTGACTAAAATATTATGCTTGAGGAAAGGTTTTCTTCCTCGTTCCCCTTGAGGAGAATATTATGCTCGAGGAAGGGTCAACCAACCTTTCCCCAGGTCCCCTATCAACGTGAATATTATGCTAGAAGGATGGGAAACACCAATTAAAACCAAGAGTACCAATCAAGAATTTGTGTGATGAGGAGGAAATCATCCAAATCTAGAAAATTACCCTAAAAATGTTGGACAATTTGGGTGTTAATGGGAAGTACAACTAATACCAATTACCATAGTCTAACTGTTGTTGGGAAAAATACCCTACGGACTAGAAAACTAGGGTCAGACTTGCATGCGGATTTTGACCATGAAGAAATTACTTTTTAACCTACCACCCAAAACTTAAACCCCTCTTTCACAATACATGCACAGAAAGGAACTACCAACCTTGTTACTGGCGTTTGGTGTAGATCCTCCGTTGCGCTTCGACCGCTTGCTTACACTGCTCCTTCCAAGGATAACCTGTAGTCAAAACAAACAACAATATATGCACGTTACTTTTCTACTTGATGGTTAGAAATTAAGCATAAATTGACCAAATCATAGATAACTCATGCATTGGGACGGGAAAATTATTCTTTTATTATTTGAAAGATGAATCAACTTACAATCAAAGTCGAGACCGACCACCGCTCCTTGATCCTGATCCTGGGCTCCTCTTCGTTTGTCCTCCAACTGCTTTGCATTAAATCTCCTTTGGCATGAGGAAAGGATAAAGGGTTGGGACAATGGATTCAGCAAATGGGTAGAGTTTCTTCGCTATCTTTTTCCTCCTCCAAATGGTACCCCTACCCCTTCTTTTATAGGCTAGAAGGAGTTAGGGTTTTGGACGAACCCTCGGCCATGCATGGCCGGGAGTTTCAGTTAACTGACCCATAGCTTTTTGTTCCGTCGGAAACTTTCCTTTTTTTGTGCTTTGTTAGGTACACGCAGGCTGTAGTGGGCCTGCCAGCATGCACACGCATGCAGTAATGGATTAGGGCGTGTGGGCCTTGACACAAGAGCATTTCCAAAGAGTTGTTCAGCAGATGTTTTGGCAATGAAGGGATATGAGTTGGCCTGATGACAGGTAACCATGTGTGGTTTTAGGGTTATAACAGATGCCCCCTAATGTGTGAGGTCAGAAGAGCATCTGATGGCCGAAATACATTACCAATATTTTACCAATCTTTACTGATGTGCTGAACGAGTGAGCCCAAGGATCTGGAACCAGGAGGTGCCATATGAAAAATAACAAATGTCTCACCAAGGTGGGCATACCCATGCTC
>ML777499.1:2380120-2397190 GCA_009831015.1 Picea engelmannii
ACCCCGGGAAGTTGATGTACTAACTTACCCAAACGGGGCCCACATGACTTTTGGCGCTTCATCTCCTAGGGTTAGGTTTTTGGATGTCTAGGGTTTTTGGAATTCCTGTTTATTGTAAAAAGGCCTTGAGAGCCTCATTGTAATCATCTTCTTGCAAATGCGAGTAGCTGTCACATCTCTTCTCAGAGATAAGTTGTCACCATTCTAGCGAATCTTTTATTCTGTATTTTTACAGTCTCTGTACATTTCTTTCATTAATAGAAATTGTGTATTATTGTATCTCTGTGTTTATGGTTGCATCTTTGATATATTTCTATTATATTATTGGATATACGTGATATCTCTGTGCATTTCTTTATTATATCTCCGCTCTCATTTTGTGCCGAAAATAATCTGGATCACTGGTATCAGAGCAGGTTGTTCTTGGTCGTTTTTTTTAGTGCATGTCCCGGACAAGGTCTGAGTATAGAAAGTTGGGTTTAAAGCTTGAATCTCTTGAGTAAAATCGCTCTCGCACACCCAAGAAACCCTCAATGGTAGAAGAAAAGAAAAACTATGCAGCAAACAATCATATCAGTTTGTTGCTTGAGCAAGCTCTCATGCTACAGCGGGATGAAATGATGGAGAATTTTTCCCACATCCTTCAACACTTGTCGATAGCAACATGCACATCTTCATCAAGCGGCCACTTTGGAGGCACCTCTCTTTTCAAGGTACAAGTTAATTTTGATATTCCTGTATTTCAAGGACAAATAGATGTAGAAGCCCTAGACTAATGGTTAAATTTGCTAGAAGATTATTTCTCTGTTCACAAATTTTTCGACAAAGAAAAGATCACCTTTGCACTCCTTAAAGATCTCCCCCATGTCAAAAATTGGTGGGAAACTTATTGGGAGAAGAGTTCCACAGAGGAGTCTGAAATATATGGGGTCGATCCCACTTGGGATTTTTTTGTGGATGCAGTAAAGGAACAATATTACCCTATTGGAAACTATGAGGACCAGTACATGAGATGGACCACACTGCGGCCAGAGAGGGGCCAAGCAATTCTAGAGTTCACCAATACCTTCTATACCTTGTGCACCAAGTTGGGTATCAAAGACTCCGAACGACATTTGGTTCTGAAATACCATGGGGCTCTACACAGATACATCCAAACTAAAATGGATTTTCTAGACATCTCATCACTCGGTGTTGCCTATCGATACGTTGTTAAAATCGAGCAGAAATTTAAGCACCAGAACAAATGGGATTTTGGTTCTGCAAATCCGCAACAACCAAAGTATGACAAAGACGTCCCTAACAAACAGTCTCATGAAAACCAATCCAAGCCACATGAAAAGAAGGGTTACGGGAAGACAAAGAAGGACACCGGAAAATGGTGTGTTTTCCACAAAATCCCCTGGCACAACACCGATGAATGTCTCTCAAAAAAATCATTGGTAGCCAAGATCAAAGACAAGGAGTCAAACCCTGATTCAAAATCTGATTCTGAAAATATTGGTAAAGGACAAATCATTGACGCAGACCCCACTACTATTGTCACAACCACAGCAATTCAACCATAAGAACCAACAGATCCTGAAGAGGGGGAGCACCTTTTTCATTCACATATGTGGGTGAAGGGAACCCCTCTGCATTTTATTGTTGATAGCAGAAGCCAAAAGAACCTCATCTCAGCTGAGGTTGTCAAACAGTTGGGATTGTCGACAACACCACACCCGCAGCCATACAACATCAGGTGGCTTCGCCAAGGACGAGATCTTGGTGTCAGCCAGTAATGTCGATTGTCATATGGCATCCAACCCTTCAAGGATGAGGTATTATGTGATGTTTCCCCACTAGATGTCTTTGATGTTCTCTTGGGCCAACCATATATGTGGAAGTTCCACATTGTTTATGAGTCTCGACCCTCCAGTGTCATTGTTTCTCTGGGGGGTCATCTCTACATAATACTAGAGATAGTTCTGACTATTGTTCCACCTAAAAAGTGTCACAAGGTAGTATCTCATACTGCAAAATTTGGCTTCTTCACAATCTGTTCAAAAGGGGAACAAAAGGACACTGCAGCCACTACAGCTTCGCCCCAAGCACCTTCTATCCAACAAACGCAGGTCGACAAGGTTGCAAAAAAGTTCAAAGATTCCTTCTACACACCTTCCTCTCATGTATCCCGACTTGTTGAACAACCTCGGCCTCAACAGGTTCGTGACAGACTTTCACAAACTTAGCAACGCGACGTCTCTAGCAAGGCAAGGAGCTCACCAAGATGCAGATTCAGCAAACGCTTTTCCCTCTCCCCCGGGAACTCAACGCAATGGACACCATTGCTTCCTAAGGATGGAGGGTTGATCCAAGTAGATATCTGTGGCCACCCACCTTTTTCGACTAGCTCAAAACAGTTTTCTGGCAATTTTGGCAATTTACTATTTTTAGCAGGTTTTAACTTTTGAGGCCATTTTGAGGGCCTAAATGAAGGTTTTTCAAGATAGAGGTTCTCAATGATATCCAAAGTCATAATTGGATCCCCAAAATGAATCTCCTTGATGATACCTTTCCAACGAGCTATCATACGCCTAAAACGAAGATCGTATGCAAACGTTACGACCCCGGGAAGTTGATGTACTAACTTACCCAAACGGGGCCCACATGACTTTTGGTGCTTCATCTCCTAGGGTTAGGTTTTTGGATGTCTAGGTTTTTTGGCATTCCTTTTTATTGTAAAAATACCTTAAGAGCCTCATTTTAATCATCTTCTTGCGAATGTGAGTAGCCATCACATTTCTTCTTAGAGATAAGCTGCCACCATTCTAGCGAGTCTTTCACTCTGTATTTTTACAGTCTCTGTACATTTCTTTCATTAATAGAAATCGTGTATTATTGTATCTTTGTGTTTATGGTTGCATCTCTGATATATTTCTATTATATTATTGGATATACGCGATATCTCTATGCATTTATTTATTATATCTCCGCTCTCATTTTGTGCCGAAAATAATCTAGATCAGTGGTATCAGAGCAGGTTGTTCTTGGTCATTTTTTCAGTGCATGTCCCTGACGATGTCTGAGTATAGCAAGTTGGGTCTAGATATTTTCTCTTTTGAGGACAATCGCTCTCTCACACCCAAGAAACCCTCAATGGCGAAAGAAAATAAAAATGACGGAGCAGACGATCCTATCAGTCTGTTGCTTGAGCAAGCTCTCACGTGACAGCGGGACAAAATGATGGAGAATTTTTCCCACATCCTTCAACGCTTTCCGATAGCAACAGGTGCATATTCATCAAGAAGGCACTTTGGAGGCACCTCGCTTTTCAAGGTACAATTTAATTTTGATATTCCTGTATTTGAAGGACAAATAGATGCAGAATCCCTAGACAAATGGTTAAATCTGCTAAAAGGTTCTTTCTCTGTTCACAAATTTTCCGACAAAGAAAAGATCACCTTTGCACTCCTTAAATCTCTCCCCCATGTCAAACATTGGTGGGAAACTTATTTGGAGCAGAGTTCCATAGAGGAGTCTGAAATATATGGGGTTGATCCCACTTGGGATTTTTTTGTGGATGCGGTAAAGGAACAATATTACCCTATTGGCAACTATGAGGACCAATACATGAGATGGAACACACTGTGGCAAGAGAGGGGCCAAGAAGTTCTGGAGTTCACCAATACCTTCCATACCTTGCGCACCAAGATGGGTATCAAAGACTTTGAACAACATTTGGTTATGAAATATCGTGGGGCTCTACACAGATACATCCAAACTGAAATGGATTTTCTAGACATCTCATTACTCGGTGTTGCCTATCGATATGCTATTAAATTCAAGCAGAAATTTAAGCACCAGAACAAACAGGATTTTGGTTCTGCAAATTTGCAACAACCAAAGTATGACAAAGACATCCCTAACCAACAGTCTCCCGAAAACCAGTCCAAGACACATGAAAAGAAGGGTCACGTGAAGACAAAGAAGGACACCAGAAAATGGTGTGATTTCCACAAAATCCCCTGGCACAACACCGATGAATGTTGCTCAAAACAGTCATTGGTGGCCAAGATAAAAGACAAGGAGTCGAACCCTAATTCAGAATATGATTCTAAAAATATTCGTAAAGGACAGATCATTGACGCAAACCCCACTACTATTGTCGCGACTGCAACAATTCAACCAGAAGAACCAAAAAATCCTAAAGAGGGGCAGTGCCTTTTTCATTCACAGATGTGGGTGAAGGGGACCCCACTGCATTTTATTGTTGATAGCGGAAGCTAGAAGAACCTCATCTCAGCAGAGGTTGTCAAATAGTTGGGATTGCCGACAACACCACACCTGCAACCATAAAACATTGGGTGGCTTCGCCAAGGACGAGATCTTGGTGTCAGCCAGCAATGTTGATTGTCATATGGCATCCAACCCTTCAAGGATGAGGTATTATGTGATGTTTCTCCACTAGATGTCTGTGATGTTCTCTTGGGCCAACCATATATGTGGAAGCGCCACGTTGTTTATGAGTCTTGACCCCGCAGTGTCATTGTTTCTCTGGGGGGTCATCTCTACAGAATACCAAAGGTAGTTTCGACTACTATTCCACCTAAAAAGTGTCACAAAGTAGTATCTCATACTACAAAATTCAGCTTCTTCACAATCTATTCAAAAGGGGAACAAAAGAACATTGCAACCACTACAGCTTCGCCCCAAGCACCTTCCATCCAACAGAAGAAGGTCGATAAGGTTGCAGCAAAGCGCAAAGATTCCTTCTGCACACTATCCTCTCATGTAACCCAACTTGTTGAACAGCCTCATCCTCAACAGGTTTATGACAAACTTCCACAAACTGAGCAGGGCGACGTCTCCAACAAGGCAAGCAACTCACCAGGATGCAGATTCAGCAAACGTTTTTCCCTCTCCCCCAGGAACTCAACGCAATGGATACCATTTCTTCCTAAGGATGGAGGATTGATACAGGTGGATATCGGTTGCCACCCACCTTTTTCGACTAGCTCAAAACAATTTTCTGGCAATTTTGACAATTTACTATTTTTAGTAGGTTTTAACTTCCGGGGCCATTTTGAGGGCCTAAATGAAGGTTTTTTGAGATCGAGGTTCTTAATTATATCTGAAGGCATAATTGATCCCCAAAAATTAATATCCTCGATGATACCTTTCCAACGAGCTATCATACGCCTAAAACGGAGATTGTATGCAAAAGTTACGACTCCGGGAAGTTGATGTAGTAACTTACCCAAACGGGACCCACATGACTTTTTCATCTCCTAGGGTTAGGTTTTTGGATTTCTAGGGTTTTTGGAATTCTTTTTTATTGTAAAAATGCCTTGAGAGCCTCATTGTAATCATCTTCTTGCAAATGCGAGTAGCCGTCACATCTCTTCTTAGAGATAAGCTACCACCATTCTAGCGAGTCTTTCACTCTGTATTTTTACAGTCTCTGTACATTTCTTTCATTGATAGAAATCATGTATATCTGTATCTTTGTGTTTATGGTTGCATCTCTGATATATTTCTGTTATATTATTGGATATACGCAATATCTTTGTGCATTTATTTATTATATCTCCGCTCTCATTTCGTGCCGAAAATAATCCAGATCAATGAAATTTTGGTGGATGCCTCCATGGGCTACCCTTATATGAGAATAGTGTGCTCTACTAGAAATTTATGCTTAAGGAAGCATCATACCGAAGTCTCCCTTCAATAAGAATACTAATGTGGAGGAAGAGATGATTGACCCTTGCTCGAGCTCCCCCTTGACAAAAATACTATGCACGAGGAAGGGACGATTGATCCTTCCTTGGTCCCCTCTTTATCAAGAATACTATTCTAGAGAAAGGGTCAACCACTTCTTACTCAATCTCACCCTCAATAAGAATTCCATGATGGGGGGAGGGTTGGTTGTAATGCCCCAGTTTTGAGTCCCCATATTAAATAATGTATTTTGTTTATTTTATGAAATCCTGGAGTGCCCAAATAATTAAAAGTGGTTGGGGTGCCTATGAAATGTAATGCTTTGATCATTATTAATAATAAAATACATCGTTGGCTGCCAGAAAAACAAGGAAAAGTGTTACAGAGGGATATGATTGCACGAGAGAGGGGGATAAAGGGGATAATATTTTATTTTATTTTACCCACCTTGGAATTTTAGAGAGAAAGAAGTGGTTACATGAGCTTCTTAGGTAAAATCCATGTGGTTCTTGATTTCATGTAATTATATAAACACCTCTTGTGGGTTGTTTGGGGGTTCACTCTTCATTTTTTTCTTCATTTATTACTTCTCATTCATTCTTGATCATGTCTTGGGAAGGAAAAAAAAATTGTTCGGAAATGAACCATTGTTGGTTGGATGTAGTGATTGATGGTGTATTCCAACCATGAATTGGTGCCTGCATGCTTGAGATGCATTGGCATGTGCTAAAATTTGTTCAAATTTGTGAATCTTGAGAGTCCCAGCATGGAGATACTTGACCAGATACACTAGAGCCCTAGAAAGAGGTGGACAGCCTGAGGGACTGTGTGGCAGTGAAGGCAGTTCATTATCTTTGGGTCGTGTAGGCTGGAGAGAAGCAAGCTAGAGAAATTTGGATTGTTGTGTGTTGAAAATCCTGTAACAGCTTGAGTGTTGACTGGTTTGGGAAGTTGAGTGCTGCTATGGAACCCATCCTTGTGGATTCATAGCTCTGGCTCGGGGGTGACATGTTGTTGAGACTTGGAACATCTGTGTCTAAGATTGGGTGGAATGTCCTTGGTATGCAGCTAGCTGGTGATTGATTTTTCTTAAAATAAGTTCTCTCTGTCATGGTTTCCTTTGCTTGTACATTTATTTCCACTATGTATTAATAATTATCTCTGAGATTTGTTTTTATAATGTGCATGCTTGACGGTTATTGTTGTGCATTGAATATTGTTTATTTATTTTATGATATTTATTTATTTTATGATTTAGCTTGAATCTTAATTATTGCATGTGAGTTTTTCATGTTTCTTTATTAATTAATCATTATCATAATTCGAAATCAGTTCCAGGAGTGAATTTTTGGAGTAGCGTGGCCCGACCTTGGTGGCTAGGTACATTATAGAGTGGTATCATAGATTATGGTTCAAATAATGGACTGGTATGGGCTGAAGTGAGTGTGAATTAGACAAATTCGCTATTGCAGATTTCAGTCTGTGTGAATTTTTGGAAAACCAGAGAAATTAGAGAGAAAATTCCCAAATTCATGAGCAAATTTGAGTTTAAGCGATTCAATACTATATAAGAAGTTTAATGGAGTTGATCTGCAAAGTTGCAAAGTTATTTTCAACCTGAAAGATCAAACATTTGAGTTTTAATGGTCATTGTAGCATTGGGAAAAATTTAATGAATCAACGATAGAGATCGCGTTCAATATCGAGATCAACGGCCCAGATTCATCCTTGAAATTTTTTTTAAAATTCTAATGCTTTCAAATTTTGGAAAAGTTACTAGATCAAAGGATGAGATTCAATTTCATCAATTGCAAAAAGGAGACAAATCGATAGTCTAGATTCATTTTGGCCCTTGGGAGGTTGGAGTCGATCAACGATCAATATCATCTTGTCTCGAAGATCGATGGTCCAGATTCATCTAGAATTGATCGAAAAGTTTTCTAAGTGTTGGAGTTGGCTTAGAGAATTCGTTGACAGCCAATGGTCAGGTCGGATGGATTGGAAAAGTTTTTTAATCGCCAATAAAATTCACCGATGGTCGGGTCGACCGATTTGGTAGAGTGTTTTGTTCACCAACAGAAATGGTCGATTGGATGATGGGCCAATAGTCGGTTACGCCAGATTTGACGAAGTATTTTTATTCATCCAAGGGAAATGGATGACAAGATTATGGGGTGACGGTCAGGTCAACCAGATTCGGTGAAGTGTTTTTATTCATTCAAGGGAAATGGTTGACGGTTGGGTCGACCAATTTATCAAAGTGTTTCGATCAACTGAGAGAAAGCATCGATGATCGATGGGATGATGGTTGGGTTGACTGATTTAGAAAAGTGTGCCAATCAACTGATAGAAATCATCGATGACCAATGGGTGGATGGACGGGCATCAACCGGGTTGGAGAAGTGTCAGATAATCCAAGAGAAATGGTTGATGGTCGATGAAGGAAAGAGGGCGATGACGTGACATGTCATGTTAGAATCCACATGTCATGCCACGTCATCCATAATTCCATGTTAGAGTCTACATGTCATGCCACATCATCCATAATTCCATGTTAGAGTCTACATGTCATGCCACATCAATAGTTTCCAAGTCAGCAAAGAAATGGTCAACGGCCGATGGTTGGGTTGTTCGAATGGGAGAAGTTTTTTTCATCAATCAATGTGAACAAATGATGGTCGATGGGTCGATGGTCTGGTTGGCCAAATTGACAAAGTGTTTCATCTACCAATGGGAATCATCGATGACCGAAGATCAATAGTCAGTTCATTCGGTTCAAAGATGTGTTGCGACCAATTTCCAAGGAAAGGGGTCGACAACCGACGGTCAGGTCGACAGTTGAGGCAGTTAGAGTAGATCAACAATCCATATCTCTACTGATTTTGATATCACTGGTGCATTTTATTATTTTGTCCATAATTGGAGCATATTAATTCATATTGGGATGAAAATTATTGGTTTTTTCCGAAAAGAGATCTACAAAAGTGTCATAGAGGACCATTGTCTAATTCTACTTGGACTTGTCAGAAATTGAAAAATAGTTGTTTTTAAAGATCTAGGTCTAGATATTTTGAAGAGATCCAAATTAAGTTGAAACTCTTGGAGAGATTCTAGAAAGAAGACACATAAATAACCCATTAAGGAATTCAATATATTATATGGGGATTGGAATGAGGATGTTGAAATAGGCCAAAATCCACTATTATTGGCCACATTTTGGGGTTTTTTGAGATTTTCAGAGGAGGAAAAGTGACCCGAGATCACAAAATTGGAAAATTTTATTTCACTCAACATTTTATATATGCATCAATTCAAACAAATTCTATTTAGTTAAATTTTTCCAAAAGTGCACATATTGTGAGATAGCCAATTTGGATAAAAAATTTAAGACTAGAAAAATGGGTGAAAAGGGACAAAGTTGCATATTCCATATTGCTACAATTTTTTACTAGAGTATCAACTTGAAAATATGAGAGTTGTTATGAATTACTTTTGATTATTATTATCTATGTCTATGCAAAAGTTTCTCTATTTCTTGACATATTTTCTTTTGCAGTTGACAAAGGTTGGCCTTCCAATAAAATTACACGAGTGGAGAAAATGCACAAATGGGGTGAAAATGACTTTTTCAGGAAGCCATAACTTTCATCTTAGAGATCATATTGGGGCATGAGTGCAATCATTGGAAATATGACTCAAAGGGGAATAGTATACAATTATTATAATTTGGAGAGCTATGATATAGTTCTTCATGAATTGGGTAGAAAAAGGACCTATAGCATTATTTGACATTTTTTTATAATATGCATAATTCTAAAAATAATGGTTGCTTGCACATTTTGCGGAATTAGGGGATATAAACATATTGGTTCAATACAAGAATGAATATTTGGGACATGAAGGAAGGAGAGGGATCCTTCAGTCATGATAAAAATCCAAAGGTCAAAATATCAGTGTTGGTAATGCGGAGACATAATCAAATGGGCACAGGAGCAGAGGGAACAAGAAACATTAATAGAGACTATGAGAAGTTTGGAAAATATAAGTGTAGAGTTATAAAGAAGACAATGATAGGTTTATGAGAGAAAAAAACCAAATAAATTCTCATATAATGCAAATCCTAAATATGTTGCATAGGCAAGCAAAGAATCCAGGATTATACTCAAGGCAGGAGGAAGAAGGAAGATATCATGAAAGAAGAGATAAATATAGAAGAATTGGCCATTCAATAAGTGATAGAAAAACTCATGGACATCACTCACCTCTTTACTTAAAAAGGAAATTTTATGCATTTGAAGACTCCATAAGTAGTCCAAAAGTGTCTCTTGTTAGACACCAAAGGAGAGTACATGAATTGGACAATTTGCAAGGAGAGCTAAGGAAAATCAAACCACCATCCTTTGATGGTGAAAGAGAAAGGGAAGATGATGATGAAGCCCGGTTACTTGGAATCGGGAAGTACTTCCATTTTCACAAATACTCATCTAACCTAAAATTTAGAATTACCACATACCATTTGCATGGAAAATATGTTATGTGGTGGAATCAATTGAAGCAAGTTGAGCACATTAATGAGAGAATGATCACTTGGAAGCAGTTAAAGAGATGTTTTCAGGAGTATCTTTTAGAGCACTTCTATGACAAGAAATTGCAATATTTCCTTCAACTCAGGTTGGCAAGCATGACCGTGATAGAATATGAAAAGAAGTTCTCAGGATTTCTTAAGTATGTGTTTTTTTTATCAAGGATGAGAAGGTAAAGATACATAGGTTTTTTAGTGGACTGACATCCTTTTA
Source organism: Picea engelmannii (assembly GCA_009831015.1). Taxonomy (NCBI): domain Eukaryota; kingdom Viridiplantae; phylum Streptophyta; class Pinopsida; order Pinales; family Pinaceae; genus Picea; species Picea engelmannii. The sequence goes on from ML777499.1 coordinate 2,390,617, forward strand.
TAAAGAGATGATTCAATATGATGAGCCTATAACTTTGATAGAAAACATTAGGAAGGATAAGTACTTGTATGAGCAAGGCAAGGGAAAATAATATTTGCAGAAATCTTGGAGGGATAATAAGAAAGAGAAATATGATCAGAGAAGGAATGGATTCAAAACTCCTTTCAATAGAAAAAAAAAACCCTAATAAAATCAACAAGAAAATTTTGCTAGGGATGAAGCCAAGAGAGAAGACTCCTTGGGAGAAATGGGAATACCACCAATCAAATGTTGGGGATGCAAAGAACATAACATGTAGAAGGATTGTCCTCACTGAGAATATAAAATGAAGACCATGCACAACATCCAAGAGGCTACAATAGTAGAGGAAATGGGCAGAATATATGTAGCCTTATCATATCGACAAGTAGAGTATCAATCCAATATGATCGAAGTGAAAGGTAATATCATTAATCATCATGTTACTATTTTAATTTATTCAAGAGAAATCCATTGTTACATTGATCCTAAAATAGTGGATAAATTATATTCAGAGAAAAGTAAGCTTGAAAATCCAAGTTTGGTTCAGCTAGCCACTAGAACCAAAAGAACAACCAATGAGATGGTTAGAGGTTGTCCAATGAGTCTTAATGGAGTGAGTACTAATGTTGACCTAAATATCATACCATTAGTATCTTATGATATCTTAATTGGAATGGATTGGTTGGAAAAGCATCATGTCGTTTTAGATTGTCATATAAAGACATTTGCATGTCTTGATGAAGAACGAAAACAGAGCATTGTGAAAGGAATTCCAAGACCCATTTCTATAAGGGAGATTTCAATATTATAGCTAAAGAGATGTTTCAGGAAATGACGTCAATTGTATGCAGCTCATGTGGAGGATCCAGAAAAGACAAAAAGGTCAAGCCTTGAAGATTTTTCAGTATTACAAGAGTTTGAAGATGTATTCCAAGAAATACTAGGATTTCCACCAAAGAGGGAAATAGATTTATCTATTGATTTAGTACCGAGAGTTTCCCTGGTATTAAAAAATACTTATAGAATGAGTACACTAGAATTAAAATAATTACAAATTTAGCTGGAAGAATTGTCGAAGAAAGGGTACATATGCCCAAGTGTTTCACCTTGGGGAGCACCAGTACTCCTTGTCAAAAAGAAGGATGGAACTTTGAGGCTGTATATTGACTTTAGATAGTTGAATAAAGCCATCGTGAAGAACAAATACCCTCTGTCTAGAATTGATGACCTCTTCAATTAGCTAAGAGGAGAAAATATTTTTTCAAAGACAAACTTGAGATCAAGATACCATTAGGTAAGAATAAAGGAAGAAGACATCGGTACAACAACCTTTAGAACAAACTATGGGCATTATGAATTTGTAGTAGTGCCATTTGGATTGACCAATGCACCAATGTTATTTATGTGCTTAATGAATGGCATATTCAAAAATTATTAGGATAAGTTTGTCTTTGTGTTCTTGGATGACATACTTATTTATTCTAAGTCCGAGGAAGAGAATGAAAATCACTTGAGGTTGGTGTTGCAAGTGATGAGGGAACATCAACTTTATTCCAAGCTTAGTAAGTGTTATTTTTACCAAGATCAAATCCATTATTTAGGTAATATTATTTCATAAGAAGGTATAGTTGTAGATCTAAAGAATATTGAAACTATTAGAGGATGTCCAGCACCCAGGAATGTTTTAGAAATCAAATATTTTATAGGATTAGTCAGATACTACAGGAGATTTATAGTAGGATTCTCCAAGATTGTTCATCCCATCACTTCTTTGCAAAAGAAGGGAATTAAGTTTGAATGAACAGCAAAGTGTGAAGATAATTTTAATTTGTTAAAGGAATTACTTACTAGTGCACCTATTTTAAAGATTGTTAACCCAAAGGAGAATTTTGTGGTATGTACAGATGCATGCAAGGAAGGAATTGGTGGAGTCCTAACTCAAAATGGACATGTCATTAGTTATGAGTCCAGAAAGATTAAAGAAAATGAGAGGAACTATGCCACACATGATTTGGAGTTTTCTGCCATAGTCCATGCATTGAATATGTGGAGTCATTATCTCATGGGAAAGATATTCGAATTAAGGACAGACCATAGTGGTCTGAAATATATTTTTGAACAACCAATTTTGAATGCTAGACAAACAAGATGGCTAGAATTTTTAAGTGAGTATGACTTTGACATCAAGCATATCAAGGGAAAAGAAAATAAATTGTTTGATGCACTCAATAGAATAGTACATTGCATGCATGCTACAACCATTAATATGCATCAGTCAAATATGAAGAGAATAATTTTAGATGTTGTTACAAATCAGCATTACCTACAGTTAAAACAAAGTTTACAACAAGAAAATGTACAATAGAAAATTAAAGAGTAATATATCATTGAATATGGATTACTTATTCATGTGAATAGAATTTATGTTCCTAGTTCCTAGTTCAGAAGAACTTAATAATTTGGTACTAAAAGAAAAGCATAATGTTCCATATGTTGGACATCTCGGTTACCATAAAACAATTGTAGCAGTGAGAAGCCAATTATTTTGTCCAAGAAAGAAGAAGGATGTTGTTGATTACATTGTCAAATGTATGGAATGTGAGAGAGTGAAGGCTAAGCATAGACACCCAGTGGGTTTGCTACCACCATTGAAAATTCCAGAGAAGAAATGGGAAGTGGTAACCATCGATTCTATAACTAAGTTTCCCAAGACAACAAGGCAACATGATTCAATAATGGTAGTGGTTGATAAATTGAAAAAATTTGTTCATTTTGTCCCTGTAAAAATGACTCAAACAACAAATAATATTGCAGAAATTTACATTAAGGAAATTGCTAAGTTGCATGGAATACCTAAGGCAATTGTTTTAGACAGAGACACAAAGTTTATTTCAAATTTCTGGAGAGGACTATTTAAAGTATTTGGTACAAATATGAATTTTATCAAACCATACCATCCATAATCAGATGGGCATATGGAGAGAGTCAACCAAGTGATTGAAGACATGGTAAGAATGTATGTGATGGATAAACCATATAAGTGGGAAGACTAATTGCATTTGGTTGATTTTACCTCTAATAATGGGTATCAAGATTCATTGAATATGATCCCATTTGAGGCTTTGTATGGTAGAAAATTCAACACTCTAGTAAGTTGGGATAACCTAGCAGATAGAGTAGTACTTAGGCCAGAATTTCTCAAGGATATGGAAGACTAGATGGTTAAGATTAAGCAGAATTTGAAGGCAGCACAAGATATACAAAAGAGTATGCATATAAGAACATAAAAACTAGATAATTTAAAGTGGGAGAGCATGTGATTTTGAAAGTGAATCCCAAGAAGAGCTCATTAAAGTTGGGCAGTTGTACAAAGCTAGAAGCCAAATTATGTGGTCCATTTGAGACTACTTCCATGAATGTGCATAATGTATTTCATGTCTCTTTGTTGAAAAAGTATGCACATGATACTAACCATGTTATTGATTGGAATTTGATTCAAGTGGATCCAGAAGGAGACTTTCAGGTCCATTCGGTATGCATATTGGACAAAAAAGTCAATATGCTCCAGAAACAAGTCATAGAACTGGTAAAAGTTTAGTGGACCTGTTATGATCCTGAATATTCTACTTGGGAGCATGAATATGTCATGCGGGAAGAGTACCCAAGACTTTTTGAAGAATTTTGAAATTTGTATTTATGTTTTTTATATGCACTAAGGATAGTGCCAAAATGAGGGGGAGGGGAATGTAATACCTCAGTTTTGAGTCCCCGTATTAAATAATGTATTTTGTTTTTTTTATGGAAGGCCAGAGTGCCCAAACAATTAAAATAGGTTGGATTGCCTAGAAATTATAATGCTTTGATCATTATTAATAACAAAATGCATCATTGGTTTCCAAATAGGCAAGGAAAAAAGTTATAAGGGGTTATGATTCCACAGAAAAGGGGCTAAGTCTTTATATTATATTATATTTTACCCACCTTGGAATTTTAGAGAGAAATAAGTGGTTACATGAGCTTCTTGGGGAAAAGGAGATGTGGTTCTTGATTTCATGTAATTATATAAACACCTCTTGTGGGTTGTTTGGGGGTTCAATCTCCATTTTTTTTCTTCATTCATTATTACTCATTCATTTTTTGTCTTGGTTTGGGAGGGAAAAATGAATTGTTAGGAAAGAATCCATTGTTGTTTGGTTGTGGTGATTGTTGGTGTATTTCATCCATAAATTGGTGCCAGCATGCCTAATATGCATTGGCATGTGCTAAAAAAAATTCACAACTACGAATCCTGAGAGTCCCGGTATGGAGATTCTTGGCCAGATGCATTGGAGCCCTATAAAGAGGTGGAAAACCTGAGGGACTGCATGGCAGTGAAGGGGGTCCATTGTCTTTGTGCGGTGTAGGCTGGAGAGAAGAGATTTGGTTAACTTTGGATTGTTGTGTGTTGAGAAACCTGTGAGATCTTGAGTGTTGACTAGTTTGGGAAGCTAAGTGTCACTCTAGAACCCATCCTTTTGAGTTCATAGCCCTAGATCGGGGGTGACCTGTTGTCGATACTTGGAACAACAATGTCTAAGGTTGGGTGGAACGTCCTTAGTCTGCATTCAGTTGGTGAATGGTTTTGATTAAGACAAGTGTTCTTTGTCATTGTTTCCTTTGCTTGCATTTTTATTGTTGTTGTGTATTAATTATTATCTATGAGATTCGTATTTATAATGTGTATGTTTGTTGTTCATTGTTGTGCATGGAACATTTAAGCATTCTTTTAAAGTCTAGAATGAATCTTGATTATTGCATGTGTTGTTATGGTGTTTCTTTTATGATTCTTTATTAATTAAATACTATCAGAATTCGAAATCAGTTATAGGAGTGAGTTTTTGGAGTAGCGCAGCCCGACCTCGGTGGTTGGGTACGTTACAATAATCTTCAGTATCACCTAAATGCTTGATTATTGTCAATTGATTGAAGTATTCCTCTTCCCACACTTTCCCATATAGTGCTTCTAAGTCTCTTGTAAATAAACCCCAAGTATATGTTAGAAATTATGATCCAAAATAGGAATTTAGTAAATAAATGTTTTAGTAAATAAAATATTAATGTAAAAGGACACCTACACGCTCACGTGATTATGTGAAGTGTCCAAGTTAGTTTTAGTTAGTTCTAGTTTATTCTAGAGAACAATATTTCTGGTTATTGTTTTTGGGATATTTATACCCATTTGATATTCTATGTGAAGTGGATTTTTGGCCCTTATCCCTCATGTTATTATTGTGTATAATATTATCCTTCATTAATAAAAGTTGCATGTATGAGGACACTTTGTCAAAGTGATATCAGATCAAGGTGATACCTATGTTCATGTGGAGTTTGAGACATAGAGGAGTGAGATCAGACCAAGAGAGGTTCCAAAGAGAAAGAGAAAAGAGACGAGAGGGAAAGAGACAGATATATTGTACGAGATTGTGGTTTGGATGCTCAGTCTAGTATGCAAATCAAACAAGAAGATAAGTATAGTTTTGAATTACTTTAATCGCTTTTAAATTTACAAGAAGTTTAAATATGCAATGGATAAGAACGCATTTTATTATTGGGTGGAGATATGCTCTTTTGTAGTGCACATTGTTTTTAATTAAACTAGAAAATTAATACCATAACAATAATTTTGGAGAGCTACTAGTGGTGTTTGTAATAGTTCGACTTACCATTGAAGGGCATATCCATTTTTGGGAAAGTTTTTATCTGTGAAATAATAGCTGAGATCTAATTTTGTTTAGCGACCTCAACCCTTGCCCTGTATGGTTATATCTTCTCTAGACATTATGAAGGACCAAGAACTATGTGATGGTTTCAAAACAAAGAAGTGACCCGACTTGTTGGTATCTGGTATATTTACAGTTTAAAACCACATATTGAATTGATCGACCTGGTATTTGATGTTTTAAATAAGAACGGATACATTCTGACCTGGTAATTAAAAGAAAAATAAACCTCGTTTTCTTTAAAAGAAACTTGCATGCGACCTCCATCCATTCGATCTGTAAATTTATCAAAATTCTAGAAGTGACACTAGAATGATATGCTCCAAATCGAACGTGCAAGGACCATTCCAATCAAATAGGTCATCGATCCATGATCTGCTAACTTGTTAATTGTTATTTGATGAAGCGATTTTCAGTTTGAAATAAGTGAAATATTGATCGTGGATGTATATTGAAAGAAGTGAAATCTTTCTCACAAATGTATTGAAAGAAGTGAAAGATTTCTCGCAAATGTATGTTGAAAGAAGCGAAAGTTTAACGTAGTCCATGCAACAAGTTTAAATATTGGTCCTGTTAGCACATAATCATAAATGGGGTATTTCCCTAAAAGAAGTGTCCCCTTGGGCGAAAAGAGAGATTTGGAAAACCCATTTATCCCAAAGTTTTAAAGGGCTGACACGTTATTTTAACGAGCAGACAGATTTGGATGGACAAGATCTGCCTGCCGAGATCTGCGGTCGAAGTTTCATTTCGGATCCCCCTCGTCGTTCTACCTTTAACGGAGGGGGGGGGGG
>ML777499.1:2410388-2421293 GCA_009831015.1 Picea engelmannii
TGTTTCTTTGGAGCTTTGCATTCTTTCTTCGAATGTCCTTTCTTCCCATAATTCCAACACTCAATCTTTCCAAATATGGATTTGGATCTTCCCTTCCTAGAATTCCCATGGTTCCCTAAGCCCTTTCCTCTATCCTTTTGTCTTCCGCTATTCTCCATGTTCAATGCATTACCTGATCTCTCACCTGTTATTTTTCATCACATTTTCTCACTAAGGATAATACCAACAACATCATCAAATTTCAAAGTATTTGAACCAAAGACACAGTTACTTACAGCCATGACCAAGCCATTCCATCCTTTTGGCAATGAGCACAAGATCATAAGAGCCCTGATCTGATCATCAAAGTCCACTTTTACAGAACTTAGTTGATTAGTAACTGTATTAAATTCATTTAAATGATCTACAACAGACCCGCCTTCTTACATCTTCATATTAAATAATATCTTCATTAGAAATACCTTATTGGATGCCAAGGTTTTTCATACAGTTTATCCAATGCCTCCATCAGCTCCTTCGTTGTCTTTTCTTTCAAAATATTGAAATCCACCAATGTTTCCAGGCTCAGTCGTATCGTTCCTAGTGTATTTATGTCAAGAACCTCCCATTCTTCGTCCTTCATGGTCGTTGGCTTCTTTGCTATTCCACCCAATGGTAGGAATAGATCCTTCTGATATAAATAATCTTCCATTTGCATATTCCATAACTAGTAGTTTTGGCCGTTAAATTTCTCGAACCTAAACTTTCCATCTTTCGCCATTGCTCCCACTCGAACCAGGAACCCTCTTTTCCTGCGAGTTACCTTTTTCTCTGATACTAGTTGTTAGAAAAACAGGATCGTGGAGCAATAAAATAAAACAAATGTGGAAATAAAACTCAGAAGATACACAATACAATAGAGACATAGATATACGTGGTTCACCCAATGTTGGCTACGTCCACCAGAGAAATTTACAGGTTTTTCCTTTATTATTATCCAGCAAATGAAGGGATACAATCTACAACACACCCATTGTAACTTTATCTTCTTTCTCTCACATTATCCTCACTCTGAATACAATATTCATAATGATACATAGCTGCAATACATTTCCCTCATAAAAGAGGGTTGTATTCTAGGGAAAAAAAACCTAACGTAACTTCTACCATTAGATATGCAACCTTATAATGAACAGTCCATATTTACAATGAAATTACAATATACATTTACAAGACTATTTTTCCTTCGGGGGCTCGCTTGCCCTCGAACCCCTCAGGGGGGGTTACTCCCCTCTGCACTCCCCCGCGTGGAGGATTGTACATTCTTCCGGGGTGTAAATTCTTCATGGGGTATAAACACGGCTAAAAACAAAGACCTCTCAATCAGGAAGATAATCAGGCTCCACAACCAACATTTTTCATATAGATTCAAGAGTGAAGTCTTGTGAAACCCTAACAAGCAAGAAAAAATGTGTGTATTTGTCGTGGATTGAAGGTGTGCCACTGAGGATAAAGTCAACTACAATTCTACCCAAAATTTTTTACAAATTCGGTAATGTGGATTTCAACCTAAATTTTTTTCAAATTCAATGTTTACAATTGGAAAATTCAATTTATGAAGTATAGATGGAAATCAAATATAATTGTGAGTCATTAATCCTAACGAAGAACAAAGTATTATTTTTCCTTTGAGAGGTTTAATTTTTTTTCACCGAAAATTTATAGTCAATATACATGAATGTAAATTGTAGTGATGAAGGTTAATTGGAGAACACATCATTTTGTATTAACGTTATTAGTGTTGATTAGAGAACAGTAAAGCTCAATTAATCACTCTTTCATGAGACTATATGTTGGTCAAGTCCAAGCCCCTATAGATCTCTTTGTGTGGTGTGTGGTGTATCTATGGTGTGTGGTTTATCTAGTACATAATTTCACTCTTTTTTACTTGATGGTGAAATGTAATGCAAACTATCAATAAGGTGCTATAAGGTGTTTATAAATACAATCCATAATGTGATATAACGTGTTCATAAATACAATTCATAGGTGGTATAAGGTATTCATAAAAAAAATTAAGGTGATATAAGGTGTCCATTACAATAATTTTTCACAAACATTCTTGCTAATTTTCAAAAAGTGCATTGCATATTTTTGGTGGTATAAGGTGCATTTATTTTTGGCGATATAAGGCCTTTTTGTATTTTGGAGTTATAAGGTGTTCTTTTTATTTTGAAGATAAAAGGTGCATCTTATTCCTTTTTTGTGTGATATAAGGTGTAATTGCACTTGTAACTAAACAATGTCTAAAATCATTAGTCTATTTAATGATTCTGACAAGTTAGAAGATTCAAAGAACTATAAAGTATGGAGTCAGCACATTCAAAGTACTCTCATTTATAATGAATTGTAATGAGCAACCCACAAAACCAATTGATGTTGTTCCATTAGCAAGATGGGAATTGAAAGATGAAAATGCCTCATCACTAATTCAAAACATTGTTTTGATGAAGTCTTTGTGCACATTGAAAATTGTAGTGATTCTTGGTCAGCTTGGAAAATACTTAAAGATTTGTTTAATTCGCAAAATGAGGCCAAAAGAGTTGATCTTCAATTAAATTTATTGCAATAAAAAAAAAAATTTGAGGGAGTTGTAATGGAATATATTTCAAGACTCAAAAATATTAATCAAGAGATTTCAAAGGTAGGTTTTGCTAAAATTGAATATAGTTTGATGGTTACAATTTTGATCTTGGGTTTTCTAGAATCATACAAGCATTTCTTGGAAACATTGAAGATTGTAGATAAGTTGGATAATAAAACTTTTGATAAACTTAGTGATATACAAGATATTCATGACAAAAAATTTGGTAAGAAACAACAATCAGGAGAGAATGTATTGGTTGCAAGCATTAGCAAAAGCACTACTAAAAAAGGTGTTTCTTCTACCAATGGAAATGAGCATAAAGGAAATGAAAAACAATATAATACATCTCGGTATTCAAATCAAGGTCATGGTCAAGGCTGAGGAAGACATAAAGGAAGAGGAAAAGGAAGAGGCAAAGGTAATATGACTTGGACTAAGAAGGATTCCAAAGAGGAAGAACATCACCATTCACAATCAAATGGAAGAGGAAGAGGCAAGAAAATTGTAACTTGTTTTCATTGTAATAAGATTGGATATTATGCCTTAGATTGTCACATTCCTTATGATAAGGTATCTAAACAAAAATAAATTGTTTTATAGTCAGTTCATATCTTTGAGGGATTTTAATACTCATTATCGTTTGTTGGTCAAAATTGTGTGGTGGTAGGTGTGTTTGAAAGTGAAAGAATAGTCTAGAGAAGGCCCACACAAAAAGAGAAGATGAAGAATGAAGTTACAAGGGGTACCAATAGCTTTGTTATTTTTCTTATTATGGAGAAGAGTGACACATAGAATAGAGCAGCAAAGAATAATATAGGAAGTAGAGAAGAGTTGAACAAAGTAAAGGACTATGGTATAAGTTAGATAAAAAGACTAGGTTTTGTAATATTTGCTTTGTCGATTTTTCTCAGAAATTGTAATGTAGCATAGGCTAGGACCAACAAAAATTTTAGAAACCCATAGGATTTGTAAATTGGTGGAAGAATTAAATCCCTTTGTGGCTTGTTGTGAATTTTGGAAATTATTCAAGTTGAATATAGAAGTTGGTGAAAATTTTATGAATGTCCTCTTTGTAAACATAATGGACTAGTGAATTAGGTTGGTAGGTATGTCTTCATGGTTTTCTTTGTGTATTTGGAGGAACCCGATAGGACTCTACATCAATATTCATATCAAAGAAATATTAACCTACATGTAAGTTGAAGGCACAAGTCCAACATAGGGAAATTTCTAGGTATAATTATTCAAGGAAAGTCATAGTTCTAGCAGTTGCAATTGTTGGGTAAAACAATAGCAAAGATGGTTTACAAAGCACAAAAAGTATGACTAATAGAATGGGAGTAGAGATACCAGCATGAAATTGAGGAAAAAGATAATTTCTAGTTGAAGTTGCTTAATCAATGAGGACTATGATGGATAGACTGGAAGTCGTGGAAGTAGCTCAGAAGAGAGGAAGTGCAACAGATTTGTGGGATATTAGTAATGGTGAACCTAAAGCAGAAGTTCCACAAGAGGAAGAGGAAGGGGTTGAACATGTAGAAGAGAGAATCCTTATGTATTTAAGAAATTTAAAGGCTAGGATGGAGATTAAAACCCTTGCCTACTAGGAGTTTAAATCTTAATTGAGTGGGTAAGAGATAAGAAGAAAATATTTGACGTTGAGCAAATTGAAGACCTTAAGAGAGTGAAGAGGGTCTACATGAAGCTAAAAGGACATGCATCATTATAATGGTCTAATGTATAGTTGGAGATACAAAGGGAAGAAAAAGATAAAATCAAGACATGGCATTGAATGGTTGATAAACTCAAAAAAAAGTTTCTACCTATTGATTACACTTTGGATTTGTATATGAAGTTGTAGAATCATAAGAAGAAAGATCATTATAGTAAATTTGGAGTGTAAAATGGACCTTTTAAGGAAAATAGTAAAATAGTAAAAGCATGTTCTACATCACACTTATCATATTCCATGTCACACTAAATTAGAGATGTTATTTAGTGAAAGTTAATTTGTATTGTCTCATTTATGATAGTTTCCAATTAAGTTGGGTTAGTATAGAGTTAAGAGAGGGTTAGAAATAACAATGAAAGGTGTATTTTCTTGTGCACACAAAATAAATGATATAATATTATTATAGTCTTTAGTTTCTCTCTCTCTCTCTCTCTCTCTCTCTCTCTCTCTCTCTCTCTCTCTCTCTCTCTATATATATATATATATATATATATAGATAGATAGATAGATAGATAGATAGATAGATAGATAGATAGATAGATAGATAGATAGAGTTGACCCAATTTCTTGAAATTCTATTGGTTTTTGAATTACAACTCATCAACGTAGATTTTTTAAGATGCTCATTTTAAACCTCAATATATAGAATATATATAGAGAAATTTTATAAATTGTCCATTAGATTTGGACATAGTAATGAAGGAGAGGAGGTTGTGGATGTTGTGGCTAGGTATATCAATGGATTTTTTTATGCCATTCATGATGATTTGAGAATAATTAGGATTAGGATAGTTGGGGAAGCCTATAAACTTTCCCTAAAGGCACTCATGGAAAAGCAGTGAGAGGCAAAGGTAGAAATGTGTTAAGAAGTGGACAAATTAGTGGAGCTAAGGAAGAAGGAAAAAGTGGTGTAAGTACTACAAACCAAGGATCTAGGAGAAGCAATGGATCCTTTAGAGGTAGAGGAACTTTTGGGGAAGAGGAAACCCTAGAGGTAGGCAAAGATCCACCGTAATTTCCTACAAATTCCGAACACTAGTGCACAAGTCCTTTGAATGTCTAGAAAATTTAAATACTAATAGGAGGCAATGTTGGAGATATTACAAACTCACCTAAATAATTATTTTCCTAAGTTTGGTAGTCCAATGTTGATAACGCTTCCTTATATGAGAATATTCTCTCTAGAAAATATTCCTCTACAAAATAGGGTGCTCCTCTTCAGTTCAGAGTCAGTTACACTTAGTTATACTAGTGGAAGTCATTCATGCATGGCAACCTTGGTTTTATCACCAACAGTTGTATGTGTTTCTCTCACTTCCACATGTGTGACTTAGTTAATTGATGATTGCATGGATCAGTTAACTAGGACTATGTGGCAAATTACTTAGATTTATGTCAGTGAGTGTCTAGACCTCTCTAGATCACTACTATGGAAACTTTACTTATCCATGTAGAGTATATCCGGTGTAATTAATCATTTTCTCATTAGTGAATACAAATATATTGATTCTTTTCTCTCACCTCTTCTCTCCTCTCAATTTGCAAGCTTTGTACGAATTGTTGTTAGCTAGATTCTTTGTGCAGGTTTCACCACAATTCTACATGGTATTAGAGCCCACAAGTTGCTTGGAGCAAGGCACACGGGTATCTTATTTGTAGGTTCAAAAGGAGGATGCAGTCAGAAAAGATGAATTATTCGTCTGCAATACTTCTCACGCCTCATAACTACTTCGAGTGGAAGCTAAAAATTATGTTTCAACTCAAATGCAGAGGCTTGTACCAGATTACCATGGCTACAAAGGTTGATCCAACCTCTGCTATTGAGAAGAACGGGTATCTCAACCACATGGATGAGGCTTATGACCTCCTTTTTGTGTCTATGTCCCCCGATCTTGTGTTTCTCATTGAAGATTGTACCACACCATATGAGATTTGGACAAAATTGGAGGATCTCTTTGGAAAACAGTACAAAATGAGAGGCCATATGCTCGAGATCGAGCTAAATTCCTTAGATCCGAGGAATTTTGACAACATCCAGGACTTCTTTATGAAGTTCAAGTCCCTCACCCTTCATCTAAAGGGATGTGGAATAGACAAATCCACTCAACACAGTTAGTTAATCATTTCTATCTTAGAAAAACTTGGTCTACATTACGTTGTTTTTTGTCTCACCATTTCATACAAACATATTCACTTCAGGAGTGGCTTGGAAAATGTAGACATCAGTTCAATTTATTGAATACATCATGCATGAGAAAGATAAGCTCATCAAAATGGGGATAATAAATGGACCCAATGTGCATGCATTTGTTTTGCATGAAGGCAATAGTACTTCCAATTCAAAGTCCAAGCAAAAAGTTAAGGGAAAGGCACATGCAGAGCCAAAGAAGGAAGGGTACTTCAAATCCTTCGATGATTCCTCAAGCTCCAAAGGTGGAAAAGGAAAGAAATGGAATACCAAATGTGGTTACTACAACCATAGTTATCATCCTAAATCTGCATGTATCAAGAAGTAGATTGATTAGATGGCACAAATTCTTCAAATGAACAACCCTGGGTATTACATTTTCAAAGCTACCTAGAAGAACCCAGAAGATCAAACCAAATGAGGTAACTCTCATGCATTGATTTCCATTAACGCTTCTCATGATACATGGATCATAGATTCAGGCGCATCCCACCATATGTCAACAACAAAGAATGGTGTATATTCTATTGTTGCATGCATGGATCCCATCCTCATGGGATATGAAACCCTAGTTGAGGTAATTTTCCAAGGGAGAGTAGAACTCCCACATAGAATTTTTGAGAATCTACTCTCCATTTATTAGATAACGCATTCTAGTATAGGAAAAAGGGTAGAATTCACATGTAGAGACTCAATCCGGGAGAAAGATCAAAATCCTTCGCACAGACAATGGGGGGAATATGTGAACCAAGATGTCCAACATTTTTGTTCAAAGGCAGGTATACAGTTGCAGCACATAGTACCTTACACTCTGCAGCAGAACAAAGTAGTTGAGAGGAAGAACATATCCCTCAAGGAGATGGCCACTTGCAAGTTGCGTGAAAGATATATACCTCCCAATATTTGGGTTGAGGCACTTAATTGTGCTAACCACATTGAGAATATATCTCCTCATAGATATATCAAGGATCAAAGTCCCATTGAGGCATGGAGCGGAAACAAATTAGAATTCACCCACTTTTGAATATGTGTATCATGTGCATGGTTATGCGTACCCTCTGAAAAGAGGAAATCATTAGCTATGCAGAGTACCACATGCATATTTGTGGTATATCCATATAGTGTGAAGGGTTACAGGTTACTTGATCCCTCTACTGACAGGATCATCATTGAGTGTAGTGTTCAGTTTGCAAAAAATCATTTTCATGCATCATTGAAGCCACATGCAGAGACCTGTGTACCACTTCCTACACCAGGCATCAGTGATGATGAGTCTACTCACTCAGATCATGGATCATATCTAAGATCCAAATATAATTTGGAAGATGATGAGTGTAACATCCCCAGCCACCATGTTGGGAAATGCCACTTAAAAATTTCTCTCTCTTTACAACGTTGATACCAATTTGTAATGTCCCCATTACCAAGGACTCAGAAAAATTTATCTTGTAACGTTATCAACCCTGAGATGGTCACACCATGCAGAATTACAAATTTTGATACCATAAAATTAAATAATCAGTTTTTCATATGAAAAAAATTAAGTGGAAAATAGTAACTTGTGTGCAACAATAACAATTCATATGTAGAATTTAACAATAGAAAATCCATGACAGAAAATCCATAATTGCACACACACAGTAATTGAAATAAACACAAGAATGACACTTATCTCAGAAAATAAACACCAACTGTGTGCATACCTTCCACGTTCCTCTCAGCCTTAGACCGCACTGCTCGTAACTCTCAGTAGCGGGTCACCCCTGAGCTGGGGATAAACTCCACTAGGGCAAAGGGAATACTAAGCCATTCTAAGGCTTGATAAGTAGTTGAATTGCTCTAAGGTGTCAATTGTTGCAACTAGCATACGGACTCTCATTCCACACATGCATGTCCAACCACATGAAGTGTGCCCCTTCTCTGCTCAACAGTCCCTCGACTACCCCACTTCCCTTCCGGGGCTTCAGAAACAAGCTGGACAGAAAGTCTCATAGCCCCGTAGCTATTGCCTAGTGCACCAGGGAACAACTCTGAGTAGTTTCTCGCATAGAGAACTACTCATGGGCCTAACCATCTTCTTCTTCTATAATACGGCATGGCAATTGATTCTTCAATCCAACTCATGTGCTAACAATACAAGTACAGGTTCTTCGTCACATTCCAGTACCGTAAGGTATGACTCACCACTAAATCCATGAAGGAATAATGTTGATCATAATGCATAATACCCCTTCACATTATATCCACACACACACACACACACACACACACACACACACACACACACATATATATATATATATATTCATGTGTCCTTAAAGACACTTGGAACCCCAAGGGACTCCCTTGTCCCTACTTTCGAGACTTAGGATATATATATTAATATCCATTACTTTAGCTTTAAGGAATAATATTACAATATCCCATTGGGATTAATCCCCCTAGACTCTTAGCCCCCCCTTTCCCTTTCTAGTGGAGTTTATCCCCCCATATTCATTTGTGGATAGGTCTACATGCAGTAGTGTGTTTTCATTAATAATATGAGTGTTTATATATTACAAAAATAGGCTCATTGGCCTTTAGCATCTCGACTCTCCGGCCTCAAAATCACATAATCCTTCTGGCCTATAACAACCTGGCTCACCATCCTATAAAAAATTTACATTTATATGTACAATTGGGGTTCGACCTAGGGGTATTACATTCCCCTACCCCTTATTTATGCAATGTTCTCAGTGCACTACATATATACATACAATAAAAACTTTAATAGTTCTCAAAAAGATGTGGGTACTCTGTCCTTATAGCGTCTTCATGTTCCCAAGTTGCATCCTCATGACCGTACCAAGTCCATTGGACCTTTACTATCCCTAAGGCTCAATTCTGGAGCTACTTGTTCTTTTGGTCCAATATGCACACCGGATGCACTCGAAAGTCGTCGTCCTTCTCCACCTGAATCACATTCCAATCAATGACATGATTAGCATCATGTACATACTTTTTAAGCAATGATATATGGAATACATTATGAATACTCATTGATGCGGGTAAAGAAAGCATGAATTCTATAGGACCAATCCTTTTTAGGATTTCAAATGGCCCACAATAACGAGTTGCTAGCTTTGAATAGTTCCTTATTTTAGGGTTAACCACTTTCCATAAATAGAAAGTTCTCCAATACTTTATCATTTAAATATTCCTTCTTGATTTTGTCACCTTACTTTAACATTTCTTGATTTTGTCACTTATCTTTATTATTTAAATGATAAAGTAAAGTGACAAAGTCAAGGTGTGTTATTTAAATAATAAAGAGAAGTGACAAAATCAAGAAATCATAAAGCAATGTGACAAAATCAAGAAGGAATATTTAAATGATAAAGTATTGGAGAACTTTCTATTTATGGAAAGTGGTTAACCCTAAAATAAGGAAAATAGGTTAAGTGACCTAAAAATGGGTTAAGTGACCTAGAGGATGAAAGTATAAATAAGATAGCAATGGTCTCTTGTAGATCATCCTTTTTGTGGATCAATGGAGAGCTTCTTGTGAGAATATCTTTTGGAGTATTGATGGAGAACTTATTGTGAGAGCTTCTTGAGCATTTTTGGTGTAGAACACTTGAGCATATTGAATATATGTGTGTGTGTGTGTGTGTGTGTGTGACTGAGGTAACCAAAGGATATCTGAGCCTAATTTCAGAGGGAAGGTGAAGAAAAGAGGGTCGGAATTCAAGGGAGGATAAATTATTTTCATGATGCTTTCTAAGGTATGTTATTTACAGGTCATCTCACCATTTTCGCAATAATTTTTTTTGTGTAATGATTCAAACCATGAGATTGATATGTCATTCAGGAAACATATCCAAGTATCTTTGGAAAAAAATTCAGCTTGTGGGTCATTGTATTTTTGGAGATACACTCTGTGGAAAACAAGGTTTGTGGCTAGTCCTGAAACTAGTCTAAAACAGGTGTTTCGGGTAAAAACATCATAACTTCCTCATAACAGATAAAAATTTAGTGAGACCAATTGTGTTGGTTATATTACAGTCTATATTATTCTATGTAAAAATTTCAGATTGATTCAACAAATATTTGTGCAAGGCATGCTCTACAAGGTCGCTCTCTAGAATAAGCCAGAATTCAACAAGATATGTCATCTTTGCTATAACTCCTTTATGAGAGGTTCCAAGTAGTGAAACCTGGAGGAATTTCATAAAACACACCGAATAACATTATGTATTAGTTTCATATATTTATTCATTACTGGTACAAAGTTATGATTATTTCAAGTTAGGGTTGTTGACTAATCCAAAACTAGTCATGGTTGAGACAAGCAATTGATGAGTTGGCACATACATGAGG
>ML777499.1:2421343-2456628 GCA_009831015.1 Picea engelmannii
TTGGATGCACTTTTTTATGGTACAGGTTGATTACAAGTTGTTTGGCACAGGTTGGTGCATGGTTGATGCACTTGTTTATGGTACAGATTGATATATGTTGAGGATTGTTGCCTCATATCAGTTAGTGCTGATAATGTAAGTTGATTCTTTTATATAGATTTGGTGCTCTTGTAGAGTTGTACTCTATTCAGTTGTTGTTGAAAAACCCCCGGATTGAAGTCCATAATAAAAAGAAAAATTGTACATACATCTTGTGTTCTTTGTGTTCCTTGTGGAGATGATTTGTTGATGATATATTGTTGATATATGTTGTTTATGTGTATTCACATATAACTGATTATAAATGACAACAATGAGTAATGATTAAATGTTGAATGTTAACTAAGGATTTTTGTGTAAGAGGAAAGTTTTGGGAAAAAGATCCCCCCCCCGGCTCTAAGTGTGGTAGGTGTGTCCAAGAGGTAAAGAAAGCATGAATGATATAGGCCCAATCCTTTTTAGGATTTCAAATGGCCCACAATAATGAGCTGCTAGCTTTGAATAGTTTCCCAATCTCAGGGAACTTCCCTGGCCTTTAATTTTAAGAACACATGGTCACCCACTCTAAATTCTTTGTGGGTTTTGTCTCTATCAACATAGATTTTATGTATGTCCTGGACAACCTTTAAATTATGTTTTATTTTCATCATTTTCTCTTCCATTTCCCTAAGTAGTTCTAGCCCAACCATTTCTCTCTCTGTTGGGTTGTCCTAACTCACTGTTGTGGTGCACTTTTTGTTGATATTATGGTAGCTGCGGGAGGTATTAACCTCCATTTGTGATCATTGACAAGATTAGAATATTCTAGAAGCAAGAAAAGACCTGGATATAACCTTAGAAGAGAAATCGGCTAAGGAAAATATTATATATTAAGTATTTAGCACCCAAAAAGAGAAGTCGGTCAAGACAGCCTGGCAAAAGCAGTATAAATATAGGACTCCAGTATTCATTTTAACCAGATTTCTCAGAATTGCATAAATACACGTGTGCGCACTGCAGAAGTCTAGTAGTGCGCAATTCTAGGGAGAAGTTGTTGCCGCATTTCTGAAATTTGCATTTTCGATTTTTCTAGGTTGGACTCTCTGAACAGTTTTGGTTTGTTGGTTGTGGAGTCTAATTATCTTCCTGATTTAGAGGTCTTTTACTTTCAGATGTATTTATACCCCATGAAGTATTTACACCCCAGAAGTATGTACACTCTTCCACGCGAGGGAGTGCAAAGAGGGGGTACCCCTCTACGGGGTCCGGGGGGGATATCCCCCCGGTTGGGGGGTCTAGGGTAAGCGGGCCCCCAGCGGGGGTTCGGGGGCAGTGTCTCCCGAAGGAAAAAATTGCCTTGTAAATGTATATTGTAATTTCATTTTAAATCTGGACCGTTTATTATAAGGTCGCAGATCTAATGGTAGAGATTATGTTAGGGTTTTTTTCCCTAGAAGGCAACCCTCTTTTATGAGGGAAATGTATTGTAGCTATGGTTGATGGCAAATATTGTATTCTGAGAGAGGAGACTATGAGAGAAAGAAGAGGAAGTTACATCGGGTTTTTTTGTAAGTTGTATCCCTTCATTTGTTGGATAATAATAAAGGAAGGACCTGGTAATTTCTCTGGTGGACGTAGCCCACACTGAGTGAACCACGTAAATCCGTGTCCCTCTTGTATTGTGTATCTTCTTTGTTTTGTTTCCACATTTGTTTTATTTTATTTCTCCACGGTCTTGTTTTTCTAACATGGTTATCTTTGCTTGGTGCATTAGCCTTGGTTGGATATTGGTTTGCTACCGGAATTCTTCTCTCTGTCAAGGTCAAGGTGCTTGGGGGTGGCATTAGTGCCTATGGTTGGGTGACAATATTGCTATATTGTCTATGGTTAAATGAGACACCCACTTTACTAACAGGTTATAGGCCCACACCTCCTTCATTTAGTATAACCACTAGAAGGAAGCTAAGCAATAAAGTTATCATGCTCGTTGAAGAACTGTCGCCAAGGTTTCTAGCAGGTACAGTTATTAAAGCATTTTCGCTAAGGTTACTAGAAGGTGTAGTTGCAGAAACCCTAAAACCCTTGTCTAGCTCCTTATGATGGAATACCTTACTCAAGGAGAAAATGTTCTAGTGCACCTTAGTCCAGCGCACCTCTTGGCACTCTCAGAAGGCATAAAGGTCAAGATTGATATTTTGGATCAAAAATTGACCAGTTATCAGTCAACAAAAATCATGAATGAAAAGACGAATCATCTACACTATTCAATGCTCACATGAACTCTTGAAGATGACATGTGGATATGACAAGAGACCAAGCCAGACTCTCTAATCTAAATGAAAAGAAGACATCGTACAAGGTAGAACTTGGAGACAAAAACACTTACCCAGTCGAAGGAATTGGTCAAGACTCCGTCAAATTGAAAACAAGTAACAATGTTCATTTGAGCAATATCTTATATGTACCTGGTTTAGAAAATAATCTTGTATCCATATCTTTCCTAGAAGACAAAGGAAACAGAATAGCCTTTGTAGATGGAAATAGTTGAAACACATTGAGATCAAATACTACTTTATTCGAGATAAAGTCCATGAAGGAGAAGTGAAACTCCAGTATATCCCCACAGATGAGCGGGCAACAGATATCTTAACAAAGCCTAGGTCCAGAATAAAGTTTGCATATTTACGAGACAAGTTGGGGATCATGGAAATAAATCCCTTAGCTAAAAGGGAAGAAATGGCTCTCCAGGTTGGGAGGGAGCACTGATATATCATTGATTTATGGACAGTCATTTTCTAGCTTGGAAAATGGTCCAGGATGGGTAGTTCCTTTCCAATTCGGAAAGTGGTTTGAGATTTTGACGGACAACCATTTTCTAGTTCGGAAAATGGTCCAGATCAAACGGTCATTTTCATAATGAAAATGGTTCGATGGGTTGATGTACCATAGATAGTGATTCCCCTTGTGGCCAGTGTGGGGGAATGGTCTAGGACCGTATTTCTTCTTGGCAGTCACTCTCAGTAGTGGTCAAGAAGAATGGTTCGCCTCACCAGGAAGTCATTCTTTTGAAGTTCATAGTTGTGAGCAGTTTTGAAGAATGGTTCGTTTTGGATGTTGGTGCAGGATAGTCATTTTTTTAAGAAATGGTCCGAACAGTCATTCCCTAGGGTAGACTCATTATCTCCAGGTTTCACTTTGTTTAGTATCGGAGGAATGGCCCAGTTAGGTGAATGGTCCAAGTTCAGCAATCAGGGACAGGCATTCCCTAGGGAAGATTCATTCTCTTAAGGTTGCACTTTGTTTAATGTTGGAAGAATGGCCCAGTTAGGTGAATGGTACAGACTCGAAAATCAGGGATAGTTATTCTTCCATGCTTGGGAAGAATATTTCAGATATCCCATGGTTGATGTTTTATTTTCTGAGGGCAGATGCTCTTCCAGATCTCACAGATGTGAGTGAAAGAATGGCCCAGATGACTCAGTTTATATCATGATATTTTTTTTCTGTGCAGGTTGATATCAGATGATATGAATGCTATGGAGACTGTATATCTCTAGACAGTATATGTATGCTACTGTGGTGGATATGTTCCACAGGCTGTGACTATATGTCATTGATTAAGTAGTCGTGTACTACTTGGTGTGGTTGTTTACCACTAGATAGTAGTTGTGTACTACTATGGATAGACACATTTGTGTTCTATTAGATGACATTGTACTAATTGTCGTGGATATTATCCAGTTGGATAATGATGACAGTGGTCGTGACTTGATCACGAGATAGCCTGTGTGGCTATAATGATGCTACCGGTTGAATGGTCTGTTTGTGCTCAAGACCATTACCTTTTATACCTCCCTAGCTAGGAGGGAGTGTTGATATTATGGTAGTTGTGGGAGGTATTAACCTCCATTTGTGACCATTGATGAGATTAGAATATTCTGGAAGCAAGAAAAGACTTGGATATAACCCTAGAAGAGAAGTCGGCTAAGGAAAATTTTATATATTAAGTATTTAGCACCCAGAAAGAGAACTCGTCCCAAACAGCCTGGAAAAAGCAGTATAAATATAGGATGCCAATTTTCATTTTAGCCATATTTCTCAGAATTGCAGAAATACACTTGTGTGCACTACAGAAGTCCAGTAGTGAGCAAGTCTAGGGAGCAGTTGTTGTCACAGTTCTGAAATCTTCATTTTCATTTTTGGGGGGTTGGACTCTCTGACCAGTTTTGGTTATCTTTGCTTGGTGCATTAGCCTTGGTTGGTTATTGGTTTGCTACCGGAATTATTCTCTCTATCAAGTTCAAGGTGCTTGGGGGTGGCATTAGTGCCTATGGTTGGGTGACAATATTGCTATATTTTCTATGGTTAAATGAGCACACCCACTTTACTAACACTTTCTACCATAAAGACCTTCAAATGGGCTCATCTTTATGGATGCTTGACACCCATTGTTATAAGAAAATTCCACCAAGTGCAATTAATCCTCCCATTTTAATGGTTTATCCATCATATACATCCTCAGCATATCTTCAATCACTTGATTTACTCTCTTTGTTTTCCCATCTGATTTTGGATGATAGGTAGTGCTAAAATTCATATTGGTCCCAAACTCTTTGAATAATCCCTTCCAAAAATTTGAGGTGAATTTTGGGTCTCTATTAGTCACAATGGTCTTGGGTATACCATGCAGTCGAGCAATTTCCCTCATATAAATATCTGCAATGTTGATTTCCTTGTGCGTGAGCTTTACTGGAATAAATTGGGTGGATTTAGTAAGCTTGTCCACCACCACCATGATGGAATCATGTTGCTTGGTTGTTCTAGGAAGCTTGGTGATGAAATCCATTATTAAAACTTCTCACTTCCACTCGGGAATGGGTAATGGTTGCAGAAGACTAGCTGGGTGTATGTGCTCAGCCTTGACTTTTTGACATTCCAAACACTTGGCAATAAAATCAGCAACATCATTCTTCATCCATGACCAGTAAAATTGGCTCTTGATAGATGCAATAGTTTTCTAGTAACCTAGGTGTCCAGCATAAGGTACAATATGCATTTCTTTTAAAATCATATTTTTCAATTCCTAAGAATTTGGCACATAAATTATTCCCCTATACATGAGAATTTCGTCTTTTTCCAGCATATAGTCTTCAACTTTCTACTATAAAACACATTGTTGAAGTTTTTTCCTTATTTCCATGTATTTTTGATCTGATTTTGCAGCCTCTAAAATTCTATCTTTCAAATCTGATCGGTACATGCTAACTGTTGTAGCATGCATCTCATGCACCCTCTTGTTGAGTGCATTATCCACCTTGTTCTCTTTACCTTTGATATGATTTATATCAAAGTCATATTCATTGAGGAATTCTAACCACCTGCTTTGCCTAGCATTTAGAGTTGGTTGTCCAAATAAATATTTCAGACCACTATGTTTTGTCCTCAACTCAAATATTTTTCCCATGAGGTAGTGCCTCCACATATTTAAGGCATGCACTATAGCTGCCAATTCCAAATCGTGAGTATCATAATGTCTTTCATGCTCCTTTAATTTCCTTGATTCATAGCAAATCATAAACCCATTCTAACTAAGAACTCCACCAAGCTCTTCTTTGCAAGCATCAGTGCATACAATGAAGTCTTCATTTGGATTAGCAATATTTAGTATTGGAGCAATTGTTAATAAATGCTTCAAGTGTTGGAAACTTCTTTCACAATCATGTGTCACTCAAACTTCACACCCTTCTTCTACAAGAAAGTGATTGGGTGTGCAATCTTTGAGAATCCTTCAATAAATCTCCTATAGTAACCTTCAAGGCCCATGAATGACCTCACCTTCGAGACATTCCTTGGTGTTGGCCATCCTTCAATGGCCCTTATCTTTTTTGGATCCACTGTTATTCCTTCCTCTGAAATGATATGACCCAAATAACAGATTGTCTTCTGGTTGAATGAGCACTTTCTTAATTTGGCATACAATTGATGCTCCCTCAATATTTGTAATACCATACTCAAAACATTTATATTTTTAATACCATACCATACCATGCTCCCTCAATATTTGTAATACCATACCATGCTCACCAGCCTATAAAAAATTTACATTTATATGTACAACTGGGGTTCGGCCTAGGGATATTACAATGAACATGTCGAAGATGAGCATGTCGATGATGAGGATGCATATGTTGAGCCACCATAGATGCCCAAGTGGGCACAAACCACCCTACAAGAAGTAGGAGACCTTGTGTGGGATTCAACAGATCAGAGGAGGATGAGGTCTCAGATTGAAGATCCTACTTATGCACTCATGACTACTGAAGTAGTGATTCCCATGCATTACTATATGGTCTAGCTTATGACCCACAAACCTATGCAAAGGCTGCAGGGAATCCCTTCTAGGAAGTCGCTATGTAAGAGGAGTACAACTCTCTCATCGAGAACCAGACTTAGGATCTAGTTTCACTTCCTTCATACATGAAACTTTTCAAATGCATATGGGTCTACAAAACCAAGAAGGAAACAGACGGGCAAGTGAGAAGGTATAAGGCAAGGTTGGTTTCCAAAGGATTTTAGAAAATCCACAGGATAAACTATGATGAGACCTTTGCTCCCATAACAAATATGGACTCCCTCTGATTGGCCCTTGCCATTGTAACAGCCAGGGGGTGGGATGTTCACCATATGGATGTGAAGAATTATTTTCTTTACGGGGAACTCTCATAGGATATTTACATGGAACATTCGTAGGGGTTCATTCAGAACTCATCTTTAGTATTTCGACTGAAGAAGTACCTCTATGGCCTCAAGCAAGCACCCAGAGCATGGTATGTGAAGATTGATTCCTACTTTCTCTCTTAGCACTTTGTCAAATGAAAATCAGATCCAAATAGCTACATGTTGAGGACCTCATACTCCTTACTGATCTTGGTTCTCTATGTTGATGACCTCATGATCATAGGAAGTTCATCCTTAGAAATTTTTGTGGTCAAAGACATTCTGCACGACGGGTTCTCTATGACGAACATGGATCCACTTCACTATTTTTTTGGTCTCAAGATCAGTCAAGATGCTTCAGGCATAAATCTATCTCAAACTAAGTATGCATGGGATCTCTTGGTTAGATTCCACATGACCGAATGCAAGTTGAAAACCACACCCTTTATGTCTGGGGTATATCTTAGGGATGGAGGGGATACACCAGTGGTGGACACCATCTTGTATTGACAACTTGTGGAGAGCCTTCTTTATCTCACCCACACCCAGCTGAATCTCTCATACGTAGTAGGGAAGTTTCCAGGTAGATTCAAGAGTTGCATGGGCTACATTGGAAGGATGCCAAGCACATCCTTAGATATGTGCAGGGCACCACAGGTTATGGGATCCACTATGTAGTAGGTTGTGCATTGGATTTCATGGGCTTCACCGATTATGATTGGGATGGCAATAGCATAGATCACAAGTCCACATTTTGGTACGTGCTTAGTTTGGGTTACGTTCCCATCTGTTGGTCGAGCAAAAAGCATTCATCTATTTCTCTATCGTCCACAAAGGTCGAGTATAGAGGAACGGTCGACGTCATTATTCATGAACTTTGGATTCAAAATTTCCTCACTGAGCTTGGCATCCATTTTCATTGTTTGATTGTCATTTAGTGTGACAATCAGAGTACTCTCAAGCTTTGCAAAGACCCAGTGCAGCAACATCAGACCAAACACATCGATATCCATATGCACTACATCAGAGAGTTGGTACATGACAAGATCATTGATTTATAGTATTGTCCGTCCATCGAACAGACTGCACACATATTCACTAAGACATTTACTGAGAAAAAGTTCCACTTATCGTGTGATCATCTTGGAGTGAAGGACACAGCTTCTTAGCAATTGTCTCTCCATTATGAAGGGTAGTCAATTTATAAGAATACATTTGAGGTACAAATTTTCCATGGTTTGGTTATTTTTTATAGGAAGTTCATAAGAAATTTTAATGGAATTTGTGCACTGACTATTGTTGCACAAAAAGGATTTGAGTTGGTAAAAAAGGTTCTTGAAAAGCCAATGTTGGCTTTGCCTGCCTTTGACAAAGTTTTCTGAGTTGATTGTGATGCTACTGGAAAAACCATTGGAGCAGTGATGAGTCAAGAAGGTAGAACAATTGCCTTATTTAATGAAAAATTAAATGAATCAAAACATAAATAGTATGTTTATGATCAAGAATTTTATGCAATTGTTCAAGCATTGAAGAAGTGGAGGCATCATATGTTGCCTAAAGAATTTGTGTTTTACACTAATCATCAAGCATTAAGATATTTAAACAATGATTCATAGTCAAATTAGAGACATATGAAGTGGGTTTAATTTCTACAAAGCCATACATTTGTATTGAAGTTAGATTAGGAAAATGAAATAGATTTGTTGATGCCTTGACCAGATGATTAACATTGTTGTCTACTATTACAATGGAAGTGGTGAGATAGAAGAGATGAAAAGGTTGTATGAGGTAGGCCTGGACGTTGTTGAAGCATGGAAAACAAGTAGAGAGCCATGGAGTGGTGATAGAACTCCATACTTAGATTATTTCATTCAAGAAGGATTTTTATTTTAAAAACATCAATTGAGTATCCCAAAAGTGAAAATTGTTAAGTTTTGATGGTTATAAGATCATGCATTTTTATTTAATTTATGTTTAGCACAAGCTACACCCATAACCACTGCAGCAACATAATAATAGATATAGTAAACCAAGATAACAAGAAGAATAACCATGCATAAGAACACAAGAAGTATCCTAGGAAAACTCTTCTCAACCAAGGGAAAAACCCAACAATCTTTTGCTATACTTCCAAGAGAAGATCCACCATCCACCACCAAACCTAGCACACAAAAGGGTGTTGCTATGACTAAGAAAGATAGCTCCTAAAGAAGTGTGAATTGCAGTCCTCATAATTTCAGACCACAACTTCTAAAATTATGAGATGGCAAGTGAGTGTGATCCACAATGGGGATCCACTCTTATTTATACAAAACCTATCACATCAAATGTTGTATCTATTGGCACAATAGGGCTGACCTGTACAACTTAATAATATAATTAATAATTAAACAATATTAATTATCTTTTCATGGTGGGTCCGACTTGTACCCTTTACAGCATAAATTAGGGTTTTACCAAAGTCTCACTCTCTGACAATATAGCAAGTGATCTCTCACATCCTCTAGTGCTCAACCACTAGGGACATGTCCACCTGTGCTCAGCCATAGGGTCGTCACTCTCAACAGATCACTCAACTGATTCCACGAGAGTACCATCTGGAGAGCCATCTCAAGCCGACTCAACTAAGTCCATAGGAGTACAAGGCAGGAAACCATCTCAAGCTGACTCAACTCAATCCAGAGGAGTACAAGGCAGGAGACCACCTCGAGTCATCTCAACTCAGTCCAGAGGAGTAGACAAGATGCCACACATCATAACAAATCAGTCCAGAGTCGGATGCACACCCATCTCATGGGCCCTCTCACAGATCAACTCAACTCAATCCAAAGGAGAACGACCTAGAGAATGTCACACGACGTTGCAATCATCAACAAAAATCTTATGAGACATTTATTATTGATACAACTAGGTTATTGGTTGAAAATCATTCTTATTAGTCAGGGATAGCTAAAGATATCAAAAAATGGATTGGAAGCCACTGAGTTTGTCAACATGCAAAAGGAAAAAGTCAGAACACTAGTTTGTATACACCATTGTCAATAATAGAAGCACCACCGGAGAACATCAGCATGGATTTTGTGTTGGACTTGCCAAAAACCATTGAGGTAATAATTCAATTTTTTTAGTTGTTGACAGATTTTCTAAAATGGCACGTTTTATCCCTTGTAAAAAGACTAATGATGCCACCAACATAGTTATATTGTTCTTTGATAAAATTATTCAATTTCATGGATTGTCTAGAAGCATAGCATCGAATAGAGATAACAAATTCATGGGGAATTTCTTGAGAACACTATGGAAAACATTGAATACCAAGTTGCAATTTAGTTCATCCTATCAACCACAAATTGATGGGGAAACTGAAGTTGTCAACAAAAGTGGTGGGAATCTCTCAAAATGTTTAGTTGGTGAAAGGCCAAGATAGTGGGACTTAGTGTTGGTAGAAGCAAATTTGGAATACAATAATTCAACAAATAGATCAATAGGTAAAAGTACATTTTTTATTGTTAATGGGAGGTCACCTAGAGGGGTGTTTGATTTGGCAGGATTGCAAGAAAGAAGTGAAAAGAGTGCAAAGGAAAAGTTCCTTACATAATACATTAAAGAAGTTCATGAACAAGTGCAAAAGAAATTGCATAAGAACAACTAGAAATACAAGCAAAGTGTTGACGAGAGGCATGAAAAAAAATTAACGAAGGTGATCTCACGATGGCATATTTGAGAAAGGAAAAGTTCCCTACAAGAACTTATAACAAATTAAAAATAAATATATTTGGTCTCTAAAAAATCTTGAAGAAATATCTGATAATGCATATATTGAGGGTGCCTACAAAGTTAGATATTTCCCTCATATTTAACATTGTAGATTTACATGAATTTCATGAAGATATGGGAAATGAAGATTGTGTTGAAAATTGGAGAAATCACCGCCTTGAGAAGGAACAAGAAGAAATCGAGGAAATGTTGAACGAGCAAATCATTCAAGAAAGAAATATTTGGTCCATTGGTGAGGCAAGAATATAGATGAAGATACATGGATTCTAAATCATAGTTGGTATGGCTAAATTAGTCAACTAGAGATGATTTAGCCAATTTGGTGTGTAGGAGCACACTTTTCTTTGTACATGGGGAGCTTGATGCAAGGGCATTGACCATTTCCTTGTGGCACCCTTCATTTCCAAAGAAAACACAACAAACTTCCATTTGGAACATGGGCACATCATTGTCTATTAGATCTATAGATTCTCATAAAATAGTGGAAAAACTCTCATGAGAATTTTAGGATCTACATCTCTTATCTCCCATCTCAAATCTATCAGTGCTAATTGTTGATGATTGCAGCTTCATGAGACATTCTCCAGATCGTACTCCTTTGGACTGAGTTGAGATGATCTATGAGAATGCATATGTGATAGGTGAGTCGTACCCCTCTGGACTGATTTGAGATGACTTGTGTTGGTCTCTTGTTGTGCTACTCTGGACTGAGCTGAGATGTTCTCATGTTGTACTCCTATGGACTTAGTTGAGTTGACTTGAGATGGCTCTCTAGTTCGTACTCCTATGGATTTAGTTGAGTTGATCTGTTGAGAGTGACATCCCCTATGGTTGAGCACATGTGGACTTTTCCTTAGTGGCAGAGCACTAGAGGATGTGTGTGAGACCCCTTGCTATATTATCAAAGAGTAAGACTATTATGAAACCCTAATTTGTATTGTGAAGGGTACAAGTCGGCCCTATTGTGTAAAGATAATTAATAGTGTGTAAAAGATTAATTATATTATTGAGTTGTACAAGTTGGCCCTATTGTGCCAATAGACACATCTATTTGATGAGTTAAGTCATGTATTTATTAGAGAGATACATCCCCATTGTGGATCATATCTCATTCACTCAACGCTTAACTTGGTGAGCTGAAATTTGGTGTGCACTTCTTATGCACTTGCTTTCTTGGTCATAGAGCACCCTCTTGTGCGTGCTAGGGTTTATGGTGTGAATTTCTTCGCTTGGAAATATAGTAAAGGGTTGTTGGGTTTTTCCCTTGTTTGAGAAGGGTTTTCCCAGGATAACTTCTTGTGTCTTGTGCATGTTTATTCTTCTTGTGATCTCGGATTACCATAATTATTGTGTTGATGCAATGTTTATTGTGCAAGTTCATGCTAAATTGAAAAGAAACTACATGTTCTTGAGAAATCATTAAAAATTCAACATGGTATAAGAGTAGTGTTCCTAAAGAGCCATTGCACAAGCTACTCCAACAMCTTTGCAAGCTAGTTGTCACCTTCTTGTTGAAACTGCAAAAATGACCCTTACCCTTTTTCCTTGTCAAGCTAGTTTTAGCACCTTCCCTTGAAGCGTTGGGCCTAAATTMTTCACAGGAAGGTACATCCTAGTCCAACGCATCACTTTCAACTCTCAAATCAAAAATTGAAGAAGTTTGGATTTTCAGCCCTCGGGTTTCTAGGGTTTCTGCAAATTTCGGCTTCTAGGGTTTCTGCAAGTTGTTGGGAAATTTTGTAGCTTGTTGGGGTTCTTTTGACTCTCCAAGGCTTCTTGTTGGCAGTCATAAGGCCAACGAAACCTAGGGTTTCTAGCCTAGCCTAGCTCTTAAGTTTTCTGAAGCTAGGGTTTCTAGCCTAGTTGTTAGGGTTTGCGAAGAATCTACAAGCCATGAGGAACATAACCTTGGTGGAAGATAGGCTTGATGGATTAAGCAACTTCAGCTCCTGGAATTCAAGAATACACATCACTCTAGAAGAAAGTGACCTATTGAGATTGATAGAAGGAACTCTACCAGCAACACCAATCGATGAAGAGAAGGTTGAATGGAAGACAGATGATGTCAAAGCTAGGAAGATAATCATCTAATCGGTAAGAGATCATCTAATACCTTGCATTTCTACCTTGAAGACAACTTATCTAATGTATGATGTGTTGAAGAACATGTTTGAGAGAAACAACACTAACAAAGCTCTTACATTGAAACACCAATTTCAAAATCTCAAGATGACGAAAGATGACACCACTGCTACCTTCTTCATGAAGATTTCAGATATTAGAGATCCATTAGGTGCCATTGGAGAAACCATAACAGACAAAGAACTTGTCATGATTACTCTCAATGCTCTTCCAAGCCATTGGGAACAATTCATTCAAAGCATCAGTGAAAGAGCAAACTTACCTCAGTTTGATCGTCTATGGTCAGACTGCACTCATGAGGAAACTAGACTTATAGCCAGAGGCATGCAAGACTCCCTTCATAATGACAATCAAGCCCTTGCTTCTCATGCAAAGAAAGGCAGAAGAAATAGAAGAAGTTTCACCAAAGCATTCAATGACAAGAAAACTTTAGCAGCTCCAGGTCATGAACAAAGAAAAGACATATCAAAGATTCAATGTTTCAGATGTGACAAGTATGAACACATTGCAAGAAATTGTCCTACCAGAAAGAAAGGAAGACAACATGCCTCCATTGTCGATGTTGATTTAGAACTACCTCAGAGAGAAGAAGACATAAAAGATGAAGTGTTCTTCTTCATTTCATCACTCTCAGGTACAGTTCCTACTGATAGTGATATTCGGTTGATTGACATTGGTGCTTCCAGACACATGACTGGATATAGAGAACATCTTATAGAACTTGTAGAGAAAGATTATCATCTGCATGTTGTACTTGGTGATAATGTCAGATGTACTATGAAGGGAGTTGGATCCTCTTCTTTCCAACTAGATTCTAACATACCATTTCAATTAAGTGAGGTACTATATGTACCTAGGATGAAAAGGAACCTTGTCTATGTTTTTTCCTTAGAGGATAAAGGCTACAAGGTTCTTTTCTTTGAAGGAAAAGTTCTTGCATGGCACAAGAACTCACGCATGGATTATGCCCAGGTGATTGGTGTTCAAGAAGATAGTTTGTACAAATTGATTGTCTGACCAATCCAAGCCTTTTTACATGATACTATCAACTTGAGCGAGCTATGGCATAGGAGACTTGCTCATTTACATTATAGAGCCCTTCCCTCTCTAGGGAAGATAGTGACAAGCCTTCCAGAGATACATAAAGCATGATGGCATTTGCAAAGGTTGTTCTCTTGGTAAGAATGTCAAGGGGTCATTTCTGAGCAGTGACAGTAGATCCAAGGGGATCTTGGAATTAATACATAGAGATGTTTGTGAACCCATGATTGTTGCTTCCTTGAGCAGATACTTGTACTATGTGCTCTTCATCAAGGATCACTCTCGGAAGACATGGATTTACTTCTTGAAGACCAAGGATGGAGTCCTTGCGAGATTTCAAAAGTTTAGAGCTCAGGTTGAGAACCTGACCGGGAGAAAGATCAAGGTGTTGAGATGAGATAATGAAGGAGAGTACACCTCTAGGGATGTCAATGATTTATGTATTGAGGCGGGGATCAAGAGGGAGTACATCGCTCCTTATAACCCTCAACGGAATGGGATTGCAAAGAGGAAGAACAGATCCATTGTCGAGGCAACCAAAGCGATGATACATGATCAAAATCTACCTATGACTCTATGGGCAGAGGCATCCATGACAACTGTGTACGTTCAAAACAAGAGTCCTCATAAGATTTTGAAGAACATGACTCTCGAAGAAGCTTTCACCAAAGTGAAGCCTAAGGTTGGACACTTCAGGATATTCGTGTCCAGTGTACATTCATGTACCCAAGGAAAAGACAACCAAGCTAGACCCTTCAGGAAGAAAGGGTACATTTGTGGGGTACAGTAAATCTTCGAAGGCATACCGGATCTACATCTCTGGTCAAAGACAAATTGAGGTTAGCAGAGATGTCACCTTTGAGGAAGAGATAATCTTTCAAAGATCTAGAGAATCTCAGACGGAGATTGACAACGAAAAGAAAGAAGAGACGATACCTTCTCCCCCTTCAGCGATCCGGAGGGAGATAGTTACTGATCCAGTTGATCCTGTAGCTCCAATTGATGTTCCTAAAGACATTGCAGTAGCCCAGAAGAGGTCTGCATGGGCTCGACAAACTCTGCAAGAAGCAAAGGGACATGCAACTCCTCGTGGTACATTTCAAGAGAGAAAGAGACCACAGAGATTTTCGAGTTATGTTTCAACTATGAGCCACGTCATTGATATTGAGCCTTCTTGTCATGGAGAAGCAGCAGGTCAGCAAGTTTGGCAAGATGCCATGAATGAAGATTATCATTCCATCATGAAGAATGATGTGTGGGATATTGTTCTAAAACCGAAAGGGAAGTCTGTGGTGACTTCCAAGTGGATCTATAAGATCAAACTTGCAACAGATGGAAGGGTCGAGAAGTACAAAGCGAGATTTGTGGCTAGAGGATTCTCTCAGATGGAGGGAATAGATTATGAGGCGACATTTGCTCCTGTTGCCCGATACACTTCCATTTGTACGATTATTTCCCTTGCCGCATCCATGGGTTGGAGACTACATCATATGGATGTGAAGACAACCTTTCTCAATGGAGAAATTGAGGAAGAAGTTTACATCGAGTAGCCAGATGAATTCGTGATACAAGGAGTCTCATGTATGCAAGTTGAAGAAAGCCTTGTATGGACTAAAACAGGAACCTCGTGCATGGTATGAGAAGATTGATGGATACTTGATGAGTTTGGGCTTCAACAAGAGTGTTGTTGATCCTAAACTATACTACAACATTGTTGATGACGAGTGCATGATTTTGTTCCTATATGTTGATGACTTATTCCTCACCAGTTCAGAAAGCCTTATTGTTGAATGCAAGCCTGCATTGGCTTCTGAATTTGAGATGAAGGACCTTGGTATGATGCACTAGTTCTTGGGACTATAAGTGTGGCAAAGGAGTGATGAGATTCTCCTGAGTCAAGGAAATTCACAATGGAGATATTGAAGAAATTTGGGATGACAAGTTGCAAACCCGTCCCTAAATCGATGGTGATGAATCTCAAGAAAATGAACGAGAGTTCTTCTAATTTAGGCGAGATTGATCAACATCTTTACAGACAACTGATTGGATCATTGATGTATCCGGTTAATACTAGACCTGATATATGCTATGCAGTGAGTGTACTCAATCAGTTTATGAGTTAGCCGAGACACACACTGGATAACAGTGAAGCACGTGTTGAGATATTTGTGAGGCACGATTGGTTATGGACTGAGATATGCCTCCAGTGTAGACATGAGATTGCAGGGATATGTCGATGCAGATTGAGCAGGGAGCGCAGTGGACCGGAAGAGTACCTACGGTTGTTGTTTCACTTTGGGATTTGCCATGGTTTCCTGATGCAGCAGAAAACAAACTTGTGTGGCTTTGAGTACCGCAAACACAGAGTACATTGCATTATGTGTCGCAGTCTAGGAAGCAGTGTGGCTTCGTAATCTCCTTGCATACTTATTTGGACATGAGATGGATTCCATTGTTATCCATTGCGATAACCAGAGATGTGTGAAGCTCCCAGAGAATCATGTGTTTCATGATAAATCAAAACACATTGAGATCAAATATCATTACATCAAAGATATGACGCATAGGAAAGCAGTACACGTGCATTACCTTTCTACACACGAGCAAGTTGCAGATGTCTTCACCAAACCACTTTCCAAGACGAAGTTCGAGTACTTTCATGAGAGACTTGGCCTAGTGGAGAATGTCTCCCTAGCTGAGAGGGAGTGTTGATGATTGCAACTTCATGAGACACTCTAGATCGTACTCCTCTGGACTGAGTTGAGATGATCTGTGAGAACGCCTATGTGATAGGTGAGTTGTACTCCTCTGGACTGAGTTGAGATGACTTGTGTTGGTCTCTTGTCGTGCACTCCTCTGGACTAAGTTGAGATGACTTGAGATGGTCTCATGTCGTACTCCTATGGACTTAGTTGAGTTGACTTGAGATGGCTCTTGAGTTTACACTGGTGTGGATTTAGTTGAATTGATCTGTTGAGAGTGACATCCCATGTGGTTAAGCACATGTGGACTTGTCCCTAGTGGCAGAGCGCTAGAGCATGTGTGTGAGACCCCTTGCTATATTGTCAAAGAGTAAAACTATTGTGAAACCCTAATTTGTACTGTGAAGGGTACAAGTCGACCCTTTTGTGTAAAGATAATTAATATTGTGTAAAAGATTAATTGTATTATTGAGTTGTACAAGTCAACCCTATTGTGCCAATAGACACATCTATTTGATGAGTTAGGTCATGTATTTATTAGAGAGATACATCCCCGTTGTGGATCATATCTCATTCACTCAACACTTAGCTTGGTGAGCTGAAATTTGGTGCGCACTTCTTATGCGCTAGCTTTCTTGATCATAGAGCACCCTCTTGTGTGTGCTAGGGTTTATGGTGTGAAGGTTCTTCTCTTAGCAATATAGTAAAGGGTTGTTGGATTTTTCTCTTGTTTGAGAAGCGTTTTCCCAGGCTAACTTCTTGTGTCTTGTGCATGGTTATTCTTCTTGTGATCTTGGTTTACTGCAGTTATTGTGTTGCTGCGTTGTTTATTATTCAAGTTCATGCTAAATTGAAAAGAAACTACATGTGATTGAGCAATCATTAAAAATTCAACACTAATCTAATCAAGTTCATTAATCATATCGCAATTTTGATTGACCACATTGCGTTCCATGAAGACTCTCGACCAACACTTGTAGCCTACGTAAATATTCAGACAACATTTGAATTTGGAGATTAGTTCATACATTGGTGGTAGATGAGTTTGAAAGTGAAAGAAAGTCTAGAGAAGACCCTTGCAAAGAGGGAAGATGAAGAATGAAGTTACAAGGGGCACCAATGGCATTGT
This sequence comes from Picea engelmannii, assembly GCA_009831015.1. Lineage (NCBI taxonomy): Eukaryota > Viridiplantae > Streptophyta > Pinopsida > Pinales > Pinaceae > Picea > Picea engelmannii. The sequence continues at coordinate 2,438,870 of ML777499.1, forward strand.
CATTGTTCTTACTGTGGAGAAGAGTAGCACATAGAGAATGGAGCAAAAGAAGAAGACAAAAAACATAGAAGAGTTGAAGAAAGTAAAGGACCATAGCAGCAATTCAACAAAAAGACCAGGGTTTGTAAGTTTTTGCTTTGCCAATTTTTTTCAGAAATTTTAACCTCGTTGAGACTTAGACCAACGAACATTGTAGAAGCCCATATGCTCTTTGAATTGGTGGAGGAATTGAATCCCTTTGTGACTTTTATCTTTTGGTAAATTTGGAAACTATTCAAGTTGACTATAGAAGTTGATGCATTTTTTACTAATTTTGTCTTTGTGAATACGTCGGTGACTTCAACATTTAGGTCTTTCTTTGGGTTATTTGAGCTACGTATTATGAGTTCGCAACCTGGTCATGGATTCCTGTGTATTTGGAGGAACCTGACCAAGCTGTATCACAACTTGACCTCAAGCTTGTGGTTATACCTTGAATATCTCTTACTTTTAAAATAAGATGTAAGATTTTAGAATGAAAATACAATGTAATATAATGTTCCAAGTAAAAAGTGTACCATGTAAAGATAGCTCTCAGATAGAAGTTGTGGTTGCAATTAGGCATGTTTTGCAAAAGCCACAAGGATAGGTTGGGGTTGGAATTGGAGTTGGAGCCAACTCTACTAGAAGTTGGGATTGCAATTATGTTCATTTTACAAAATCCTTAAGGATGGGGTGGGGTTGGAACCAAGTCTACCAGAAGTTGGGGTTGCAAATAGGTTCGTTTTACAAAAGCCATAAGGATGGGGTGGGGTTGGAGCCAAGTCCGCTAAGTTGAGTTGCAATCGTAGGTTAGGTTGCAATTGTAATAGTTTTATAAGGATGGATTATAGGGATTAGCCTACAAGTTATAGAAGGCAACGAATTTGAACATAGTTATAACAAAGGTAAAACACTTCATGTAGAAGGCGTGGGTTGTAGGGATTAGCCCACAAGTTAAGACACAAATTTTAACATTGCGATAACAAAAGTAAAATACTTAGTGTACAAAGTGTGGATTGTAGGGATTAGCCTACAAGTTAAGGCAAACAAATTTTAACATGGTAATAACAAAAGTAGAACACTTTCATAGAAGGTGATGATGAAGCAATAGAGAAAAAAATGATTGAAGATTAATTGAACAATTGTTTTCTATTATATTTGTATTTATATTGCATACACCTCTATTTTGTTGGCAATGATGTCATTTTCTATATGTTATCTACAGGAATCTCATTTTTAATTTATGCTTTCTATTATATTTGTATTTATATTGCATACACCTCTATTTTGTTGGCAATGGTGTCATTTTCTATATGTTATCTACGGGAATCTCATTTTTAATTTATTTTTCTTATTGAGAGACACTTATGTGTGAAAAGTATAATACAACTATGCACATCTTAATTTGATAAACCAATTTCATGTATTGTTTATAGTGGCCCCAATATAGAACTTACTTGCACAACTTTTATATTTGCAAAAATGTTTGTTAGATGTATTTTATTTGCATTTAATTTGAGGGAAACATATATGAAATATAAATAAAGATTAATTTTTAGCTTTGAAGTTAATTGATAACTTATTTCATATGTTTCATCATAATAAATAATATCTACAAGATTAATTTATAACTTTGAATATATAAGAATAATTTATAACTTTGAAGTCAATTGATAAATTCTTGCATATGAACAATATATACAAAACCATTTGGAGATGGTACATATGATGTATCAAGTTACTAACATTTTAATAGTCTATCATCCATGTTCTAACAGTACTTTGTTGCAATTTCTATAACAAAAACTAGCATAGTCACTACCATGATAAAGCCACCATTTAGAATGCCTATCATCCCCAAAAAAGACATTAAAAGAATATGTTCACATTTGAATGAAAACAATCAATGTGTACTGAACTATTGGGTAGTGAATAGTGTAAGTTGGCAGCCAATGCTTAACCGAATAGCTTTTTCCTAATTTTATTATGGGAATGAGCATATACATAGCCTTCTAATATGCTCCCATTTAACATAACAAAAGATGACAAGAGGAAATGCTGGAAGCGTTGCATTCTAATGGACATAAATCAGGCCTTGTACATTACACCATTAAAAAAACAGATTCAATATAGACAAGGATATTCGGAATCATTGTGATTCCTCACTTTGTGTGCAATGCAGCTTATTTGAGGCCTTTGTATAAATCATCAATAATATCCTGAGGAAAACACAGTTCAATATTTGTTAGCAATAGAGTGATAATGGTAGAAAAATATTTCTAAGTATAGAATCTTAGTGAGACTTTATAATTCCCAAAATATCAACCAGTAAGTGTAGGAATCTTCGGGACTCTTCATAATTCTCAAAATATTATTAATATTTAGCGAGGATTTTGTAAAGCATTTTAAACTTTTAAAGAAATTAAATAAATTATAGTAATAAGATTTTCTCTGTATACCAAAGATTGGAGTGGTGAAACACAATTGCCTACACTGGCTAGCAAAATAAGCATGTTAGAAATCAAAGTTTAGAAAATGTAAACAAAATCAGATGGAAATAAGTGGATGGAAATACCTTGTAATATTTAAGTAGCTGTGGCCGCTTCATTTTAAATGTGGGAGTAATCAAGTCTCTTTCTATATCAAATGGCACATGTTCAAGGTGGATAGCTTTTACACACTCAAAACCCTTTAACTGAATTTGCAAAGCAACAGTTATAATCAATAGATTTCAAATTACCAGTTAAATATTCCCCATAAAGCAATTTTAAAGAAGTTAGCAGATCATGTCACAAAGCTCGAGGTCCTGACTTTCTGAGACTAAGCTTTCAAACAATATGCAACAGAAGATATATTCAGGAACTCTAATTACGTATACAAAATGACAGGGCAACAATCATTTGAACTCACCTTGCTACTTTTAGCAACTGCATTAAGTTCACTCAAAATGTATTCCTTTGCCTTTGGATTTTTGCACAATGCAGTATAATTTCCAGTTTCTCCGTTACTTGCAGCCCAACTTTCAAGTGCTTGCTGATTAGGTATAGCAACAGCAACCAGAAAAGATTCGAAGCTATTTCCATAAATCCAAATCTGAGCCATGGAGGATAATGGGTGTCAAAAAATTAGAATGCTTTTTATACTAAACTATGAGAACAGAAAAGCAAGGAGGGTATACAATTAGTTTGCTCATACACCGGATTAAAAAGACAAAAAGTGGCTGTGATTAAATGTGGGGGATTCTAATGTACAATGAATTGTCTGCACTCGTTTGTGAATGACTCCGCTCAAACTCATTTTAAGCTCATTTTTGAAGTCCATCAAAACTGACAAACACTAATAATACAAGTAACCAGTACAAAGTTAAAAAATTTCATTTATGGCACCTGAAACGGAAGGCCAGACACAAGCATGTAGATGATCCACACATCCCTATTGCTTCCAACAAAGTCACCCATATTATTAGTATTCTACTTCAAACAGATACAAGGGATATCACAACACTTATTGCACCAAGAGAAGCAAGGTGGCTCTACAGCGCCAGTGGGGGTGAGAGATCCATCAATTCACGTGCTCATGTGTATAACAGAGTATTGAATCTAGTCGGTGCATTGGGTCCATCAAATATAGACACTAGCACAGACCCCACCTAAATCTGGGTTTGATATGCTCCTAGAAGTTGCGAAGCTCAAGGATGCATATGTCGTTCACACAAATGAACAACATATCAAATACTAGAATGCAATCTCAAACTTTGCAACCTCAAGGTTAATCTCAGACCCGGGATTAGATGGGGTCTGTGCTAGTTGGAACAGATTTGTCTTGCAGTCTAACCTTGATTTTGGCTGTATTGATCACATACCCCGAGCTATTGTAAAGAAAAGACACCTGCCCTAACAGCACTGCTTCCAAGGAAATGACCCATCCTAAGAATACTAAATGTCTTAATCCTTCTTCCAATAGACTTGTCTTCAGGTACGACCTTGATCTTGGTCGTATTGACCACAAACCTAAAGTTTAAAAAGTCAAGTCACCTGTCCTAATAGAACTGCATCCCAGGAGATCATCCATACCCTAACAATATTATGCCGAGCAGGCTCAACTGTGGAATTACCCATAGGTGTTGTTAAGGGGTATCACAATCCTCCATTCGAAATAGGCATGTATTGACCATAAATCCTGAGGTCTTATGAAACCAAGTCCATTGTTTATTGCTCTCTTGACATCTTCACTCTCTGAGCATAATCTATTCTTTTAACCTTGCTGTCAACTCGGCAAGCATGATCTAACACGGAAAATAATCTCTGTAAAAACAAGAGCTTCCATTTGAACAAAGCTGGAGAAATGTACGTGCATACTAATTCAGCCATCCATCTCAAATAAATAATCACAAATCATAGAATGTCAACTGGTTCCTTCAAACATATATATGAAACAATATATGCAGCATTTCAACTTCTCCAAGTCTTGTCCATCTTTTACTCATTTTCATACAAGGTAGAAAGGCAAGTGGCCCCCGTATAATATGCTTATGATTAAAGGCTAGCTTTAACCTAACTACATATTTCTTTTAATCTTACTTTTAGATTGATGTCTATATTAATAACTTAACAATTTGTCCTTTGTGAATGGCAGTTAACTTATTGCACAGTGATTGCTTAATGTTGATCTAGCTAGGAACATTTTAAGATGCAAGAGAGACATGGATTCCCTATTCTATTGAATGATGATCCCTTTGGCTTCAATCTCCTATATAGTGTATCTTGAGGTGGAATTACAATATGTTGTCACAACTAAACTAAATCTCATTGTATGGATGGAGATATTGAATACTGATGTATTTGAATTTTGGAATGTCACACTTTGCAAACAATATGTAGAACTTTCTGTTAATGTTAGTGACATGGCATATGACAATTATATAACTATCAAAGCTAAGTTAGAGTCAGGGGGTTAAACCACCATAATGGGTCCATACTACGATTAATAAAGAATCTGAGAGATGATGTATTTCAGAGAGAAAGATGGCAGCTTATATAGGAAGACTTCATCTTCGGACATCCCATGTATTATGAGATCCCAGGGAGATATCATTGTCTATACAGTGATTCTAGAGGGTCCCTTTCTACCTTCTTCCACTATTCTGATCAGAGTGTCTAGTCCTCTTCATATGCAAGGTGATTACTTACAAGCAACATGCATTACAAAATTTATCCAAACCCTGCCCCACCAAGTTGAACACCTCCTTCTTCCAGCCTATGCCAGCCACTGGAGGCACTAAGCATCATGTAGAGTCTAGACTCTACAACCTTGGATGTTGGTGATACCAGATCGGTGAAACAATGCACATCCTCCCGTTCTGCAGCCGAACAACCTATTTTCACAAGGAGACAGAGATACCTGCTTTCAGCGCAGATTTGTCTTCTATCTCATGTCAAGTAACTAGACACACACCACTAGATTTCTCTTCGGCTTTGAATGCTATATTTTTTTTTCCTCTTTTTCACTATCATTTTGCATGCTTTCTGTACCAATTTACAATGCAACATTTCTGCTGTATTTTGCAAGTCTATGTAGATAGTAATAAACTATATTTATCACTATGATTCTAACTAACAATGTCAAAGAATGAACTAGCTAACATGGACATAAACAAAAGGAGTTTACAATATGCTCAACCAATAAGATATAAACCAGCATAGAAGGAACATTACACAGGATAAAGAACCAAAAGATGGACTGGCCAATGCTGCGCAGAGTTTATTTCAAAGTAAAAAAGGTTATCTGCAAGCATACCTGGAGAATACAACCAATTGTGAAAAAAGGAAATGTGATATGATGTGTCATGGCATTTAAGGTAATGTGACATGTGTTGATCTGATAAGCTGTACAGCTGCCAGTTATAAGTGATTGTGGCTCTTAGTATGAGTCTGTTTCAGTCCGATGAAAGTCTGGAAGGATCTATACCTGCCATAGCCCATGGGTTTCCACCATGTTTCTTACACATCTCGGTTACTATCAAAACAAATCTGCAGATTCTTAACTCTACAGTGTGCTTGTGGTGTGGTGTTTTTGTTGTGTGAAATATGTATTGATGAGGTTACATGCTTGTAACAACATTTGAACGAAGACGAGAAATTATTAACCTACTATCTCCATGTCCTGTTTGGATTAAAGTTGTCAGGGTTGTAATTAGATTAAATATGTTGCCCATGACGAATCAGCATTTATCGAATGTATCCTTATGAGGCAAAAACAAGCAGGAAAATTTATTATTATCTTGCCACATAGACAAGCAGGAGTAAGATCAACTGGCAGAAACCTCCTGCAACCAGGTTTAAATGGTATTTAAGGACCTACGAAATGGTTTTTGCTAGGGTTAGAAAGAAGCTGCCAGGTTTGGTGTTCCAGCAAAATAATAAATGACATCTGATATGCGCTCGAATGGAATCAATAGCCGAATACAGGCCATTGATATTCTTTCTAGTATCGAGATTTTATTGTGGTAAGCACACATACCAAATCAATAGCAGAACACTGGCCATACACATTCTCGAGATTTTCCACTGCAACATATTCTCCTTGTGAAAGCTTAAATATATTTTTTTTTCTATCAATGATTTTCAGTGCTCCATCTGCCTGCCACTCCCCAATGTCACCTGAAACATCAATGCACTGTATTATCCTTCGTCCAACACTGAAGTAGTAATTTCCTTCACCTGAGATTTATCACTTATTAATTGAATATATAAATATCGAATGCTTTCTATTTGGAAATATGCATGACCTTTAGTCCAGTACATATATTATACATTTATTCAAAGATATATAGCTATAGTCCAACTGAAAACACACATACCTGTGTGAAACCAACCATCAACCATAACCTCATTTGTAAGGTCTTCCCGCTTGTAATAACCAGCAAATAAGGTTTTTCCCCTTATACAAACCTCTCCACGTGGTACATCTGAAAGTGCATCATATCCCATTTCTGGAACAGACTCAAGGCAGGCATCGATATTCGGAACAGGTGGGCCAACAGTTCCAATCATTGACATCACATTTGGAAGGGAAACAAAACTTCCCGCACAAGTTTCTGTCAAACCTGAGGACACAACAAGAAACATGTAACAAAATTGAGAAAACTACCAGACTGCATAATACTTATCGTTCAAATCAGAAAATACAGGAATGAAAATAAACTAACATAATACCAACTAATAGAAGGATGAATTTGAACTCTATATACTGAAGGGAACCTTGTTAGAAGAAATAATTAATCCTCAAACAAGATTATATCTTTTAATGGTTGGGAGATATATGTGGCAATACTCTTGAGTTAGGAATCCCAATCTTATAGCTTCTTGACAAGCAATTTGCAAGTATAATAACTATTTACAAGGTTCTTTGGACACCTGAAAATCTGTTGATTTACATGACCGGGCAAGATCTAGGTTACTAGCAAGATGTCTCAAGCAAGCCTTACTCTAAACTAATGGAGGAACTAAAAAGGAATCTAGCTTTGTTGATTTTGGATGGAATGCAAGTTATATTTTAGATTTTAATTTGCTTAGAGATGATGTATAAATAATATACACACAAACAGGTGAGGAAGTACAATAATATGCTGAGGACGACTTCCTATGAGAGGTCATTTTTAATCTCGTAAATAGAGGTTACTTGATAACTTAGATAGTTAGGCAAAGAGAGAACAAGGTACCCCCAAGTCACACTCTACTTGACAGTGGACACTGATGCCAAGCCAAGGTAACCTGGTCCTGAGTCTGATTCTTTATCAGTGAGCTGAACTTTGCCATAAGTGAGTTGGACCCGCAAGTACTAGTGGGTTATTCCTTTCCCAGCAAGTTCAACTCATGGGCAGATGAAAAACCTTGCTGGCATCGAATATAAATCTCAAAAAGGAAAAGAAAATCTCTCCTGAATGATTTTGCTGCTGAGATTTTCCTGAGTTTCGCCAAATCGTGTTGAATCATACACTCTGGCCTCACCAAGTCATTTGCTGAGCTGAGTTTTTCAACACTGAAGTGTATTTTGCTCCCAACCATTTTTTGTGAATATCCAGGCATCCTCAATTTGAGAATAAAAGCACAAGAGAGACATTTAAGGGCCATGAAAGTAAAGCAATTAAAAGTGGAATCCACTTTTAAGAGCATTGATTACTCATAGGTCTCATTAAATTTGTTCTTAATTTTCCTAGCTGAAATGAGGTCGGATGGAATTATCAAACAAATGAGTTTGCCTTCTGATTTTTATTGAAAATGGCAATGTTAGTTTTAAGTGCACCAAAACTTGCGGTGGACCTTATATAAGCTTCACCACAATGCTTTGCATTTGTTATGGTATTAGGAATATCAAAATCTGGCAGTTGGACACTGAAACTTGTGAAATTGTTCAGAAAGTAGATCCAAACTAACTTAAAAATCCATATCATAAAATTCACAAATTTTCCTTTTGGGTTTGATCTTAGATTTATGCACTCACACATATGAGAAGACAACATTCCCAAAAGCTTCTACAATCTGGATTGCACGTGTATACATATTTATAAAGAAAAAATTGTCCCAAAAATGGGAAGCTAGAGATGAGCTTCATCCCCCAGCCAGAAATATGCTAACCCAAAAATAGTCCCCCTAAAGTTATCAAACAATCCTAAACTTGGCCCTACTGCTAACCATTGAAAGGTCGAGTACCCAACTAAAATGGGCACAACATCTTTAACTTCAATGCAAGAACAAGTTTCAACTCAGAAGATCACAAAGTAAAAAGTGGCATACAAGGGTGATTCAAATTCTATGCCTAGATCAGATCATTTGTTAAGAACCCATCTACCCTAACCTCCCTACTTTAGGCTACATAGGAGTTAGTTAATCATTGTATGCGGCCATCCTCTTTGAATAAGGCCCATTGGATAGTAGTGGATATTTATTTAATGTAAAAAGGTTCACTTTATAAGGCCCACTAGGTAGTTGGTACCCATGAGTGGCCGGACCACAAGTAGTTAGGATTTTTGCTATGGAAAAGCTATTTAAAGAGATGGGAGACGATGGAATGTTTGTCTTGTGTTGTGTATTCGGAGCTCTGCTCAGTGAAAGGTCAATCTACCTTAAGAGGCAAGTGAACATTGTTTTCCTTCTTTCCATTACTGTATACCTGGTTGTGTTTCAATTTTCCAGGGTTAAGGAACACTACAGCTAACCATTTAAAGGTAGGGTACCCAACTAAAATGGGCACAACATCTTTAACTCCAATGCAAGAACAAGGTTCAACTCAAAAAATCACAAAAAAAAGTGACATACAAGGGTGATCCAAATTCCATGCCTAGATCAGATCATTTGTTAAGAACCCATTTTCTAAATGCTAAGAAATCAGTGTTTCTATTACCTAATTTTGATGTTCATAAACCATCAAATATTATGTAGAATTAAAATCTGACAAAACGTTTTCTAAACTGAGACGTATGAAATTGTATTGCAAGTTTGACAGGTTAAGATTTCCAATACAAATGTCTCTTGTGTAAAGCACTAAGTCCTAAATAAGTCGGTGAATATTTGGTCAGTGCTCACAAAATTGACTGTATTATTGATTTTCCTTATTAGAGATTTAGCTTTAAGTGGCCGATCAGCCATTTCAGAAATGTTATAATTTATGGAACTCTCAAAATCATTATTCCATAGGCCCTCACCACAACTAGGGTAAAGATGATCTCAAAGTCAATTTTTATACAGTGTGGAAATTACAATTACAGCTATCAGGGAGGTTTCTTCATTCCTAAATATGATCTCTTCATTTGCAACATAGAGGATCGCAATCACATGCCATAGAACATAACAAGGGAACAAGACATCCAATTTTACAAATAAATCATCAAATGCCCTGAACAAGTTGACACCTTGCAAAGTTGAATTTCAATAACTTATAAAGGTTAAAGTAGGTTATCAACTCTCTATTCTAATCTCATAGACAGTAATAATGTCCTTTTAATTTCCAAATGCTTAGCAGAAAAGTCCACATGTAGTTTTATGAATTCCCTTTTCAAAGATACTGTACAAAGAATAACATGCTATGCAGATATCAATTTTTTGAAATATATCAAACATGTCTATAACTTGATGACAAAACCCAAGCTATCAAACTCATGTAACCTGCACATACCATAGCCCTGTACAACATGGCAACAGGTGACTACTCGTAGAAACTCTTCCACATGTTTTGCAAGTGGAGCTGCTCCTGATAGCATTACACGGACACGTCCTCCCAGGCCTTGTTTAATCTATATCAATAAAACCAAGTCCACCCAAAATGTAAAGACATGTTACAAAGATAATAACTGAAGCTACCTCTTTTCAAATATCACCAATCCCGTAATGAAATAGCAGTCAGTAGGAAAAGAATTTCACAAACCTTGCTAAAGACAATTTTATCAAAAAGTGGAGATGCTTTTTCATGTTTCAACCCCTTGCGCATGTTATTAAGCTTGCTGTGATTTTATTTCAAACAAGCATGAATTAGAAATCTGGAACTATTGAGGACACATGTCCTTGATGAAAATTGTGAATCACAGAGGAAGAAAGAGTTCTACGATGTGACATTAAGGCCATGATAAAAAATTACAAACTGGGGAGTTTGGTATTTTCAAATCTTACTATTTGTATGCTAATTCAAACACTTTTCTGTTCAGAAATCCTCCAGCAGCGATCTTCTGGGTTAAACCTGGAAGAAGTGACATTGAGATAAATAAATATTAGCTGAAGTCTCAAACGAACAATTAGAAATAACAATGCATCAGACATGTATCTGAAAGCAGATATATACTGAATTGTAAGTGTTTCAGTTATAGTTTTGCATATGGGACCTGAATGTATACGATCAAAGACACGTGGAACACCACAGAAGACCGTTGGTTTTAATTCTGCAATATCCTCCACCAAAAGCTTCGCATCCTGAGGAAATAAACAAGCATTACTGTGAAATTAAGAATCTAGTACTGGATTTTTAAGAGTGTAAAGATGGTAGACAATTGAGAAAAAATAATGCAAAGCAGTATACCCCACGCCAGAAGCCTATTGAAGCACTTTTTGATATGAAAAATTCCTCTATCACCCGATCAAATATATGTGCTAGAGGAAGAAACGATAAATAAACATCCTTCTCTGTGAGCTGCAAGGTTTTGCAAAGAAGTTTTCCAGCACATAAAAATCATGATTGAGCTAAAGAAACTGCTGAGACTGCTAGAACCAACTGGTAAGTTCTCAAAATGTTTGATATATGTAAGAATAAATGAAGCTTTGATCTATGAAGTTATAATATGAACTAGAAAAATTAACCCAGTAATTGAAAGAATTTACCTCTTCATTCTGACATTTAAGAAAATAACTAATTCCAGAAACCATAGAAACAACATTTTCATTTGTGATCAATACGCCTTTAGGTTCACCAGTTGTGCCACTAGTATACATTATCGTGCAAATATCACTCTTTTTGGGTAATGATAGTTCAAACTTCCTTTCCTCACCCTGCAGAATATATAAGAAAAAATGGCCTTTATAGGTTACTTTGCAAGTGCAGTCCACTACTGTATAAAGATGGTTGAGGTGGTATATTTTCCCACCAACCACATAATAAAGACATACAAACTGAAGTATCTATAGGGAAAACCAAACAATACATGATCAAAAGCAGAAATTCTCAAAACTATTGATTTCTTAAGGTATTTAGACTTATTTGGCTCGAATAACATTTTTACTTTAGAAAATGTATTGATCAACTCTCCTCTATAATTCCAAGGTCTAAGAAATCAGAAGCTGGTAAAAAAAAATTGTACGAGTTCCCACTGGTAGCATAGGCTGTCAGAAAACTTAGTTTATGGCAGACACTCTGGCAAGGAAGACTGTCAAAATTAGACAGGTTGTAGCAAGCATGAAATAAAGAGAGTTGATCTAGAAAGTGCAAACAGAATGTCATAAGGTTGCCATTCGACAAGAAAGGTCTTCACCGTTGTCTGGAAGACATCCAGACTTTTCTTCTGATGAACAATATAAAGTTGCAATAGCCACTTTCATTTTGCCAGTGGGATACAGATAAAGCATTGTATTTACTTCTACTACCATCTTATATCACATTTCCCAAGAGCTTGAACTTCAGATTCAAGGGTGAGAATTCTAAAGAGAAATTTCTGAAACTGAAAGAAAAAAGATGATACTAAAGCCAGTTTGCAAGTACTGGGCTCAGTCAATAAGGTTAACATCTAAACTTTTTCAACAAAACTTAACATACAACAAAATGGAATGAAAACCCATTTGGTTAGATCCATCTTAATTGTACTAACTTAGAAGTTAGATCCATCTTACTCCCGGATCTGATCCCTCTCAATACTTGATAGATCATGAAACTAAGCTACAGTTTATTTTTCAGATCAGCTTGAAAAAAAATTATTGTTTGATTTTTTTTAATTACTATTTTATTAATTTTATTTTGTAACACACCTACACATCCTACCTGGACTGTAGAATGTGCCTCGTGGTGCAACAAGAAATAAACCAAGGATTTAACAGAAAACATAAAGATTAAAGTAGAATACTTATCCAATAAATCATTTCTAGGCATGCAAATTACAAAGCCACAAGTAATCGTCAAATAAATAATTTTAAACGCATATCGGATGTACCAGCAACAGAAAATCGTTCCAGTTATAGACTTTTACTCCAAGGCGTTCAGCTTCTTCTCTCTGTGAATCTGTGATTTTGCCAAAGCTCACAATTGCTGCACTCAAAAGTTTGATATCAGACTTTAAAAATAGATCTTGACAAACTGAAGAGTTCTAAAAATGGTCAGATAAGAATGCTGAGATGGCAGGATACTCACTCTTCAGATGGTCTAAACATGCCGGCAAACATTTCAAAATCTACAAAATAGAAGTCCACAAAATTTGAGTAGATAGAAACCCAAATAATATCTCAGATAATAAAAGCTATTCTGAAATAAATAATTCCGCACCAGAACAAAATCGCCACATTTAATAATCCATGTTACTTTGATGGAATGAAATGAGATTAACAAATAGGAAATGTCAGTTTAATACAACAGTCAAATAAATATGTTATGTTTGAGTGTTAGTGTTAAGTTAGTGTTAATCGAATGTGACCAATATGTAATGATTTAATGTTAAGTGGTTAACCCACCAAAACTGTATTGAATAATATGAATTGAGTAACGAAGTATGATGTCGGCGAGAGTGGTATTTGTGATGTAAGTTTCCTACATCACCCTAACAAGCCGTCAAAGGTCTGGAAACACTCCCTCAAGGCCGGAAACAGCCCAGAAATGATTCTGGGTCGTTCCAAATGGGAAAATGGCTTGAAACTGTTTCCAGGTTGTTCCAAATGGGAAAATGGCTTGCAAATGTTTCCGGGTTGCTCCAAATGGGAAAATGGCTCAGAAATGTTTCCAGGCATTTCTGAGCTATTTCGGTACCCAAAACATTTTCGGGAATCAAAACTTGAGGGAAGTGAAGAGGGGAAGGAGTTTCATCTTTTGACCATTATATTATTCCATCTTTGATCATATTCAGTTGAATCATAATTCTCCTCTACGAGGGAATTATTTTGTAAATGAAATCAATCTAATCAAATCCTTAAAATTGAAAATGAATGTCACATAACAATAAATTTGCTCAAATTTTCAATGAGCGCCATCATCTATGCTGCTAGTCGATGTGGATTTATTTGAAAGGCATTAAAAATGTCTATTTTATCAGACTTGATGTGCTCATGTCAAGATTGATATTACTTGTCAGGGTCAATAAATGATATTTATGTCGAGGTACTAAATGTTGAAGTTTGAATTCATCTTACTCATAAAGTAGAATTATTAAGTCAATCCTTTGATTGAAAGTTGATGTCTGATTATGTTAATTACAATCAACCCGATGTAGTATCTAACCCAGAGTTTGTTCATTATTCAAGTGTAGTCATGTTATTCAATCAGTCTAAAAGTTGTGATATGTTGATAACTTGACATGTCCAAGTTATATCTACAATGGGTTGAAGTAAAATTAAATAGTAAAATGAAGTATGAACTGTCTAAATGTTTATCCATTTAAAGTACAAAGTTCTATGATCAATTATTCATTGTCACATGGAAGCTTTTATCTCTAACGGCTATATGGCAAAGAAATTGTCAAATGTTATCACTGAAGTCCTTTTATTGGGAGCCTTTTAAGCCTAAAGCTCTTGCATTTAAATTTCAACATGGAGGGGTTGGTGTATTTTCATAAAAAAGTAAATTTCATCAGCAAGTCGGCAAACTATTGACATAGTTGTTAATCATACACATTTAGATTATATTAGGTTTCTAGTTCCACCATCTGGGGAGTTCTAGTCAAGCAATTATCTTAAGTAACTACCTCATGCTTGTCAAGACCCATATTACTGCTTTATTTACAATCTAGAAGTTATAATGCAAATATGTGTTTTCTGATGAGGTCAATTCAATCCAATCTTTTTGTCACTCTTGACGAGAAGAGGTATGTATGCAATTAGCTTACTCTGATTTTATTGCAGCTTTAGTGGCTCTAAGGAAGAGTATATAAGACTCCATTGTATATACCCTTCTGCTTTTATTCAGCTTTCTTGTAAATATTCTCTTGTTTATATAAAAGGTATTTTCCACAAAAAATTCACTCTTACAATTTAATTTTCAAAAGCAAAATGAAGCCATGTGATAGTAATTACAATCTAGTTTTCAGAAGAGAGAATGAAGACAGATGATAGCAGTGCAAAAAAATTATATTGCTAGGAAATAATGAACTAGAATTCATGGACCTATATGTGCATTTAGAAATACTAGCTTTCCCCCTAGTTCTTCCTGAATCATACAATAGGGAAAAATTGGAATATTTAATTTTTCTACACTGTACACTACACCTTGCATCTCAGCCTTCTCTGTAGAAAGCATATGAGTACATGGGTCTTGGAAAAATTAATAACCTATTATCAAGGCTAGCAGCACCTAGTAATTATACAATCAATCATCTTATTATACATGCAATGCATAGAAATGTGAATTATGACTTACCGCGGGAATCTTTGCCTCCTGGACAAAGGCAATTGAGACCTCCGCGTGACGAATGACGAACTCAATAGCATCCGAACCTACAACAAATTGAAAGATATACTTATCTAGATGGCTCTTTTTATGCAACAATTGAAAATGAACACAAGGAAAGCACAAAAGATCTATTCATATGGGTCATTACATAGAAAAAACACAGGAGATAGTTAGAACACCTGGAAAACTAAAAAGATTGCCTTAAAGTGGCATGATATAAGAATATGACATACTAACTTCTAAGCAACACAACTTTTGACTTTCACGTTGTAATTGCAAATGATGAGAAATAGTAGTGTAGAATAAAAATCAAGGCATCATAACAAAAAAAAATCATACACTGAACACTACAAATATAATTTCATAGCAAATACCACCAATACAAAAATAAACGGAATAAAATTTTACCAATGCTACCCATGCTTGTGAGGATGGGGAGCAGGGAAATATGGGTATAACTTTTAGATATAGTTGGAAGAGAGGGTAGGTTTGGGAGATTGAGATTGCAAGGGACATCAGGGAAAGTGAGTAAATTGAACAGGGTCTCAACAAAATATGAAATAGTAATAAAACTTAAACATTCCAAGTAATCAAACATGTCTATATAAATGTTAAAGGCACATTGGGCTATAGACTACAATTCAAACAAACGACAATATAAAAGATTTGAAGTACAAAAAATATATATGATGATGATATATATTATAATATACATCAAAATTCAAAATGCTCCAACCTCAGCCTAAAAACTGTTCGAATTAATGGCCATTTTGTATACTCATTACCATGACAGGAGTTCCAGGTCAACATCTAGAACATCATTATGCTAAAGATAAAAGTTATGAATTCAGTTCAGTAGATCTAGTGCATGCAATCTAGACGAAATAGGATATCCACGCGGTTTACATAAACTGCAATTAGATAAGCTATGACTCTATAAATGATGAGCACTAAAATTACTTTCTTTATTTTTAGCAACATTTTGTAGCACAAGGTTATTTTTAGTGCTCCACATGTGAGAATTTATTTTTAGTCAGTTAGTTTACTTCAGGTTTTCAATTTTGTAACAATTGCATGCTATAAAGCAGACAATTCAGTTTATGTGGTAGTTAAAAGAAATGAGACAATCCAATTTCGAAAACCTTCAATGTGTGTGCTTTTTCTTCATCTGTCGCTGCTTTGAAATTTAATATGGTATCAGAGCAGTAGTGAGCCTGTGAGCCTATAAGGCAAGCATAGCCCTAAGTAAGGGAAAGTAGGCCCCCTTGAGCATTACGCCAAAGCATCGAGACACACTGCATGTTAGGTTGTAAGGAGAGTTGGAGGAACTATGAAAAGGTATTTATAAATTTATATTGAGTGGGGGAGCTTCAGAACCAGGTACAGACCAGTTGGGGAGCACCATCCACAGCCAAAGCACAACCACGTTTCACATTGAAGCATGTTGCCATAGATTTGCTCACTTGGAAAGTGTAAGAAAATTGATGAAGACATGAGGAAGAGATGGCAATAACTGTTAAAGGTGCTATGCTACCTAGCATAGACAGGCATGACGGTAAACTATGTTGTTTGCAAACTGAAAGTTAGAAGCATTCATGTGCTGAGAAAGCTTTGGAGAATTGTATATGGAAAGGAGTTGGGGAGCCAATAACTTGGAAGCTCTCACAATCATTGAGAAGGCAATTGCATATGACATCATAAATGTGTAATATATAGAGACTTCATATGACATCATACATGTGCAAGATACAAAGACCTCTCAAGATGTTTGAAATAAACAGAACTTTTTTATGAGACATCTAATGAAACCAGGGTTCTCATTTGATAAACTAATTGTATAATTTAAAGATGGTATAAGGCAATTCATCTCACCACACTCAAACATATAAGAGATCAACTTAATGTTGTAAGGGGTATGTTATGCTATAATGGCATTGCATTGTCACCCTTGTTCAGCTTAAGCAGGAACATTGGAATTATTATTGTAATCTGTACATATGGCCACGGCTCAGGTATCATAATTTCTTTAATTATGGCTAAGACAATATTTTTTATTATTTTATTGTATCAATAGGTATGGTTAAGGCCAACATAGTCAAACTTGATATGTAGGCTCAATAACCCTCTTGGGTTGTGTACCCTTATTTTGTGGGCCCATGTTAGGATATTTAGACACTTAGGAGTTAGTTAAGGTCAACGTGTTCTAATGTGCCGTTAGGTAAAAGTGTGTTTATTTAGCATGCATTATTATGCATTTGTAGTTAGGAAATCCGACGGTCACGATATGTTCCCTACATAGAGTGATCTGACGGTTCATATTCTCTTCGATCTTAACGGCTACATTGATCCGTGGCTTAACACCTAATTGGTCCATGATCTCTATTTAAAGAGCATGGAGGGTCATTTGTCGAGGATCAATTGTAAGAAACTCTCTTGTAAATCTCTCTGTAACATTTTTCTTTTGCATTAATAAATTGCTCCAAGTGGCCACGCTAGATAGGGTCGTGGATGTTTCCCCGTACGGGTTTTACTGTTGAGATTTGGATACCTTGGAAAGTGGTCCCCATGTGCTTATGAGTCTCTAAGCACAAAGGGGGAAGACTATTACCCTT
>ML777499.1:2457695-2475985 GCA_009831015.1 Picea engelmannii
AACATGGTATCAAAGAGCATTTGAAGACCCACTCCCGTTGTATATCAAGATCCTGAAGTTGTGTTTCCTCATCTATGTTTTCTACCATTTCCATATATTTTTGGGCTGAAAGGATTGTTCCATTGCGTCTGGAGCACTCGTCTCCGTCGAGAACACTTTTCGTTTCACTCAAAGGTTTCTGTTTGCCCAAGATACGACCATTTCAGTCAAATCCGAAGGTATAAACCCTGAATACGTCCTTTTAAATTTTTGCAGAGTTATTATTTTGGTTTTTTGTTTTTTAATTCTGGGTTGCTACTCTTTTCGATTTGCATGTGCTCTTTGCCCCGTGCCCTATGCGATCTAGGAAAATAAAAAATAGAGCATAACGGGTTTTCTTGTCTGCATATGCTCTTTGTCGTGCGCTCTCTGCGATCTCGGTAAATCAGAAACAGGGGGAAAATTTGTATTTTCCGGGTAAGCTAATCGAGATCCAACTCTTGTTGTCGTCGAGAAGCAAAAAAATTTTATTGAGTGAAAAGAATTTTTTTTGAGCAAGCTCTCCAAGGTCGTCTTCCACAACAACAACACCCCCAATCCTCCTAAAAAATATAACATGTTTTGCACTAGCTCACTTGGTTAAAAGTTAGTTTACTTAGTAAGAGGTCTTGAGTTCAAGTCTCTTTTGTTACTTCTTTTTTTTTTAAAGTTCATGCATTCTTTGTAAAATGCATTTCACTTGAGTTATAAAAGTGAATCACTATTAAATAACTTTAATATTTTATTTTAGGTTTTTTTTGCATGCAACTTTCATTTACAAAGTAACTTCATTGTAAAAGTGATTCCCAAGCCATCATGGGGATGGCTAGGATCATCCCAAGCCATCCCTAATAAATGGTTGAAATCATCCCACAATAATCTCAACTCAAAACCCACTTTGGGTTAAGTTCCCGAAATTCACTTTGTCTCCTAATTCACCCACAAAGTGAATCAATAGTCACTTTAGACTAAATTGACCAAATTTCACTTTTGACTTAAATCTCCTCAGTCAAAGTGAAATTAAACATAAAGTACAAGGTACAAGGTACAAGGGTACCAACATCTCCCTCTTGTGGTTAGAGGCTCAAAACCACAAGGGAACCATTTTCAGAGGTACACCAAAACTCAACAGCATCTCCTAGTGATCTTTTGCTTACCAATACCAACTACTTCTCATGGAAATCCCATATGGAGGATGTATTAAGAAGTAAAAGATTGTACCAGATTACCATGGGGAAAGAACTAGAACCCACCGATGATGAAAAGAAGTCAAATGGGCCAATAAGAATGACGAAGCATGTGGACTGATCGAAATGTCTATCTCTCTTGATTTAAGGTTTCACCTTCAAGGAATTATTGACCTTGATAATGCTTGGGCAAAGCTCGAAACTATGTTTGGTAAACACAATATTAGTTGACCCTGCCAGTTGGAGAATTGGTGATTAACCTTAAGTCCAGACTCCGAATGATTCTCCTTGCATTGAAGATTACTTATCTAAGTTCAAAACACATAGACTTTGATGTATAGAATGCAAAATAGATCTGTTAGAAGATCGATACATATATGTCATTCTTGCTAAGCTTGGTAGTGCATATTATGTTTTTGTATCTACCTTTTATGCCACTAGAGAAGCTCTAGGGACTACTTATTAAAAAAACCTCCCTTCGGTCCTTTTGTGATGCTCTAATTTGAGAGAAAGATAAGCTTCTACAACATGGATTGATTAGCACTGCAAGTACATCCAACAAAGCCTTGGTGGCCTAGCAAAAAGATAAATCCAAGAATCCCAAGAAGCAACATCCTCGCCACCACAACAAGCAAAACAAGGGTCCCAAACCCTCTCAACCAACTTCAGCTCCTAATGGTGACTAAGGAGCAAAATCTAAAAGAAGACTGACAGACATTGCAACTTTTGTGGGAAGATGGTCATGATGAGTCCAAATGTTTTAAGAAGGTGGCGGTTTTAGAAGCAACGATGAAGAAGCACAACACCAGTATTGATTCTACTTCTTCTTCTTCTCATGGACATGCACTTTCTGCTTCTTGGTTCTCCTTCAATGCAACTTCTACTTCTTCTTCTGATAAGTGGCTTATTGACTATGGAGCATCTAGTACCGCCTTATCCTGCTCCTCTCCTTCTCTTGCCGCTAATCCAACTCGTGACCTCTATTGCAATGGATATATTAACAACCAAGAGACTACCGAGGAACTGCTAAGCATAAGGATAAAGCCACATTTTCCGCTCTAAATGAATATAACACCAAGAAAATATTTGTTGGTGATGATAGATCTCTTAGTGTTGTAGGGTCTGGAACAGTTCAGGTAGATAATGGTCATTTCAATGATGTATTATGTGTTCCATGTCTTTCCTGTAACCTTCTATCAATATATCAAATCACTCATTCAGGTGAAGGTAAAACCGTAGAGTTTTCACCTCACCAAGCTGTAATCAAGGATCTAAAAGATCCTCGGCATGTTCTTGCAACTGGAATCGCTGATGATATTACCAAGTTGTACAAGTTTGACAACTTTGGGTCATCATCTCTTCCATCAGCTTTTGTTGCTCATGGCAATGACTTGAGGTAAACTTTGGCATGAGCGGTTTGGTCATCTAAACTATAGCTCATTGCAGCAACTATGTAATCAACAAATGATGACTGGTCTTCCTCTTGTTTCTTGCAGAGATGGTGTTTGTGCCAATTTTGTGCTCGGCAAACATCATTGGGACAATTTTGAAAAACGTGCCTCTTGGCATGCCTCGGCTCCTTTATAGCTTGTTCACAGTGACTTGTGTGGTCCACTTTCTTCTCATTTTTCTGGGTGCAAGTATTTCTTAACTTTCATTAATGACTTTTCCAAATGCACTTGAGTTTACTTCTTAAAACTTAAGAGCGAAGTTTTTGACGAGTTCTTGGCCTACAAGGCCCTTGTAGAAAAGTAATATGGACATCAACTTCAAAGGTTAAGAACAGATAATGGAGGCGAATATGTGAACAATCAATTTACAAGTTACTACACTACACAAGGCATCTAAATGCAACACATTGTTCCATATAAACCATAGCTAAATGGTGTTGTTGAGAGAAAGAACTGCACATTAAAAGAAATGGCTAATTGTTTGATCCAATATAAGGGATTAAGTCTAAAGTATTGGGCAGAAGACATTAACTGTGCAAATTACATAGTAAATCGCACTCCCACAAAGGCTCTTAAAAATATGAAACCGGAAAAAGCATGGAATAAAATTAAGCCAGATGTTCATGTAAGTCACTTTCATGTATTTGGCAGTGTAGCATGGGCTCACATTCCTAATGAGAAAAGGAAAGCATTGTAGCCTAAAAGTGAGAAGTGTATATTTGTTGGTTATTCTAAAGATGTCAAAGTTTACAAACTTCTTCAACCACATTGTAATGAAATTATTATTATTAGACGAGATGTTAAATTTGATGAAAATATCTTGGCATGTGTGCCTAATTTGGCGTTTGTGCCTTTTTCGGCCTGCAAGCCATCTTTAGCATCTGCTCCTTCTTTCGTTCCTATTCTGGTTTCTTCTTCTTCGGATGATGACGGTGAGGATGAAAATCCACCTCCGCCTGCTGACCTTCCTCCAAATGAGTCCATTGAACTTGAACCTGCACCAATAACACCACTACCTAGATGAGTTCGTTCAACACAAGTAGCAGTTGGTGATCATGCCAGTGATCCTTCTAATCAATGTCAAACACGTTCACAATTCCAGCGAGCCTCTTCTCTTTTGGCTCAAGTTTCAGAGACTCGTGATCCAGAGACATTTGCAGAAGCTTCAGGTCATCCAGATTGGGATACAGCAATGAATGAAGAGTATCGTTCTTTAATGGAAAACGATACTCGGGATCTTGTACCTCTTCCAAAAGGAAGAAAACTTGTCAGATGTAAATGGGTGTACAGAACTAAGTATGCATCAGATGGAAGTGTTGAAAGACACAAGGCTCGATTAGGTGCTAAAGGATTCTCCCTAGTCGAAGGAATTGACTATAATGAAACCTTTGCCCCTGTAGCCAAAATGAATTCCATCCGCCTTGTTCTAGCCCTTGCAATCTCACATAAATGGAAGGCCCATCAGATGGATGTCAAATCCACCTTCTTGCATGGGGATTTTCAAGAAGAAATCTACATGGAACAACCTCCTGGCTATGTCCAGAATGACTCTAGCCTTGTTTGTCACCTTAAGAAATCTCTTTATGGTCTCAAGCAAGCTCCTCGAGCTTGGTATGCCAAAACGGACAGCGTTCTCCTTGATACCAGTGTTTCTAGATGTCATTTTGACCCTAATGTCTAGACTCTATACCAAGAAAGTAGGAAGCCATCTTATAATCCTTGTTCTTTATGTCGATGACCTTATCCTCACTCGTAGTGACCCAAAACTTTTAAACCATGTGAAAACCAGCCTTAAGAAGAAATTTGAAATGACTGACTTAGGCTATTTGCACTATTTCCTTGGCATCCAAGTTTTGCAAACCAAGGAAGGAATTTTTCTTTCCCAGTCTAAGTATGCGTGTGACCTTTTTCATCGCTTTCACATAGAAGATTCAAAACCATCCCCTTCTCCCTTCCAATCTGGAGTCAAACTTGTTGCCACCTGTACTTCTCCTGAAGTTGATACCACTTTGTACCGTCAGTTGGTTGGTAGCCTCTTATACTTTACTCATACCCGTCTTGATCTTTCCTTTGTTGTTGGTCTTGTTGCCCGATATATGCAAACACCCCATGAAAGCCATTGGAAAGCAGCTAAAAGAATACTTTGGTATGTCTGGGGTACAAGTCGGTTCAGGATATATTATAGTTTAGGGGGGACTCCTTTATTGGTTGGTTTCACCGATTCAGATTGGGTCGGCGATTCTGATGATAGAAATTCTACTGCAGGTTATGTTTTCATCCTTAGTTCACAACCTATCATTTGGGCTTGTAAGAAACAACAGGCTATTGCTCTTTCTTCAGTAGAAGTAGAGTACCAAGCAACGGTTAATGCAAGCCAAAAAGCCTTATGGCTTCAACAAATCCTTTCAAAGTTTGGATTCCAGCAGCAGCATCCGACCACCCTCTGGTGCAACAATCAGAGTGCCACCAAGCATCAACGCAACAAACACATCGAGCTACACATGCACTTCATCAGAAATCTTATTCGTGATCGAGTTATTGAAGTGCTCTTTCTCCCTACAGAAGATCAAGTTGCAGACATTTTCACAAAGTCTCTTACAGACGCGAAGTTCTCCAAACTTCGATCTATGTTAGGAGTTCAGAAAGTTGTCATTAAGGGGGGATAGGCTCTAATGCCTCCTTCCTTCTCCTATTGTGTTGCCTTTGTAAATCCTTCAATCCAGTCCCAAGTTGTTCTTAAGGGGGGGTGTTAGGATATTTAGACACTTAGGAGGAGTTATTTAAGGTCAACTTGGTCTAATGTGTCGTTAAGTAAAAATCTATTTCTTAGTGTGTTTCTTTAGTATGCATTTGTAGTTAGGAAATCCAGCAATCACAATATGTTCCCGACATAGAGTGATCTGACAGTTCATATTGTCCTTGATCTTAATGACTACATTGATCCATGGCTTAACACCCGATTGGTCCATGATCTCTATTTAAAGAACATGGAGGGTTATTTGTCGATGATCGATTGTGAGAAACTCTCTTGTAAATCTCGTTGCAATATTTTTCTTTTGCATTAATAAATTGCTCCAAGTGGCCACATTAGATGGGGTCGTGGATGTTTCCCCCTAGGGTTTTACCACGTGAAAGCATCGACGTATTGATCTTTGATTTGGTTGTGTGAGTGGTTATTGAAGGTGTTCGTCCTCTATTGGAATACTTGTGTTGTCGAACAACCCATAACCCCTCTTGAAGGGACACCTCACTTGAGTTGTGTATAAATACACAAATCAAGCTCTCTTTTGTATTACTTCATCTTATGATCTTGATATGAAATACAAAGTGGTATAAGCCCCTAAGGGAATTTAATTATGGTGTTCTCTCTTGTGATTATCATCTTTCCCTAAGGCACATTTGTGTATTTTTGTTTTTCAACACGTATACTTGGTTTTTGCACTCTCTCTAGCACACTAGACCTATCTCTCTCTAGCACACTTGTGTGGAGACTATTTCGAAACTTAGGTGAGATATGGTTCCATCAATTCTTTTGTTGACCCTTATAAATCTAAACATTTAGGAGAGACAAGTCTTCTCGATGTTCTCTCTTCTCTTCTCACCCCACTATTGCTCCCAAGATTGAACAAACAAGTCCCCTCAACTCTAGCCACTCTTCCATAGACATCGTGAAGCTTTGTATAAACCCCTTCACAATCATTGATGATAGCAAGGAAGCCTCTTCCCCTCCTCTTCCTCTACTTTTATTTCAACTTATGATGTTGATGTAGAGCTAGGGCCTCACACCTTGTAAGGTTTTTTAAGCTCTTGTACTTCTCTTTCAATTTATCACCAAACACCATCCTCACTAGGGACATCATAACATTCATCACCAATCACCATCAATCTCAAGCAATATATAGAGAATACTCCAAATTGGAGTTGTTGCAAGTTGTTGAGACAAGATATGCCTCAAACTTCATCATGTTGCGTCCCCTTGTGCTAAGTGGAAACAAGCAGATTCAGAGAGGGGGCATATGGTAAGAAGGTTATTGATTGATGAAGATTGGTGGCGCTAAACAAATTTCTTGCTCAAGTTCACATTCCCTGAATTTGAGCTTCTTCAACACAGACACAGACAAACATTCGGGAGAGATTTACAATGGCATGGATAACATGCTTGAGAAAACTATGGAAATTATTTCACAAGAGGCTCCCTCTCTTATTTTGTTGATGTTAATTTTGCAAAGCTTGTAAGGCCCATCATTGTTCAAAGGTGGAATGGTTTCCACACTCCATTGCATACTTTGGAACATGCTTTAAATCCAAAATTGTATGATGAAACCTCATTACTCAAAGCAATGGGAAGAAGAAGGCCCCACATAAGGATAGAGAGGTAGCTAATGGAGGACTCGTCATGGGGCAAATGGTGTATATTTGCAAAACCTTGCCGCTTGTATTCTCTCACACAAGTGGCAAGCTCTTCATTAACAAAAAAAAGAACTAGAGAACCTATGGTTTCATTCATTCTGTGAAATGCAACAGGATGAGATCAAAAAAGGTGAGGATCTTGTCTATGTGCATTTGAACCTACGCCTTGTATCTTATAGGGGTGAAGAATATACAAGTGAGCCTCATAAAGATTGGGATGTGGATCTAGAATCCTCAAACTTGGAACTCTCTTGTTGCTCTTAATATTAATGGTGATGTAGGTGCAAGTGGAACTTCCTCTTCTTTCAATCGATAATCCAATGTTGAATAAGCATCTTGTTCTATTTTTGTTGGTGATGATGAAGATGAGATGGATATGTATTAGGCTTTATCTGTTATATTTTGGCAAAATTAGCCTCATATATAAAGGTTGATTTTCAATGTATGGCCTCATCTCTAAAGGGCGATTCTGGATGTATAGCCTCATCTATAAAAGTTGCTTTTGGATTTTTTCATAATGTAATAATCTACAAGAGTTAATATAGACATGGATTTCCTTCTAAAATGTCATTTAAAAAAATAAGATATATATGATATGCAAGATAATGTGTTATTTAAAAATATAAGATTATATAATCTTATTTTTTAAATAACACATTATCTTGCATGTATAAGCTCAAGGGGTTAGTTCAACCAATTGTTGCCAATGTTGTTGGGCAGATGGCTAGTTCTATATCAACAAGTACCCTGTTTGAATCCCCCTAGGTGAGTTGCACTAGTCTATGTGTGTGTGTGTGAATTAAGTCTAGCTTGGTTGGTTAAGAGGAGAAGTTATCCTCACCACCTAGGTTCAAGTTCAACTCCCGCTTATGACATGGTTGCCCCTTGTGGACCGATTGGAGCTGGCAAGGTGCCAATGATCTCACTCTCACTTAAGCACTTGAGGGTGGGACAAGATGTTTCCAAACATTTAGTCAATTGGTTCTAGCTCCGATGGTTAAGAGGAGAAGATGTTATCCTCCCCACCCTGGCTCAAATCCCACTTGTGACATGTTTTCCCCTCCCGGGGGCCAATTATGGTTGGAAAAGTACCAACAATCTCACTCTCCCTTAAGTGCTAGAAGGTGGGATGAGATGTTTCCAAGCATGTTTGCACATAAGCATGTGGTGTGAGGGGAAAGCAAGAGGATTCTTCCCCTGCTCGAGTTCAAATCTCAATAAGGTTTGCTCTGACAAGAAAGCAAGGAGGTCTTTAATCCCATTTTGAAACACATGTGAGGTGCAAGTAAGGGGCATAGCCCTCAATTTATATGAGGTTGGGATGAAGTGTTCCAAACATTTAGTCAATTGAGTCTAGCTCGAGTGGTTAAGGAGAAGTTGTTATTCTCCCCATCCAAGTTTAAATCCAGCTTGTGACACGTATGCCCTTGTGGGCTGATTAGGGATGGCAAGGCACCAATCTCGCTCTTGCTAAGTGCTTGAGGGCGGGACAAGATGTTTCCAAACATTTTTAGCCCTAGGGGTTTAGTCAACCAACTATCGCCAATGTTGTTGGGCATTTGGCTAGTTCCATGCCAACAAGTATCCCGTTTGACTCCCCTTAGGTGAGGTGCACTAGTCTACGCCCACAAGTTTACAAAGGATGCCATTCACGAATGTGGCGAAGAAGCTCTTGGGTTTCCCCACAAGGTTTTCCTTGGAAAAACAATATATACATACATACATACATATATATAGTAATTTTTGTATACCACATTTCCTCAGCATACTCGTTTGGGGGGTTAAAATTTCCAAAGAATTCCCATTTCCAAAAGCCATACTAATTTCCAAGTTTCATGCAAGTTAGCTTTCTTTTACTGTTAGTTATATCTCTCTTGTATTTTGATAACATTTTAGCTCTAGGAATGCACTGTTTAGTGGATACTGATTGTAATATCTAGTCCCCATTGACCTATCATTTTTGTGGACATTAATAAAATTATCTCATCTTATCTTGTCTATGTTTGAAACCATAATTACTTCCTAACCATTGACAAAACTATCATGCATAACCATTAGAATAACATTCTAATTTATGATGCTTATCATCCATTCAGTGGTCCAATAACAGTTTGGTGGTAATCAGTGGGGGCAAATTATCGGTGATGGCATGATGGTAACCCATTCTCGGTAGTAATCCAGTTATAATTGATCCTGTAACTCATGGTAACCTATAACTCATACAACCTGAGTGGGCCTAATGGTTAATAACATTTGTTTCCTCCTTGGAGGTCACAGGTTCAAATCCAGAAGGGGGTAGGGTATGTATACCTCCGTCGACATTAGCAGTCAAATCGCTGTGCGGAGGGGGTCCCTTGTCCCACAAACAAGGGGGTCTCACCGTGACCTTAAAAATAGATTATTGTTATTATTACTAATTTCTCTGCCAAAATTAACTGTGTTCTCATACATTTATTGCCTCGTCGCAGCAGATCAAATATTCCAAACAAATTTTATCAACAGTGATTGATGCCTGATAAGAGTATGAACCAAACTAAAATTATACTGATGACTAGCAATATTTAGTAAAAACAGGAATAACAGCTTGCAAAACATCCCCACGGCAGTGATGAAAATTACTGTGGGATTGGAATCATCAATATTGTTGAAGAAAAGTACATACCAAGAGTATCGTACAAAGGAACGCAATAGATTCCATGGCCATTACAAGCCTGTAAAAAAATTCAGAAAAACATATTGCAACTGATTACCACATGGATCAGATGCAAAACTATTTCTCAATCACAATCCATTATGTGCAGTTAGGTTCCGATTTAAAATTGCATTCACTAATGATTTTCAAACGCAACCATAACTGAATATTCCTATACTAAGATCATGCAATACCTCCATGCTCATAATCCATTCAGGGCAATTGGCTCCATAAATACCACAACGGCCTCCCTGAAAATAGAATATTTAAGAAACACAAGTCAGATAGCTCACCTTTGCCATAGCACAGAAGTTAAAACGTTAGCAATGCCACAAAGAAAAGACAATTGCAGGCTTTTCTGTCTTTATTCTTAAATGCATAGAAACATCATTAAGACACCAACATTGACATTGTTGTGCAGCAAATCTGTCCTGGTTCCAAGGGCTTTTTCTAACTAAAACAGGGTAAGATTGTCAAACAGCTGATCTACTACACGAAGAACAAAGTGGATTCTAGCTTTGATGCCATTATAAGTGGACTCTTTTCAAAGGAAATCTCAGGAGTACCAAGAAAGACAATGAAAATGTATTACTATTACTGTTCATGGAAGGGAAAACTAGAAAATTACATACATGCAAACTACAAGGGAGTGTGTAAGTTAATCTAATCTATGCCTATAAACTAAAGCAAAATCAAATGGAAGAGTAAATATGACAAAGTAATAAAGTTGTGTAACAATGGTTTCTATCAATGGCAATCTATCAATGGTTTCTGAAGGCCTGCCTAAAAGAGTCATACGGAGAATCAATGGTCACAGGTATCCCTTGCCTGAACCATTTAAAAAAGAAAAGGTATGATATGCAACTAAATGTAGTTTTTGATGGCAATGTGAGAACGTGCATATGAAGAAAAAACGGAGATCAAACAGAGGTCTCAACACAGAGAAAGAGAATGTATACTAAAGTGTCATACCTCAAAATTGGTATAATATACTTATACAACAAAGGAAAAGTGATGACAGCAATTGTTCTCAACATATCCTAGCTATTGTAGGATGAAGAATCCTATGAATATTTAAAACTAATTGTGCATTACAATTGGGGGTGTATGTCTTATTATGATGATACAATAGGGACCAAGTGTCCAACAACATGAAAGTCAGTAGACACAAAGATGCGTCTGTTTTCCATAAGTACATTCATGTTAGGGAAAAGGAAAGGGGGAATCTAACAGTAATTTCAACAACTTAGCTAATGAAAGTATGACCCACATAAGGGGAGGGTATCCTTCTCTAGCTTTTCGGGGCTTTGTGCTAGCTATTGCAAATTTTTGTATATAATTTCTCTCCCATTATCCTAGTTCTTAACTTCATGTATTTTTGCTCTTAATTCAGTCTGCTTCAGATTCATTGTCAAAGAAACCCTCCACATACATGAATAATCCTTCCAAATTATTGTCATTCATCCTTATATTGACATTTTATTCTCCCATTTTAACAAAACTACAATTGTCATTGTCTGCTTATACTTGAAGGTTAGTAATTCTTTTCTCCAAGCAAATTAAAACACCTTGGAATATGGACCGATAACCTTTGCCTTGTTATTATAGGGTTTCCCAAACCTATGCTACAAGTATAATTACCCATGTTCTCTTGTATAATAGTCTCAATTGTCCCAGAATTTTTATTAGATGCCCATTCAAACCTAAGCATGCTACTACTTTCTTTATGACATGTCCTCAGCTTACCTTCACAATTTAAGAGCTTGATGTCTATACTCCCTTCCCTTATAGTGTTCTTTAATTCCTTCTTTCTCATGCATTGTATATTCCATGACTTTGCAACGGCAAGGATGAGAAAGATACAGCAAGAATTTCTTTCTTGTAAAGAATTTGCTTATCAAATCCACAAAAGATACGCAGGCAGCCATTATTATTATCAATGGATGCTCATATGGCTTTGCTAGGCATCCAGATTGAATTTGCTTGTAGTCATTCAATTTCAAGAAGATGAATAATTATGTCCAACATGGGTCATCATTCGTAGTTTAAATTTTACACATTCTTCTCATGCACTTGTTTTTATAATTCCACATTTCCATGGAGCTTATAAGTAGCTTTGTTAGTAGGTATGGACAAGAAACATACATTCAATGCTAAAACTGGAAGTTCCAAGTTACAAACTAAACCTTCAAGTCTGCATTTTCAACGACTTTCAAGTCATATGACAGAACTGAAAAAATGTGTGCATTGGTCTATTAGAGGTTGTGAAGGCTCTACAGGCACAAACTCAGATCAAGATGTCTAGACTGCAGATTTGAAAACACATTGGACTGACCACAATTCAAGGATTTCAAAGCATGAACAGGCACATATTTCAGAACAAGATACACTAAATTCAAAATTGAGAACACGCTTGATTGAGCAAGATTCAAGATTGCAAGGCTCTAACAGAAATAATCAAGCCTTGAGCAGAAAGACTTGAAGCTGGAGCAAAAATACTCAAAAGCTTAAACAAATGCCTTCTGTGAATGAACGGCCCCCACTTTCCAGAGAAACCCAACAATTAGAGATCAAGATCACAAACCTTAAAAGCAAGCAGGCTGGGATTTTGCATCAGAAAAAGAATGTTAAACAATAAACTGCAACACATCAATAATCTATACTGAAAAAAATTAAGCAAAAATGTTCTTGGGTTCGATTAGTGAAAGGGTAAGAAGGCACCACCAATTGTGGAGATTGCAGTGTAAGGCAAAATATGAGGAAGAAGGGGTTAGATAATCCAAAGAGTTTAACCACAGGATCCATGGCCTCCCTTCACCTCCCGACCATTTACAGGTTGGCCAATCTCTCATCCATGACACTCTTTACTTGAAGGACACCAACCTAGAACAAGCATGGATGATAGTGTACTCCACCATCATCATTTGCTTACACTCCCTCAAGGAACATCTTCTTGCATTGAGATCCAAGAAGCAGCTCATTTCAATCCCCAGCAAGATTTATCATGATGTTGATGTCAGCTCATTTCAATCCCTGGCAAGATTTATCATGATGTTGATGTTTTCTAGTGACTTGGTGTGTTGATGATGTTGGTGTCACTAGGAGGGGGTGTTCTACATGGTCCTCATGTCTTGGATGTGTGATGGGGAACACACTTGATGATTGGATGGGTTAGCACTTTGTTATGTCCCCTTCTCTTATCATGTTGCTATGGTGGAATGATTCATGTTGCCTTTGTGGGATTTTTCTAGGTAATATAACTTAATGATGTAACATTTGCTAGACATCACCTAGGGGGGAATGTGTTTAGGGGGATTTTGATAATGTAATGGTTAATTTGGAGAGTGTTGTGTTTCAAGAGAAGCATTTGTATAATGATGAAATGTTAGATGTATGTATTTCTTCATGTGATGAGAATGAGGGCAATCAATTTTTTGAAGTTAGTAAGAAAAATTTTCAGCCTTATAACCATAGTTTGAGGATGGATTATTGGACATGCTTTGGAAATCCTATCTCTGACACCGATGGGGAGGATTCTAGGGAGGAAAATGCTAATTATGTGCCTCTTAGACAACCATGTTTAGTAGGTGCATGTGCAGAAATTTATGATGGTGATTTACAACTATATTTGCCCATGTATAATTCAGAAAATTTTCAGTTTCTGGAGCATGTTAATGGTGATCAAAGTGCTGGAAAATTTCAACCATCTTCTTCAAATTTTTGTGAAAGTGCATGTGATTTTTCAACTGGAAATCATATTTTTAGTGCTGGAAATTGTATGGGACAGAAGGATATTGAGTGCAGATTTTATGACATTCATTTCCAACCTTCCAATTGTGAGCAAAGTTTATTTCCAAATCTGAAATTTCATCTGATACTTCATCCTTATGCTTAGTTGAAGATATTTCCTTGTTGGAGCAGTCCACATCCTCTTTGCTTGAGGATGCTAATGATGTTTTTATTGAAGAATTGTCTTTTAGAAGGCCCATACTTGACAGTTTGGAGGTTGATGATGGACTGTCATGTGCATATTTCAGTGCTCTTCAACAATGGATTGAATTAACATGTGCTGAAAAATGTCCTATTTCATATTTTTGTATTGGCTGCCATATTTGTGGTGTAATTTTCTTTTGCAGCCATGTTGTAAAGAAGATTCCAGAATATATTCATGCAACATTTGATGTAGTCTTGTTTTGGATCATTACGAAACACAAGGATAGGATCCATGGCATTGAAGAGATGTTGGATGGTCGCATTGGCTATTTGATTTCACTTACCCTCTTGTTTCATCCTAGGTTAGAGTAATGTACGATGAATAAGCTCAACATGTGAGCATTAGTTTACTTTCATGCATCTTTTTGGCATTGTTGTAGCCAAATTTTAAACTCTTTGTGATGTATCTAATAAAAAAATAGAATGGGTATATGGTGTTTGTGAATGTTGATATGTATTCATCCTGCCACATGGTCTTGCCTCTTATTTCATCTTTATAGGTTAAAACAGAGATTTAAGGGGTTCTCATGCACTCCCAAGAAGAATGCATGTCCCCAATTTGGAGCCTATTGTTACACCTCATATTGTATGAGGTTGCACTTTGTGATTTTCATCACATTGATGGAGATTTGTTGTTGCTTCCATGGAGATCTTTGGTTTGGGGGAATCTCAATTCTGCTTGGTTGGATGATTGCACTTGCTATTTGGCAGTCTTCTCACATGTGCTTGCCTTGTTGATCAACCTTTAGTTTCACTTTTGACAAATGTGGAGCATACTATCTGATTATGGTGGTTTGGTAAAATATGCTTATCTTGGATATGGATGATGGTTCTAACCCCCCAAGGGATTGGATAATGATGTTAGGAGGTAGGTGTTTCATGATGTTGATGTTTTCTAGTGACTTGGTGTGTTGATGATGTTGGTGTCACTAGGAGGGGGTGTTCTACATGGTCCTCATGTGTTGGATGTGTGATTAGGAACACACTTGATGATTGGATGGGTTAGCACTTTGTTATGTCCCCTTCTCTTATGATGTTATGGTGGAATAATTCATGTTGCCTTTGTGGGATTTTTCTAGGTGATATAATTTAGTGATGTAACATTTGCTAGACATCACCTAGGTGGAAATGTGTTTAATGATGTCAGTACCCTCATTGATGTGTTATTTCCTAAGTTTGAGTTAGAGGGGGGTCTCGTTGACGTGTTATTTCCTAAGTTTGAGTTAGAGGGGGAGTACTACATATGATTTGATGGTGTAATCTAACCTTTTTCCTAAGGTTGGATGATGACTTTTGATGTAATAATCCCTTGGTGGTGGTGCACCTTAGGCTGGCCTTTATGTTTTGTTGTTATCATGGTGGGATTTTGCTAGGGAGAACATCTTTTATTTACAAAGTACGACACTTTATTAGAGTGCACCCCTCATTGGCACACATGTTCATGGTGATTTAATTTGTTGGTGACTAATTGGAGGGGGACTATGGTTATATTTGAGCATTAACCTTTGTGCACACATGGAGGTTGATTCAATTGTTCAATGGTTCACTGGCTTCCTTTTCATACTTTAAGGGGTTAGTCAGAGGTGGTTATGGAGGCTTTTATTGGGAGGCAATGGCGTACTTGGAGGGCCACATGTGTGGCACATTACATGCATTTGCTTGGTCATATTATTATATTTGGGCATATCCTCGGAGGGCAAACTTGTGGAGACACTTCTTGCTATTCTAGGAGGTGTATACGTATTTATTTAATGGATATTTGACATGGTCAAAACCCTAATTCGCCCTTATCTCCCTAGATGTGTTTTATTGGAGGTTGCCCACTTACTATTTTGGGCTATCGATTGACTACTTCATCTTGCACATTCATCCATGGAGTTGGTCACCTTGGGAGTTGCACATGTGGATTGGTTGCATGCATCTTGTGAACCGCATTCTATTTTTGGAGGTTGGTTATCGAGCATTCTTCTAGGAGGAATATTTTATCGTTAAATCTCTCATGCACCTTGGAGGGTGCACTTTGTGAACCCTTCTAGGTGGACCCTTGAGCACATCCTCCAAGATTGAAGAGTATTTTATTATATATTGCATGCATCCACTCTTGAAGGGTGAATTCTATGGACCCATTTAGCATTTGACTTGGTATAATACCTATTTTTGGATGGTGCGTCCTCTCTTGGACATCATTGTTGCATATTATTGCCTAAGTTTGAATGAGGGTGACCTCTCTTGAAGAGACTAGCGTCCATGTCTTTGATATTGTCAACCATGGATCTAACTACTCCAGTATTTTACTATTTGTTGACTTGTTATGGAGTTAAATAGAGAGACAATAAACTTTTTTTGTATGAAGAGGAGTTTCTTTCCATTTCATTGGTAATTGGCAATTGGAGATTTAGGAGTTAGATGTGATGAAGTATCAAGCTTAGGAATTGAAGCTTGATGGAACTTTTTTATACCACCGTTCTTGAAGATTAATGGAATAGGGAGGTGTTGATCCATTTTGACGTATGGTTTACTTATGCTCTTGAATTTGTTGTTCACGTTATTTGAGATTCTTATTGTTGTCATTCTTTTATAAAGGTTTAGTAATGAATTTATTCATCTAGGAATAAAGCAATTTGAGGATATTCTCCCTTTTGCTTTATTTGTTGTTTTATTTTTACACTTGTTTTCCTTTCTTCTATCGACTAAGTTGCAGATTTGGAAGCACATTTCAGTGATAAAACAACACCTTTATAATTTGAATGATGAGTGGCAATCTTAGCCCTCCAAGACTAGTTTTCTAGCACACATTTCCAACAAATACTTAAGGTTCAAATGTATCACAATAGGTTCGTTTTACCTTAACTACACAACTTAAAGATGAATGTATCAAATAGTTTCTTCATATATTAATTGGTGGAAGTTGGTAAACAAGCTTCAAAGTAGATGTTTGTGACACACTAGTTCTCTCATTTATCCAACACCTTATGACTCCATTAGCCTATGATTGATAAGCACCAATTTCCTTCCATCTCTTTTCATTCCTTGTATTTGTCCTTCATTTTCTTATCTTTTACTTATCCCACTTCCATTGCCATCCTATTTCATATACTAAAACTAACATATGTTTGCTTACGCTAAATCTTCATTAAATCACCTTGTGCCCCCAATCTATAGCCTAGGAATCCTACCTTTTAGGGAAGCCTTCCTTGAGTTGGAGAAGAGCCAACCTAAAGAGAGAGGAAGAGCTATTGAGGTGACAATGGGTAGCCTTCCTAAGTTGCACAAACTAGCCCCTTCATGCTTGGGACTTTGCATCATTTGGCTGCTAGATTTTGTTGTAACAAGGGGTATCATTTCCTTTGGGAAATTTCAAGGCCCACACCCAAACTCTATAGACGCCGACCCACAATTGAGTGAAGCTACCCATTTCAATGCCCGCACCTAAACTCTACAAGGATCTCGCATATTCTCCTCAACTACCCATTGTTGATCATACTTACCTAGCATTCACCCTACTAAACAACCCCCTTCCCATCTCCTAGTTCACTTTGACAACCCACATACTATGATTAATTTTGATATACTCTCAGCGTCTCCCAACTTACCCCCCCCCCATTTCACACGCTTTTCTTCCCTTAATATAACCATGGCCTTTTGGAAGTTTCCTTGGACTCCTATCCCCATACCATCCACTAAAACAAACCTATGTTCCCCCAAGGTAATTGCACAAATATCTTCCCCACTCTCGGCCCACCCTCCATTCCATTCACACGACATGAGTATCGACATCTCCTTTGATGAAAGAAACAAGGCTTTCTTCCTTCAAGAAGATTTGAACTTGTCTTAGCCCTCCATACTTCCCCTAAAACCATTTGGGGTACCTTATTCCCTAAGAAATCCCTTCTTCCATCTAACAATGATTACCAATTTTGGATTTCACATGTTACATCCCTTTATGACCTACCAACTAAACCCCCTATTATTTTTCCCTTTTCCCGACCTCATTCCACTTGCTCGAGAGATATTGAGAAATCTATTCAAGCCTTGAGCACTAGTTGAGCAATTGATGGGGAAGGCCTCCAAGCTGAATTTCTCAAACATGGTATTGATTCTCTTGCATCCCAGATAGTAGAACTCTACAATGATGTGGTACGTTCAATTTGTTAATATTATGGTAGCTGCGGGAGGTATTTACCCCCACGTGTGAACCTGACAAGAATAGAAGACTCTGAGAAGCAAGAGAAACCCTAATAACCCTAGAAGCCTTGTCGGCTCAAGAAGATAATTTATATTAGGCTATTAGCCTCCAAGAGAAGAAGTCAGCCAAAAATTATAATAATATACGGAACAGACACTTATCCAGAAGGAGAAGTCGGCCCCAGCAAAACTGGCAGGATTACTATAAATACAAGGCGCCAGTTCTGATTTGCAGCATCTCAGAATTGCAGTTTCCCAGTTGGTGCGCACTGCAGTTGCAGTCTGGTGCACAGGTTTGGAGGAGGGTTGCAGGTGCAGCTGCAGCAGCAGCTAGTTCTCAGTATTGGCTTGAAT
>ML777499.1:2480400-2520640 GCA_009831015.1 Picea engelmannii
AAGCCTTGTCGGCTCAAGAAGATAATTTATATTAGGCTATTAGCCTCCAAGAGAAGAAGTCGGCCATAAATTATAATAATATACTGAACAGACACTTATCCAGAAGGAGAAGTCGGCCCCAGCAAAACTGGCAAGATTACTATAAATACAGGGCGCCAATTCTCATTTGCAGCATCTCAGAATTGCAGTTTCCCAGTTGGTGCACACTGTAGTTGCAGTCTGGTGCGCAGGTTTGGAGGAGGGTTGCAGGTGCAGCTACAGCAGCAGCTAGTTCTCAGTATTGGCTTGAATATCTCTTGGCTAGGGTTTGGACTATCTGATCATCTTTTTGTGATGCGCTATCCTTGGGGATTGATGCGCTACTCTTTGTTTGGCTATCTAACCTAGGGTTTGCTTCCGGAGGAATTCTCAGTCAAGGTTAAGGTGCTCGGAGGGAGGCTTTGGCCTGTGGTTGGGTGACGAAGGTATCGTCAATGGTAAAACGAGCACACCATCTTCTATATTCTAACACAAGTTTCTCCCCTTTGTGGTCACAACACATCATTCCCCTGATTTTTAAATCAAATAATAGTTTTGATGCAAATAGCTATAGTGCTATCATAATTGGCCACACTTTTGCCAAACTTTAAGCCACAGTTTTGAATATGTGGCTTTCATAGCATTTGGAGAGGAAAAAATCAAAGCTAAAGAACATACATGTTTCATTCAATCCCAAGGGAATCCTTGTTCCAAAGATTGCAAGACATTAATATATTTGAGTCTCTTGTAGTTTCTATCATGAGGCTCTATGAGACAATTATAAGATGATTACGTACATCCAAGGACTTTCTAACTTCATCAAGACAACCATTAGTCTCAAGCAAGGTTGCCCCCTATCACTAACATTATTTAGGATTTACATTGATGAGCTAGAAGCAAACATCAGAGAGAACACCTATGTTGATGATGATTGCTTCTACACCATTTCGTAATTGCACAACATAAAAAATACAGGTACTTGGGGGTCCAATTCATGAGCCCTAGATTCAACATGAGATCCACTTCCCAAACCCGACTCAACAAAGGGTATGCATCTCTTTCTATGCTTGAGCACAAATGTTTCCATTTGCATTTCAAGATTTCCCAACGAAGATGCATCTCTTTGACACCATTATCAAACCTATTATTCTTTATGGCAACAAAGTTTGATAGCCTAGTTTGATTTCCATTGAATGGGCATATTTGGAGAGTGACCAATCTATCATGCTCTAGCATATGATCCATTGTTAGCATATTGTCCCATAAGCCGTTGTCCAAGCAAGTTAAAGTTTGTTCGCATGCGAGTCAATTTAGATCAGCACATCCCGCGAATGGAGAGGATAAGTTAATTGTGCCATCTTAAGAAGATGAAGACGAAGGAACACTTTGTCTTCAGATATCCCATATATTATGAGATGAGGAAGAAATCACTACTTGTTCCATGATCATAGATGTCTAGCTTTATACATGCACAAGGTGATCACTCACAAACAAGAGACCCTGTGGGACCTTTCAAGATCCCAAAGCATTAGGCTAAGCACTTCTTTTTTGGCCTATCTCAATGACAATGGGCACTAAGCACTATGCAAATTTCCCAACCATGGATGTACATGATGTTAGTTCTGTGAATGTTAGTTCTGTGAGACAACGAACATCCTCTTGCTCAATTGGTAGATGTCTCACATGTACAACATCACAAGTCCATATCTACTCCTTGTGTGGTGCTACCCCCACAACCCAAATCAAGCAACAAGAGGCACATCACAATATTTTTCTCTTCGACATCAAAAACTAGCAGAGTTTAAACAAACTACTCCTAAGCAGTGTTTTAAAAACCACCAAACTGGAACCGGAACCGGTTGGTTTTTTCGATTAGATGCTCGACTGGTTCGAGCCGGTGAAACAACCGAACCAGTGGTCGGTTTATGACGGAACCGGCCGGTTTGATACCGAACTAGTCGGTTCGGTCCAGACTTCCTTTAGTAGGCCCGTGGACTTGAAAACCTTCTCTGTTTTTGCTAAACTAATACCCTAACATCCTCTAAACCCTAACTCTAGCCTATATAACTCTATCACTCCCCTCTAAGTGCCTCACACCTCTCTCATTCATCATTTGGGAGCATTTGGGTTTTGGAGCAGCATTGATTCTTGAAGAGCAGCATTGAGGAGCTTATTGGGCAAGTGTTTTGGGAAGTTTGTGGTGGATTTGGCATCTCAACTAGGAGGCTATACTTGATCTTCAAGTTTGGAGGAGTTGGATTAGACTCTAGAGGTATGTTGAAAATTTCCCACTCTTTTTTTTTTCCATGTTGAATCTTGATTGTTGAATGTTTGAAAGTTTGAAACTTAGTAAGAGTCTAAGACAAGGTTCCTTCTTTGCATTTCCAGATTGCTTGCATTGTGCAAACTGCACCTTTGCTTTAGCCTTTGAGTTTGCATTTACAAATTTGCAATGGCCACAAAAACTAAAGATGTTGCATGGGTTCATGTTGAGATTATTGAAGGTATAATGTATTGCAAGTATCATCAAAAATGCATCAAGGGGAGGGGGGGAGCGGAGGGTGGAATTCATAGGCTGAAAGAACACTTGGTTGGTGTTAGAGGCCAAGTTAAATCATGTGAGGCACCATTGGATGTTATTGGGCCTATTAGAGAAGAGATGCAAAAAGTACTTAATGACTACCAAGAAGAAAAGGCTAGGGAAAAAGCTATACAGGTTGAATAGGGGGGAAGAAGGTTATAGCACAAATGAGGGCAGCCAACCCCACTTTTGATTATGAGGACTCTCCATCTATTCATTCTACCGGTGTTAGAAATAGAGACCCCTTTCATTATGTTCCTCCTCCCCTTGAAACTGAAAATACCATGCATCCGCCTAAAAGTAAAAAGAGGAATACCATCCAAAGGTATTTCACACCTCCCCCTACTTCTGGCTCTGACAATGCCAATGTTTCTCAAGCTCAACCCACTCAATTTCGGCCCACCTTAGATGACCATTGGAAGAAACAATATAGAGAGATTACTTATGAGTACATAGCTAGATGGTGGTATCATGTTGATATCCCCTTCAATGTTGCCCGCTCACCATATTACTAACCTATGTGGGATGCCATTATTGCTTGTGGTAGGGGCTTCAAAGGCCCTAGTATGCATGATTTGAGGGGATCTCTTTTGCACATAGAGGTTGCATCCATTGAAGAATACTTGATAGATTTCAAAGTATCATGGGCCAAAACAGGATGTACCATCATGTTAGATGGATGGAGTGATGGAAGGAACCGTACTATCATAAATTTCCTTGTCACTTTCCCACAAGGAACCATGTTTTTGAGATCAGTCGATGCATCTGATAGGGTCAAAGATGCAAATTTGTTGTTTGAGCTATTAGATGAGGTTGTTATGGAGGTGGGGGTGGCCAATGTTGTTCAGGTCATCACAGATAATGCCTCTAACTATGTTCTTGCTGGGAAGATGTTAGAGGAGAAACACAAAACCATATTTTGGACCCCATGTGTTGCACATTGCATAGACCTCATGCTTTAGGACATTGGCAAACAAGAATGGATCAAAAACACAATAGAGCATGCCAAAAGCATCACAAAGTACATCTACAACCACTCATGGGTTTTGAGCTTGATGAGGAAAAACACAGAGAACAAAGAACAGAGAACTTCTTAGGCCTGCCATCACTAGATTTGCAACTCACTTCTTGACATTGCAATCTATGGCTTCCCAATCAAATAACTTGCAAAAGATGTTTGCATCTGATGAATGGAATGCATCTCAGTGGGCCTGTAAACAAGATGGAAAAGACACCAAAAAGAATGTTAATGATACCACATTTTGGAAAAAAGCAGCAGAAATTGTGAAAATTGTCGAGCCACTTGTTAAGGTGTTGCGGCTAGTGGATGGGGAAAAATTGGCCATGGGTTACATTTATGAGGCTATGGATCAAGCAAAGGAGCAAATAAGGGCATCATACAAGGATAGAGTAACCAAGTATGGGCCTATTTGGGACATCATCGATCATAGATGGAACAATCAACTCCATCGCCCTACACATGCAGCTGGGTATTTCCTGAAACCAAGGTATCATTACAGAGCGCAGCTTGGAGAAGATATGACTGGGGAGGTTAGAGATGGCTTGCATGATTGCCTTGAGCGCATGGTCCCTTCTGAGAGTGAGCAGTTGGAGATACACCGACAGATCACTTCTTTCACTAGAGCCACAGGTACCTTCGGCAAGAACCTAACAAAGATTGCAAGGGATGTGGATGAGCCAAGTAACAATTCCAAAGTTTAAAGCTCAAGTGTTTAAATTTTAAACTTTAAATTTTATATACTTTATAATTTATTACTTCAAGGAACTAACTCGACTAACTATGTTTTTTGCAGCAAACTGGTGGGAGTCATTTGCCAACCAATGTCCTCAATTGCAAAAGTTTGCAATTAGAGTGTTGAGTCAAACTTGCAGTGCTTCCGGGTGTGAGCGCAATCGGTTTGTCTTTGAGAGGACTCACGCGAAGAAGAGAAACCATTTAGAACARAAACAGTTAAATGATCTAGTCTTCGTGTAGTACAACCTYTGGCTAAGGTGCAACCAATTGTTGAACAAAAGACATGATTCAAATCCCATTGTGTTGGATGATGTTGATCCAACTTCAAATTGGGTAGTGGAGACTCACCCACCAGAGTTTGATCCTGACTATGATTTGGAGGTGGATGGGGCAGGGCAGGTTCAGATGGATGCAGATCCACTATTAGGGCCCTGTGGTCTAATTCCAGAGTCAGACATCGCAAGCCCTAGTGGAATTGCAGGCGTAGCCATATACCTCGTGCGCCTCGTCGCGGTCGTACTCATACTACTACAGCTAGTGCAACTTCAGAGCCTATAGTCACAGATGTCCCTGATGGTCATGAGTCTGAGGCCGAGCTCAAATCTGAGTCAGAGACAGATGATGATGTCGAGGGTGAGGATGCCCATGCCATTTCTCCTTCTAGCAGTAGTGATGATTGATTGTTGATCATGTTGATCAATGAGACAGTGACTTGCAGTCTTGACTCTTGCTAGTATGTTTTTTGCTGTTGTGGTCTATAGAGGGTCGGAGCCATTTAGAGCCTCCTTGATTATGTATTTATGTTTCAATGAACCATTTTTTTTTAAAATACATAAAATATTTAAATTTTAATGAAAAAAATATATTTTTAAGATTTTAGATCATGTTTCCAAAGCATTAGAGACAATTAGAGACAACATATCCAAAGTATGCTCATGAATATATCAAAATGGCACCAAGTGCAATACATAGATCGGTTCATTACCGATTCCGGTTCTGGTTCAGTTTGGACCCTCGACCGGTTCCGGTGTCGGTTCCAATTTTTAAAACTATGCTCCTAAGCTCTTTCCAAGTTCACCTAGCCAAGCCCTCTCGAGGACATTATTAGGATTAGTGTTTCTTCACCTAGCCAAGCCCTTCACAATGCTATATGATGAGACAGACACATGTACTCCCTCCTCTACTTCTACCTTTGACTCTACCACTAATGTCGATTAGTGTTTCTTCTCTTAGAACAGTTTAGCTATTCCGTAAATACTTGTAAATATTATCATGTGACCCTAAAAAGGCAAGAAATATGAATGAATTATGAGTCTATGGCAATCAGTTGCCAAACTCGCTATAGCATGTATATCCATAGAGATTGTCTTTCATGATAACAGTAAAAAAGATATTGCCATGCCAAAAAAGAGAAGATCTACTAAGTTGTATATAATGTAGTTGAACTGATCATATATAACTAGAGATACTCTGTCTAAAGGTAAAGTTAAACTTCTTAAAACAAGAATCCAGGAAATATTTGATACCAAAATTATACTCAACAAAAGGTTAAATGGGATACATGTTGGCTGAAAATGCATACACCCTTGATGGTAAATGGGCAAAGCAAACAACCTAAGAGAATTATTTAGATGATGATAGTCTATCATCTTGGAAGGGTGAAAATGAATGCAACCAGTCTATATCCATCTTAACCCCGGATCTATCAAGCACCGAGAGGGATGCATCAAATCCCTCAAGGTGCAAACTATTTTGAGGATGTAAAGAGTTGCACCTCCAGGGATTCAATCTCTCTCAGCACTTGATAGATCCCGGGTTAAGATGGATCTAGACTGGTTTTATTATTATTTTATTAATTTATTAAGCCGGCATGAAAATATTTTTATTTATTTTTTATTTTCAGGTCAACAT
Organism: Picea engelmannii; assembly: GCA_009831015.1. Taxonomy (NCBI): domain Eukaryota; kingdom Viridiplantae; phylum Streptophyta; class Pinopsida; order Pinales; family Pinaceae; genus Picea; species Picea engelmannii. The sequence goes on from ML777499.1 coordinate 2,486,667, forward strand.
TAGTGTTACAATCCACAGACCTGATGATGGATGTATGTTACAGTCTCCCCCATACTAGGCTGTAAAGTGTGCCTCAGTGCAATTAATGGTCTAAATGTCTGATAGTTATTGAAAGACAAAGAATCCAATTTATGTTATAACTCTGAATCTACCACTTGTAGAACATGGTTCAATATGTCTTCAAGCTATCTTTGTTAGAGTTATGTATCTCAACAGCCTTCCTTGATTGGATAACGGATTGTTTGGTTAAGAATTTCACCGTCCAACAAGGATCAAATTGTAATCTCCAGCATGACTTTGTATCATTTGGGGGTTTACTTTGAATGATATTAAAGAAGTCTCTATTTTCAATCCTTCTGAGAAAGATAAGAAAAGTTTCATACAAGATTAGTATGTGAATTTACCAAGTTTAACGCCGATATTACTGTACCTAGTGGATTGAAAGTTTAATAATAAAAATGGGAAGTATATAGCAAATGAATAGTCTTGCAACAAGACCTTCATTTCTTGTTCCAAAATTCTAAGAAGCCAGCCAAAGGCTGAAACTTTTAGATTCAACATCTAGACCCATGATTGGACCCTTATTGTTCAGTACAAAATGAAAAGGAAGTGGAAACACTTTCCAATTTACTCCCGTTACTGATAAGGGGAAATAAATGCATCAACCATTACATCCTTCACTTACCGGCCCAAGACCACAGTTCCGAATAGAAGATCCAATTTTGATAACCTCGTTGTAAGCTTCCTGGTATGTCATCCATGTATATTTACCTGCCTGTCCCATCACATAAAATCAAATCCTGGCAAGTTAAAAATCTTCAACTTCATAATTATCTGCTGTAGAAATGTATCTCAAGAATGACAAGATGCTCAGCAGAAAAACACAAAAGCTCTATCCAATTAATATTTTTGTTAACCTCACCTGTCCATTTACGATCTCACGCCGACCTAGCATTGGATTCTGTGGGTGTTTTTGCACAGCAAGGCTGAAACACGGGCAGAAAATAATCTAAGACATAGCTCCACTTTATTATACTAACCAAGCAACGTGCCCAACAATAATAACACTCATTCCCAGAAGTCAAAGAAATCCAGAATATAGGAAGTTAGCCAAACTCATAAGGAACAACACCACCATACTACTTTACATCCACATACTTTGTTGTATGGATTTGTTACAGCCTATCTAATAAAACGACTTCAAACAAATAAGCTCTCAGAAAATAAGCTTTTAACACAATATGCAATCCAAGCTTACTAAGCATAACTTTGCAAAGCTATGCAATCTTAAACTAATTCCTTCGATTCTTGGGCTACATGCATGAGCAGAAACCAAATAACTTCAATGTCTTGTCAATGAATCTACAAAGATTATTTGGAGAAAGATGGAAGTGAAAGCCTAAACGACCATATATCAAATATACACAGAAATAGAGGAATTGGAGGATTTTGAATGTTTTATCAATGTATTAAAAGTTTGGTTACAAAAACAATATGGGCAAAGTATATCAGACAGTTTAGAGTCTACACCTCACAAGAAAGAACACACAACTCAATGCACTTCCAAATCTATCCGTATAGCATATAACACAAGAAATGATTCAATAAAAGTTGTACAGCAGAAAAATGAATGCATGGGATATGATACTAGATCACCAAGAAAAAAAGATGGAAAGATCATATCAATGTCCACAATTAGCCAAAAGCGGTTAATGGGACTGTGAAGGTATATCATAATATTCCATCCGTGTCTCTCTTTGGGGAGTATCATCAAGCTACAGATCGCCTGATCTATCGCCCTTGGACTTTGACAAATGCCTAGGAGATGACATTGAGGCTCCAGCAGTAACTGTCCTAACATCCATGGCCAAAAGAAGGGAAGAGGAAGCTAGCATTATACAGGGTCATACATTGTATATCAGATAATCTTCAAGAGAGGGCTCTATGCTGGGGCCCCCCTCTCCACCCAGGTCTACTGAGATCGAAGTTACTCTTAAGTACACTACCTGACATCTCTCTGTTCCTCCTTTCTGCTCGAGTTGTCACTTCCTATCCAAGCTCTCAGGATAGGATTAAAAAAATGAAGGAATCTCTAGAGAGGGAGCTGAAGCCTCAAGTTCTAAAAGCCTGTGCCAGTAAAGGGTAATCTCCTGAATGAAGAAAGCTAGGCAACTCTGGTCTGGATACTAGAAGAAGGTAGAAAGCAAGGTAGAAGGTAGAAAGCAAGTAACATAGAAAGCAAGGTAGAAAAAAGGTAATATAGATGCTATATGGGTTAAGATTGTAAAATCTATCCATCCAAAAAATGCATAGGTCCATTTAAACTTCAGATGGCCATAACTTTCAAATACAGTGTCTTCTTGTGGCCAATAACTACTTTTTAAAATGAAAAGAATAAACCACACATGATAAGCATACATATAGGAATCTATACTTTCATATACTGTTTTGTTCGGGTCATTTAATGCTAAAAATGAGAAGATGAGTCTTGTTGGAGGTCAATCCACTTTTATTCTATTAATCACAAACTGGCCCCTGACACTTGGCAATATCCTGATCTGAGGAGGTGAGAGATCATTTATACCCACCTTACAAGCAAGCAAGACCAACCAGCCAAGCAAAGACCCGGAGCTTGTAGCTTAAACAGAGAGACCATACACTGTATAACCAGCAGATCCAATGAACTTCATGATCGAATGATTGCCATCTAGCATTGAGAACTAGAGATAGTATATTTGATGAAGAAGAGAGCAAATCTTCTTAGAGTCGTACTGCTGACGGAGCTTCCCAAACCTCCACCCCCAATCTCTCCAAAAGGGCCCCTACATGTCAATAATTAGCTTGTACACCTATTCAGAAGCGAGTAGCCTAATTATGTATCTAACAGTCAGCTTGTCCGAGGAAAGGAAAGCCTTATGGTGGGCAAGCACTCTCCAATCCTTAGTAGCAAAGTCCCAAAGATCCCTCCAAAAGAAGACACTTTTCTTGTTTAGCCTGTAGACCTGAAATCTAGCACACTCTGCAATACACTGCCCTTCGTCTATCCAGCTACAAATTGACCTCCACACCAAATCCCAACCCACCTGACTCCTAGAGAAGTACCATTCGACCAATGGTGCAACAAACCTCCAAGCCTCCCAAACGCTCCAACAGATGGTAGATCCAAACACCTTAAGGAGCTGTGGTGACAAGATGATATCACACAGCCCAAAGAGATCTCAGATCAAAAGGAGATGCTGAGCCGACTGAAACCGATGCTGGAAAAGAATTTTCCATGGAGTGGATCCCTCCAGGCACCCAACAATCCACTTAGTAGCCAATATACACCTGAGTCATCACATCAATAAGACCAAGCTCACCCACACCTTTAGGCATACTACAGAAATCCCAAGGGGCCATAGGCAGCCCCCACTCACCAAAATACTTGGACCAAAGGAAAGACCTGAGAATCTGATCCAATCTCTTGAATTGAGTCCTACTCAAGAGCCAACGCGAGACGTAATAAATATGAGAAGCTTGAAGGACATGAAACCACTGTAAGCTTCCCAGCCAAAGGAAATCCTTGTATTGCCACACCAGAAGCTTGGACTGCAATCTCTCAATGAACCAGTTCCACATGTCAACAATCGATAAACCAACCACAGATGGAATCCCAAGATAGCAGACAATCTCACTGGGTTTGATCCACTGCCACTTATTCGGATCCAAACTGGAGGATCATCAAAGCCCAATCACCGAATAATGAATTTTCCTATCAGTAACCACAGCCCTGGAGATGCTAAAGAAGGTATCCAAAAAGGCTTAGGCAGACAAGAGCCTATGGAGGTTGATTTCTAAGAAATGCCTATAGAGGCAAGTGATTATTCATAAGTATATGGAAACATTGTCAATGGAAGGTTGGATCGGATAGGCTGTTGAACCTTTCCAGAAAGTGTCAAATGTATGGAAGGCTATAGTACAGTCATTCCCCCTAGTGGGTAATTGGCTGGCGTGGAAAGTTGGTAAATGGGATAAAGTGAGGATAGGGGCAGACCCTTGGGTGGGAAGTGGTGAAAGACATAAGCTTTCTGAGGAGCTGATAGTCACATTGAAGAACCAGGGAATCCATCACTTGACATAGGCAGCAGATCCAATTTCCGCATCTATTTGGAACCGGGGATGGAAAAGTGCGGTAGAATTAAAATTTTCAGAGAGGGAAGCAGAACAGTGTAAGGAATATGTAGCTCAGCTTCAGAAGAACTACATCAGGCTTAGAGAGGAGAAGGGTTCTTTAGACTGGTCAAAGAACCCTACCATAGGGGTATATGCTCCTATGCTAGGATATAAAGCTATATTTGTAGATAATTCTCGAGAAGCAGCCTGGTGGTGGAAGAAGCTCTTGAAGTTCAAAGCTCCTCTAAAAGCTAAGATCTATATGTGGCTCACCTTGAAAAACATGGCCTTAACTTGGGAGGTGCTCCGAAAGCATAGTAGGTCATGTCCTGGTTGTTATGTTCTGTTCAAAGTTCAAACAAGCCCTAGAATCAATAGATCACCTACTGGCTAGATGCATATATGCCTGTGAGGTCTGGTCAGAGATGCAAACTTTAACTGGAGTAAGGGATGGCTGGCAAGGGATATCACTTGAGGAGTTTTTAAAAATTGGGTTCTGAATAAAGACTTAAAGGGCTATAAAGCACTGCCTCTTATGGTGTCTTTATCTGGCTTGACAGAAACTCTCAGATCTTTCAAGGGAAGGTTGTGCCATCGTTTCAGTGCACCTCCCAGTCATGACAGAGTTTTCAAAGTATATGAGCCCCTCACAAGACAGGTGAAGAAAGGATATTGATCCATCCTCCTATTGTCAAGAGTGGGGCTTGGGGTTATTCAACAGGGCCAGTCAAGGTCAACAAGCAGAATATGCTGCAGGAGGTATCCTTTACCTTAGTGATTCTCGTATCTTCAAATTTAAAGCAGTTAATGGTGCAGGCTCTAACAACTATGATAAACTAAAGCCAACGGAATTTCTGCTAAGAGTAGCAGTAGAGGAGAGGTGACTGAACTCCGGGTCTTTGGGGACTCCTTGGTTATCAATTGGATGATTGGTAGCTTTAGGATGGAAAATGTGTTTTCACAACCTATTCTGGAACAACTGAATATGGTGGAGGTACAGTTCTTGAAGATATCATTCCATCATATTTACAGAGAATTTAAGTCAGTGGCAAATGGACTGTCTAAAGAGGGTATACAAATGACACAAAACTCTGGTTTAGTATGGGAAAGCAGGAATGGTGTAGGCCTCCCAGAGAGGTCATTGCAAGGGCAGGGCCTCTGACTTTATATTTATATCTCTTGTTTTAGTACCGACACTGTTTCGCATTATAGCTGTAATTCTGCTCTATTTTCAGGTCGAAGTTGGTAGAAAGGCTGCATATAAGGGCTGTGAGTTTCTGTTTTGAAGGCTAAGCAGAAGCCATTGGTATTTTGTTACAACGTTTTTTGAATGTATTAGACATAGCATTATGGTCAAATGACCCTATGAAAAATGCTTGCAGGCATTAGTAAAAGAAGTCTTAGATAGGAGTTCTTTTTGGGATAGCTTTCTGGTCAGTTAAGCTTTTTTCTGAATGCTAGAATAACATATGTCCATTGTCAACTGTTCACTTTTTATATCTAATAAGAAGTAACGACTTTCCGAGTAAAAAAAAACATTCAGGTCCTGTATGAAATTTATCAAACACAATTACATATTAACCATTTCAGTCCTGAAGTCTTTGTAGCCATACATTAATTATCTGTTATATACTTCGTAATTTCATCAAACCGATCGCAAATTACAATATATGCACTTGAGGCGTGAAGTCTCTCTAATCATGCCTAATTATTTTCTAAATTTTATAATTATTTAATTGACCTCTCTGAACTTAAACGCTTTCAAAGTTTGACTTCCCCTGGAGCTCAACCGATGGCAAGCCAATCAAAGAGATCGCTCTTTACCGCTCAGGATAGTGTCACTTTTGCAGAATAGAGCTCAAAGTTTTCGCATTCTTGCACAAAAACCTCATATCAGTGAGTTAAAAAGGTCAATTCTCATTTATTTTGCAGCACGGACTCACTCTCGCGAAGTAGGTACCAAAATTATCTATACATTTGATGGACAGCTATAGATGTCTCTTTACCGCTCAGGATAGTCTGACTTTTACAAAATAGAGCTCAAAGATTTCATTATCTTGCTCAAAGACCTCATTTCCGCCACTTAAAAAAGGTCAATTCTCATATATTTTGCGGCAGAATCACTCTCGCGAAGCGAGTGTCAAAACTCTGTTTATTTGCCGGCAAGCTAAAGATGCATTAAATCCCAACCTCCCAGGGCAAAGCATTTAGCCAAAAAGCCCGAAACCGGATCCGACATCACAGTAAATTAGTTAACCTCAAAAGTTGAAACCGAACCTCGAAGAACGACAAAGACTTACCTGAAAATGTCCCAACAGCTCTCAACGCCCGGCTGAGGGCTCGGAAATCCGTTCTTGGCGTCAATACTGCGGTAAACATGCCCGATCGAAGGCCTGCCATCTCGAGACTCTTTGGCATCCCCGACCTTTACAATGTAACTCCCCGCATCTGCCATGGCTCAGAGCTTTCCTTTCCTTCGAGATTCGGCACTGCTAAATGGCTACAACTCCTTCAACAATTTGCATCAAATGACAATAATTCGGCTTTGTATATAAGTCCTTAATCGTAGACTTGATGTGGATGCAAAGATTGAATATCTAGCAGTTAATTGTTACTTGAAGCCCACGACTTCGCAGATTCGGGACCAATTTTCTATCCACGGGCTTTGAACAAACCCTACAGCTGCTGTCACGCTGACTATCTAGAGGGATTGAATTTTCCGGCGAAGATCTCTGGTACAGTCGTCTTTCATTTTTTCAAAAACAACAACTAAAATTTCGGTGTCATCGTTTGCGAGTTTATGGTTTCTTTACTTCTTCCCAAATGTCTTTATATCTTTATATTTTTTTTAACTTTATTTCTCTTTTTCATTTCCGCTCACTTGACTGGGCCGGCACCGTGGGTGGCCCACTCACAAACTTTATGTGCATTCGATGTACGCATGCAATTAAATAATTTTGATATATTAAAGTGTATAACGACTAGCTTAACTTGATGGATTAGTTAAAGTGATTGAGATTTTTGATATATTAAAGTGTATAAGGACTAGCTTAACTTGATGGATTAGATAAAGTGATTGAGTGTTTGAGCGGTAGTTTACAATTAATTCTTTTGATTTCTTGTATTTGTTAGTTGCTTTATTTGATATACATAACTTACGTGTCATATTCAAGACCAATAAATTTGGGCAAAATGACTAAACTACATCGCCATAATTATTTACCTTAAAAACATCAAAACATCGTATTTACAAAAAGTGTATCAAAGCTCATTTTATTTTTATTTTTTTATCAAATTTATATTTTCTATATATCCTATCTTATCATGCTTTTGTTATATTAGTAAATATTTATTCAATAGATAAGTGGATCAAAATTCATCCTCTTATTGTCAATAAATTATATTAAATCAACATGTCAATTGGGTAAGTGGATCAAAATTCATCCTCTTATTGTCAATAAATTATATTAAATCAACATGTCAATTGGGCATAGTTTGGGTATAGTTTGAATGGTTGTGATAAATGATTGATATCCTCCCCACTCGGGTTCAATTCCCTTAAAAATGACATGAATAAGTGTTGTTGTAATGGCTTCGAGCCTATATGGAATGGAAAGTTTCATTTGATTCGATCAACATGTATTCAACTTAATCCTAAAATTATTAAGTACTCAAAGAGATAAAAAAACCTCAACTTTTACATTAAGAACCTCAACTTATTAGCATCATCGTTACATTACATTAAACATCTCATTCATAGTCTTTTGAGATCTACCAAAAAAAAATCCTTTTGGACGTTGTCACACAATAAATCCAAGTTCAAACCTTGTAATTTTGGAACCTTTTTTTGTTGACTTGCCCATCTATTTTTTTCTAGCCATGGGAATCGCTAACTCGTTAGAGTGACCTAGGCTAGGCCCAAGATCAAACCAAGTGGCACAATAACACAAGAGTATATTCAACAGCCCACAAGCCACGTATACTAATAACTTATGGCTTAAGGGCCGAGACGTCCTAAGGCACTCAAGGGGCATCTACCCTTCTAACCTTATCACAATTGGTCGATTCTTGTTGGGGATTTGAACCTGAGTGGGGAAGGTGCAAGACCTACCTCCCCACCCCTTGAGTTGTTGCCCAATAACGTTGGCTTGCCCAAATTTAATAAAACATTACATTAGAGTGGATGGAATTCATAGCTCTTTGTATGTACAAAAGCATTTTTGTGTTTCTATCGATGAAAAAATAAATGGAAAGAATACCCTTTGTGAATGATAGTAAATAACTCTAAGAAAATAGCATCTCATAGATAATGTCAAATTTTGATGATGTTTTAAAATAAACCTTTGCTTCACTATGGTAGGAGAGATCGTTCAAGATTTATTATTAAATTTTACTTTAAAAATAGTTATAGGTTTAAAAAGTTGTGACGTTGATTTTGTTTAGGTTTTTTGAAACTAGGTGTATATATTTATTGAAGGTGGAAAAATCTATCATAACTTACTTGTTAATTGGCATTGAGGATAGTCATCATATGTTGCTATTTGTGAATGAAAGCTTATTCATCACCATTATTCAAGGAAAACCACACCACCTTAAATAACATGTTGGTGGTCCATAGGGGGGTAGACTTTCACTCATATCATATGCCTTTAGGTTTTGGGTCGTTAACCTATTTCCTTACATCCAAAAAAGATGAACTCTTAACGAATCAAAAATAATTTTAAATCTTGCTCTAAGACCAAAAGATAGTTTTAACCTAAATAATATTTGCAAGAAAACAAATATCCTTTATAATCAGTGTTGAGACTATCTCCAATAAAATCATATATCTCTTAATAACATATAACTTTCATCATATACATAAAACTAAATTCTACCTCAATTATATTTTAACCTATATATAACTTTCATCATATACCTAAAAAATAAATTATACCTCAATTATATATATATATATATATATATATATATATATATATATATATATATAATATTTTTGTAATAAATAAATAAATTGAATTTAAAACTTTGGTCTTGTAAAATTATTTCTTATACAACCAACTTCGAAAAAGACTTGAAAGTGATAATTTATAATTTTACCTTTAGAATGATAATGGTTCCTTATGAGAGGTGGAAGGTTATTTTGAATGGTGCAGAAAGATGATAAAGATGATGGGAGCTTTTAATTTATTCTATGTAAAAAGAAGCATTAAGAAGCATTATTTAGGGAACATATTAGTTTATTTAATTTATTTGTCTATATCAAAATTATAGGTATGGGATGCTTTGTGTGGTGGAAAAGGCATTAGTAGGATGAGTTATAGAGATTTATGTGTTTTTTTTTAATAAAATTAGAATGGGTGATGATATTTTTGGTAAGATGTATGGACAAAATTTATTTATGGGATGTATGATGACATTCTTAAATACCAATATTTATCATTAAAAGAAGAGATATTTTAGCTCAATGGACTAGCTCGAGTGGTTGAGTGATTTGAGCTTCATGCAAGAGGTTAAGCCTCCAATTTTTTGTCTATATTGTATTCTTTGTTCGATATCTCTATCGAGTCAAGCGCCATAATCAACACCAAAGGGTTTACATTGGGTGCCATTATTGAAATGCAAGAAAGTGCATGGTAGTTTCCCTGCAAAGTTTTCCTTGAAATAAAAAAGAAGAGGCTTCTCAGGTAAGCAACAATGGGAATATTTAACTTGAACTGCAAATACTTGCATCACTCTATGTTGATTGAATCTGGAAATATGAGTGACTTAGATATGACGATGCATTTGCAAACCAACATTATAGCAATAGATGAGGCTTACTTGTAGGAATTATGTTTGAAACAAGTGAAAGGTTTGCGGCATTTATGACCTAATTTGGCCAACCCAAAGGTTCATTTGAGAGGATTATTTCATCTCCAAAGCTCACTTGAATTATATCAAGGAGTTGTGCATGCAATATGTAAATTTAGATATCATCTCAGATAGAGGGGTGATAAAAATATAAATAAACAAACAAAGTGTGAGGAAAATTAATTACCTTCATGGAGAAGTTGGTTATCATATGTCAAACCTTGGAGAAGGGGAAGGAATCTTTTAAGTGAGAGATTTGTCATAGTGTGTGGTTTTTTATAGAGTTGATTTCAAAATATCAACCACCTATGTATGTTAAAGTGAGTGTCACCCATCAGGTTTGAAAGAGCGAGCACGCACCCACTCCATACTTAATACTAGCAATTGCCCCAGCAGGTGCAAAGACACACCTTAGATAGACACTGAAATGTAGAGTAGAGCAACACCAAATGAACTTATGCTTGGAAGATAATATTTCAAGCAGTGCGGCATATATGAGTTGATGAATGCCATAGAAATCCATACACAACGAGATTGTAAACAAGGCATAATCTAGGATTTTTGTTTTTATCGTGGGAAGAAATTTACAACAACAACAACATGGATTAAAAGAGATTTGCCTCTTTCTATCTAAGTTTGGCATATACATTGTCTAAGTTCAACAGTCAATGTTGTCAATGTCTATTGTTCCCTTTTGTAATGTTGGGCTTTGTGATTTATGTATTGTCAAAATCCATGTCATTCAAAGGGGCAACTACCTACATGCCCCCCTTATTACAGGTGGATTGGCATGTAATTTGGATTGGCAACATCCCATGTTGGACCTTTGTAGTTGATGAAGTGAACAATGACAACTGATGGTGATTCTACGACTTTAGAACGGGGTCCATAGAAAATGGTAATAATTTTTTCAAGTGCTTCATTCACAAGGATTGCTACAACCCAAGAGTTGTTTGTTAAGATCACATACACCATCGCCTTTGATATTAGCAAAGCAACTCCATACTTGAAAATAACTTACTTCCTTTGTCATTGTTTTCCACCTTACTCTTGTTGACTTGGACAACTTAATTCCATCAAATTGATAAGTCATTTGCTCCAATGAACTTGGACAACTTAATTGAAGCGAATTAAAGACTAGTTTTGGTAACCAAATGCATATTTCTTGTCCAAGATCTAAACCTCATTCACACAAGCTTTAAAAAATCATGGAAGGGAAATCATTTTCATCTTGCTAGTCCTTTGACTCGAGAAAACATCATCCATGTCATGTATTAATTTTCACTCGCAAGGGCTCCAATTTGTATTTTCTCCAACATTTGGTTGCTCAACCATATGTAATCATTTGCACTTACATAGGTTGCACTACCAGTATATCTCATGATTTGTCGTTATTTGTTAAAAAATAATGTTGTGTAGATGACTTACACATAGTTGCCACTGACATGATGCAATGTTATTCATCTTAGACGTAGTCTAAACGTTCTATGTTTTTTACTTTTTCCAACGACTATTACCAAAATCTGGCAATGCAATTGTTGGCAAAATCACAACTTTACAGTGCTTAAATTGTGTTTTTGAATGCATAAATCGATTCAATGCCCTCAAAAACCTTAGGACACCCATTATATGCAATCTCAACCACTGAAAGATACAATTCCAACTATTTTTCTAAATTTTTGATCGAATGTTGGACAAAACCTATAAAAAAAATGGTCGGAAAAGAGTAAAAAGGTAAAATATTTAGATTATGTCTTACTCTTAACCATTTTGTCAATTTTACCATCCCAATAAAAAAAAACAAAAAATCAACTTACTTGACCACAACATATGATTTATTCTTCTCCTAATATTAGAATGGAATGTGGAAAATATCAATTGAAATAAATTGTGAAAAACCAACACAAACACATAAACATTAACATGAAACAAGTATGTCCTAGAACCCATCACATGAAGTTTATATTACTATACGACATGTTTTCAATCGATGAGTTGCATTCGTATTCAACACCACTTATGCTCATAAAAATTCATATCGATCAACAGTATTAAAATTAACCACACACTTTACAAACAATCTTAATATTATTCTTAAAATTACATTCAATCTTTATTTCAAATATATTTTAATAAAGTATGTCAAAATTCAAATAAGACCAATATGTATACTTTATCATATCTAAAACCATTTCAAATCATAGGGGTTAATATCCAAATATTTTGCCATGATTTAAATAATTTTGTTACTAATTTTACAAATTATGATTTGTTTACTAATATAACAATTTTTTCCTTATATCAATCGAGTTTAGTTTGAGTGGTTTGTGTTAAGGAGTGTTTCCTTTTAATTCTAGCAAGTGACATGTTGAACTCTATAAAAAAAAACCTTAACTTTCTACAAACTCCGATTTACCCCAAATAGCATCTTCTAAAAAAAATAAAAAAAAATAAAAAAAAAATAAAAACAAATTTTCTGTTTTTCCCTTCAATATAAATCAATGAACATTATGTTCGTCAAGTTAAATAATTATGCTACTAACCTATAATTTGTTTACTAATCTAACAAATTTCCCCTCCCGTATAAGTCGGTGAACATTCTGTTCGTGGAGGTACGGTTTAGAGGGGGCGGTGGGTGTTGATTTTATTCTTTCCTTCAAGGCGGTGAACATTATTCTTTCCTTCAAAAGTGATGTGATTGACTTTTTGGACTTTGGTATTAGTTAGAGTTTGGAAAAAACTTCACCATGGAAAAAAATTAAATTAATATATTTATTTTTTTCAAATTTATTAGATAAAAGTTTTAAAGTTTTATTGTACTGCCGAAAATAATATATAGCAATGAGTTAGCATTGACTTTCATATTAGTTTTGTATTGATTTGAAAAATTTATATCAATTTAAATATTTAACATAACAATTAAAAAAAATTTTTTTTTTTTAAAAACAAAAATAATATATTTTTAATTTTTCATTGTTCAATAACTTGATAGTGTTATTGCAGCCTTCACTTATTTAGAAACCTTAAATTAATGAGAAAAGACAAGACCACAAAAAAACTAATATAATGTAATATTGTATTATAATATATGTTAAAATCTAATATTGTATTGTTTTTTCAAATGAAGTAAAAATTTAAATTTTAAATGTCAACTTTTTTACACTTATTAAAATTTCAATAATTTTACATTTCTTAATATTTTTTTAATTTCAATAATTTTACATTTATTAATATTTTTTTAATCTTTCAATTTCAATAATTTTACATTTATTAGCATTTTTTAATCTTTAGTATAATTTTATAGAAATTTGTATGTAGTAATTTTTAAACTTTTAAGTCATATTTTAAAATATAAGAAACATTGAGATGTTTTTACTTTTTTAATTATTATAAAGATCATGAGAAGTAATGTCTGAATATTATTTATATAAGGGGTGAGACACTAACAAATAAAGTTTTCGGAGACAGTACATGCAGCGTGTTGCTCTTGTTATCAAGAGCTTTATTCTTTCACTTTGGTATTAGTTAGAGTTTGGAAAAAAATTAAGTAAACAATCTATTCAAAGTTTACACATCATGAAAAAAATATTAAATTTACATATTTATTTTTCCCCAATTTTATTAGATAAGAGTTTTAAAGTCTTATTGTTAAGAGCTTTATTCTTTCCTTAGCTAATCTTGGATGGAACCTTATTCCTTAGATAAAATCCTTTAAACCTTATTGTGGAAGTCTTATTTCTTCCTTAATTACCCATGGGTGTTTAGAAAGCAATTGTGGTGTTATTGGTAATATAACATCATATATCACTATTGGAAAAAATTTCTTTGTGGATAAAATTGTTCGAGAGGTTTTGAAATGTCCAACATTTCAAGTGGATATTTCACCCATCATCAAGGACATAAGAAGTTAATATGATTAGAAAAGAGTGTCGAGACTTGTATATATAGAAGAGGAATAGTCATAATCATTAAAGAAGAGATAAAAGATAATGGCTAGAAATAGATAAATTAATAGAAATCGATAATATAGAGATACCTATTGAGATTAGGTAATCTATAATGGATAAATAATTAATAATATGGTTTTTAATGGGAGAATAAGAGAGATCGTAAAAGGGGGATAAAAAGGGGCATTAAGATGAAATAAGATAATAATAAAGTATTAAACAGGGATAATAAGTGAATAAAAATGGGTAAGAGTCATTGAGATTTAGAGAGAAATATGGTGAAGGGGATTGAGAAATAGTAATTCAAAGTAATGAGAATGATTTGAAAGGGAGAGGGGGGGTTTGTAAAAGAAATAAAATTCAGCATAAATTAGAATAATTTATTAGAGGGAAATTAATAATGCAAGCAAATGGATTTTGTTTATTAATTAAAAGGGAGATTTAGAATATAATTGGTAGACCAATAAACTCGAAATTGGTAGACCAAGAAACTCGAAACCTTATCAAAATATGTCTCTCTTCCACCTTCTTCGCCTTTAAAGGGGTTTGCTATGAACAAATCAAAGGTACAACCATGGGGTCATCCTTATCCCCAATGGTGCCTAATATTTTATGGAACATTTTGAGGCTTTAGCCTCAAGCAACTTCCATCTCAAACCCAAATGTTGGTTTCAATTTGTTGATGACACATTTTTCATTTGGCCTCATGGCCATACCAACTTGATCTCTTTCTTCAATCACCTTAATAACCTTTCCCCCCACATCTAATTGTATGGAAACCCAAAAGGACAACTCTTACCCCTTTCTGGATGTTCTCGTATCTCATCTTCCTAATGGTTCCCTCTCCCACCAGGTCTACAAGAAGAAAACATATAATGATAGATACCTTAATGTCAGTTCCCACCATCATACAACTCAAAAAACCGTTGTTTTAAAAACCTTGATCACTTGCGCCATCCACATTTTTGCCCCTCAATTCCTCGCGGAGGAAAAGGCCCACTTAACCAAAGCCCTTTTATCGAATGGCGATTCTCTCTCTCAAATCAATAGAGCCTTCCACTCAACTAGTAATCCTAAACCAAAACTCTCCTCGTCCTCCAACCCTCCCCTTTCTCTCCTCTCTCTTCTTTACATCCAACGCACCACTGATCATATCACAAAACTCTTGGCTAAGAAGAATATCAAAACCTTGTTCAAACCCTATAAAACCCTCAAACAACTTTTTAGAACAACCAAAGATAATTCCAACCCGATGCTTAACCCAGGAGTTTACCAAATTTTGTGTTCCTGTGGGAAATCTTACATAGGTCAAACTAGTAGAACCTTTAAAGGTAGGCTTAAAGAGCATATAGTTCATACTAGCTATAATCGTATATCCAAATCAATTGTACCACAAAACACTCTTTCAATTTCAAACACCTTGTTTGCTTTGACCAAACAATTTTTTTATCCTCAACCCTTAATTACTCCTCCCGTCTCATTCGGGAGGCCCTTCAAATCGAAAAAACATCCCAATAACTTTAATCATGAAGATGGCTACAAGCTTGGCCATTCCTGGAAGCCCATTATTCATCACCTTAACCATTAGGCTTCCTCCTTTTAGATTTATGTTACCTAATCTTCTCCAACCTCCCTCCTCTCTCATTTCTCGATTTTTTCTAGAATCTAACTAATCCCCTCTTTGCATTTTTTCTCTTCTTCGCTCTGAGCTCCACTTATCTCATTGATTTCATCGCTTGACCTATCTAGTTTATCCAATTTATTATTATTTCATTTTATCTATATTATTTTTCTCTCTTAATTAAGAAAAACCTTTAGCTCTAGTTCATAACTTTCTTTTTACCGTTCTATTATGTTTTATTATTATCTCACTATAACTATATTCTAAACTCCCCTTTAATTAATTAACGAAATCCATTTGCTTGCATTATTAATCTCCCTTTAATAAATTATTCTAATTTATATTGACTTTTATTTCTTCTACAAACACCCCCATTTAAAAATCATTATCATTACTATTTTATCACTATTTCTATATCCCCTTAACCATATTTTTCTCATAATCTCAACGACTATTAGCCATTTTTATTCACCTTTTATCATTTTTTAATACTTTATTATTATCCTGTTTCATTTCAACACCCTCTTATACCCCTTCACAATCTCTCTTATTATTCCATTAAAAACCCTATTATTAATTATTTATCCATTATAGAATCTTAATGGGTATCTCTATTAATTTTTTAATTTATTCATTTCTAGTTGTTATCTTTTATCTATTATTTAACAATTTTAACCATTCCTCTTCTATATATACAAGCCTCAACACTCTTTTCTAATCATATTGGCTTCTCATGTCTTTGATGATGGGTGAAGTGTCCACTTGAAACATTGGACGTTTCAAAACCTCTCACACAGTTTTATCCAGAAATAAAAAATTTCCACTACTATAACTAACCATGGAAACCTACATACTCAAACACATTAATATTGTTGATCGGTATTATTGATATGCTAGCTTGATT
Source organism: Picea engelmannii (assembly GCA_009831015.1). Taxonomy (NCBI): domain Eukaryota; kingdom Viridiplantae; phylum Streptophyta; class Pinopsida; order Pinales; family Pinaceae; genus Picea; species Picea engelmannii. The sequence continues at coordinate 2,503,144 of ML777499.1, forward strand.
GGTGAGCACTCATGTACACATGTTTTGTGTTGTGTTTTTAATTAATAATAATAATAATCTAATTTTAAGGTCACGATCAAGTTAGACACCAAATTGGTGTATGAGACCCCCTTGTTTGTGAGCCTCTACATAGACACCATGCACGGCTCTATTTAGTCACATGTCAATTCGATTTTCCTCCACATGGTATATTTAGTCAACAAATGGTTGGATTCATCTCTTTAGCTTTAAGAAGGGGCTTTATCTAAGAATGAGATTTGAATATTGGATTTTGTAATCAATTGGGTTTAGTTGTGAGGGAGGGTTTCAAACTTCCTTTGTTGTGTCCAGTGAAAGATTTCTACTTGTGTTTTTCCCTTTGGAAATGGTTATGATTGTGGACACATTGATAACAAACAATATAATATGTAATGTTATTATGGGTTGTGCCTCCCATATGAATGCAATGCCTTACCATACAATGGAGGCTCTGGTTCTCAAACTCAACAAGTTGAGTACTTATTCTTTACTCTTTCCTACTAGTGATGGTGAGTGTCCAAGAGGTGTGATCGAGTGCATTCTAAATTATGTTGGTCAGGCTCAAATCTTACCACATTCCATGTTCTTAGAATTCTCAATCCTAAGAACTCCTATTCTATGTTGTTTGGTATGCCATGGCTAGAAGTAGTAAAGGTCGTAATAAGATTTAATAAGAATGGGAAGTTTGTGGTGAAAATATATGAGTTTGATGAAACCAATACTATTCCTAAATGAAAGACTAGTGGGGATGAGTGGCTAACATCGTTATATTATCCTCTTCAAATAAAAGAAACATTAATCAATAAATAGATTCTATATTCCACTAGGGTAATTTTCAAATGAAAAATTAATGCAAATTCAAATTACTGCAATTTCCCCTCCTATTTTATGCACTTTATTCATTATATATACTAATTATGAATGGCCACACTATCATCTCATTAGTTTGTTCTCCATAATAGCTATTTATTTTTATGGACGTGTTGAAAAAAGTTTATTTTATAAATGAGATACATAAAGATTGAAAGTTAATGTTTTGATTAGTCTCCTCTTTTTTATACATTGCATTTTAGAATTTCCAAAAAATAAAAGTCGAAAATTTCCAAAAAAAAATCTATATTCACTTTTATAATTAAAAAAATTAAAAAATTTAATGTTTAAGTATGTTTTGATCTTTACAAATATGAAAATCTTAAATAAATATATATATATATATATATATATATATATATATATATATATATATATATATATATATTAAAATTTATCTTTCATCGATATATTAAAAGAAAATACTATTTTCAAAGATTATGAAAATAAGGAAAAAAACTTATCCATATAATATTATTTTCTTTGTGTAAATTTAAACAACCAAATCCTTATTGTAAAGTTAGTAATATACGCATAAAACTAAAGAGAAATATTACTCATATAAATGTTTATTATTATTTTATATATAATTAAGTTAACAAATCATGAATTATATATATATATATATATATATATTTAGAATATTCACCAATAATATTATTATAAAAATGTTATTAAGTCAAAAGGATGTATGATTCTTATAATGATGTTCACATATTACAACTTAACAATCACATTGCATTTTAAAATTCTCACAAAAACGAATGTCCAAGATTTTATAAAAAAATATATATTCACTTTCACAATTAAAAAATTTATTTTTTTAAATATATTTTTATCACTTTTGTTAGAAATATTTGCAAATCTAAAACACAAAATAATATACATTAAAATCTATCTTTAATATATTCAAAATATTATTACAATCAAAGATCAAAATATAAAGAAAAAAACTTATACATATAATACTATTTTCTTTCTCTAAAATTAATCAACCAAATCCCAATAATATATTGCAAAGTTATTCAAACAATCATAAAATTAAAAATTAAAAAATATCAAACATATGAATTTTTCTTCTTATTAAATTTATTTTTATTATCATGAACATATATATGTACACACAAAGTATAATCAAATATTTTAATTGAGTTATCAAATTATATATATATATATATATATATATATATATATAATTTTAAAAATATGAAATGGTCATTGTTATTTATCTTTTGTTTTTGCTTTCACAATATGAACAAGTAATATTATTATAAAATATAATAAAATAATATCATTATAAAAATATAATCAAGTCAAAGGGATGCATGATTCTTATAATGTTCACATATTACAACTTAACAATGACATGCATTTAAGAATTCCCACAAAAGTCAACGTCCAAGATTCTCATTAAAAAAATCTATATTTTACAAAAATATTTTTATCATTTTTGAAATAAATAAATAATATACATTAAAATCTATCTTTTATTAATATTTTTAAAATAGGATTACAATTAAAAATTATGAAAACATAAAGAAAAAACGTATTCATATAATATTATTTTTTTATCTAAGATTTAAGATAGATTAATTTAATCTTAATGGACATTAATCATCATCATTATATATATATATATATATATATATATATATATATATATATATGTTTTTTCTCCTTTAATTTTTAAGATATAAAATATTTATTATTATTTATCTTTTCTTTTATAATATGCACAAATAATATTATTATAAATTGTAAGTGCTTCATAATTATTTTAAGTTTTTTCTTTGAATTACGTGTAACTATTACATTAAAACATTTCTAAAGGGATACAAGTAGTTTTGATGTTAATTTTACTAGTTAATTTTTATTTTTTAAATTATACCTTTAATTATTTTTTAAATTATAGAAGAGGTGGAGGTTTTATTAACTCATACATTATTTTGGTTTACATGAAGTTGTGTGTAGCTATAGAGGCACAAATTGAAGTGGTGACTCTCTCTTTTCTTGGTTTATTAGTATATGAGGCATGGTGAATGACACAATAGACTTTAGTGATGAGAGTTCTATAACCACATGTATTTGTAATTGTATTTGGAGCAAGAAGCAATGTAGGAAATGAAATGGGTTGATGTTTCATAGTGTCATATGCTCCAACATGCAGTAGTAGGCTATTTTTTGTGGAGTTGGAGTTAGTCACATGTAAATGGAATACCTTATTTAGGTGTGTGTTCCCCTAGTTTATTGGTTCACTACTAGACATAGACCTAGGTGATAGAATTAAAGGGACATGTCATATTCTTAAATACCAAGTAAATAAATGTTGAAGAGATACGTGTTTATCCCATGTCAAGTTTAAAGGGGAGATTGCTAAGTTAATCTTGAGAGGATTAACTTGGTCAAAGATAGGTCAATGATGGTTCATAGTATGTAGTTTATGGATCCATGGTATTCACCCATGGGATTTAATGTGATGAAGCATATTTAAGTCTCGACATACTTCATTATAAAGTGGCTCAAGTGATCAATACTAGTTAGTGTTAATCACATTGACCATGACTTGGCCAAATTAATCAAAAAATTAATACATATATATCTTTATAATGTGTTTTCTCAATAAATAAAAAATTAAAATAAATAGTCAATATTCATATTAAATCAATTTAATTGTTTTACTTTTTATACCCATATACAACCAAAATTAATTAAATCATCATTAAAAATTAATATACAACCAAAATAAATCAAAAGTAATCAAACAACTTCTATTATTATTATTATGATTATTTTACAAATCATATAATACCTTTTTATTTAATCAGTATTAATAATATAATAATTAAATTCACTATATCAAATATCAATAATTGTTACTTTACAATTACCAATTACTCAACATAAGCATACATCATAAATGAAAAATATTGATCGGGGAAGTTGGGAGAATATTTAATTGTTTGGGGTTTAATTTTTATTATGATATGCGCCATCTAAAGTTGAGATGAGAGACAAGATGGAGGAACCAGAGCTGAGGTGATTTTTGAATTTTCTCTAGAGGGAGGTTCGGAAAGATTGAATTTGAATTACGTGCTGTTCATTTTCTCCCGGCGGAACTCGGCCATACTGCCTCCAGATAGGTACATCAACTTTTCGTTGAAGCTCCAGCGGAAACTCGGCCATACTGCACTTCAGATAGGTACATCAACTTTCCGTTGAAGCTCCAGCGGAAAATCAGGAGGACATTTTTGAATCGGGTTAATACTAAAGAGTTTGGCGCCCAAGACAGGCGTAACTATGTGTGGAACCACTTGCGCCATTGACGACTCCAAATACTCCATAAGCCGGTCTGGACTACTTGGATACACTGTAGTCTCGAGAGGTGACCTCCACACTTCCCAAGCTCTAAAGTTTTGTTAGACCTATCTTGCTCAATTTGCTTGCACGGTTTTCTGCATTTTTCTAGCCAAAGTTCTGAGAGAGAGTTGGGGATTCCTCGGAGGGCGATTTTGGCGCCCACAACGATTTTTGAACTTGGAATTGGTTTTGGTGCCCACTTTCGGCTGAATCTGGAACAAAGGTCCTTGATTAGGGGGCCTACATGATCCCACCGTCTGCGGTGAACTTTTGTTAGTTGGTTTCCCTCTTTCCAGATTTGTCTGGCCTGCTCTCTGCATTTTGGCGCCTCTCGGTTGGTATTTTCTAACTCTGCAAGGATTTTCCTCTTTTTGCTCGCTAGTTTGTCTCACTCTCACTTGTCCGTCTGTTTTCCCGGCTTTGAACTACGAGCTTGTCTCTACTTGTTGACTACAAGTCATTTTCCCTGCCTCCCTGACCTGCGCGGTGTGTCTGTTAGTTCGCATTTTCCTTCCCCTTCCGCTTTCCCTTTGACTTGCCGGAAAGGTCGGGAGACACCCCGCTGACTAAGCCTTTTCCGTCCCCATCTTTTGCCCATTTCCGTTGGATTTCTTTTGTAGTTGCACATGGAGTCTAAGGAGCCTTTTACATCTGTGGAGAGCCTGGGAGACCCTTGGGACCACCCTGAAATTCTGGCCTTGATAGACGACCTCTGCACAAAACATTTCCGTTTAAATAAGATTGTTGGCACGCCTCCACTGTTGCTTTCCAGTCCCACTCTCCCACCACACTCTACATCACTGACTCTTCCGTCGGTCGTTGCTTTGAATGACGTTCCATCACAGCCTCTTTTGGAAGAGGCACGTCCTATCTCTCCACAACCTGGTTTAACACAGTTTGTTACAGGTTTCCGGAGGTGCCTTACTCAACCAGGATATAAGTCTTTGGAGGAAACGCCCACTTACAAGAAACTTGTCTCACATAAACGTCCTCAAAAGGTTTGGAAGCCTAAGCGAAGACATCCCAAGCTAGTACTTGGAATGGATATCGATCTTCCAGAAGCCTGCAACTTAGCCCTGTGTGCTTTAGTTGGTCGTTTTGCCTATAAACAATATTGTAAGCAGAAGCTAGAAGACTGGATGGCCACCACCTGGAAACCAATTCTTGGTTACCTTCCCAAGTTTCATCTGCTACAACATGGATGGCTAGGCTTTATTTTTAAGACTCCAGAAGATTCTTCATTGATCCTGGGAGGCTTCTGGCCCATCGATGGGGGAAGTCTCATGCTAAAACGTTGGAGACTCAGTTTTAACCCTGCCTCGGAATTTTTTAGCCATAGGCATCTCTGGGTTCTCCTTCCAGGACTCCCACTCCAACTTTGGAATCTGAAAGCTCTTGAATAGATTGGTGCTTCCTTAGGACGTTTTCTTAAAGTGGACTCAAACTTTCTAGAGGCAGCGGACAGAATATTAGCGAGGATTTATGTTGAAATAGATATACAGGCTGGACTTTCTGAAGTCTTGGAGATAGACTGGCGCAGTCAACTGCACTCTCAGAGATTGGACTACCTAGGCATTCCGTTCTGCTGCTCATTCTGCCGCAGAATTGGACACTTGCGAAGAGATTGCTCCAAGTTCCCTCCTCCTGAGGAGAACTTGGATCCAGCTGAAGAGGCAAATTTTAATGGCTACATCTCGTCACCAAATTAGCCAGCAGAGACTTCTCACTTTCAAAGAGATGACACTACTTTGGATGACACTTTAGTGGGTAAGATACAAAATCTCTGCCCATCTCTCTACAGTACCTTCTCGGCCTTGGACATGCTTTTCATATCTGAGCATGCTGACTCCATTATGCCTCCTGAGACCTCGACCTTACCTGGACATCCTGTTGATCCTCTCATACCTACTTCTACCCAGCCATCTGCTTCTGTTCCTTCTCCATCTGATACCGTTCCTATCACTACACATCCCTTAATGTATCCTTCAAGGCTATCTGAGACCGACCCTTTCTCTGTATCAAATGTCACCCAAAGTCCTATCTCTATCGCTGGCTACACCGAACCTTCCCAATCGGAAACTCAATTGGATGCCTTGATTCGGGATTCTTCCCTTGTGCCCTCTCTTCCCTTTGAGTCTATCCCTCTTCATACCTATCATGGAAAAACTCATGTTCCTTCCATCGATAGTCACACTGCTAGACCCTCTTCCTCAAGACACAAACCTGCTACAGAGCTGGATCCGACCTGGTCAAGAGGAGTTGGCCTGGAGCTCTCACCTTTAAAAACACGCAGTGCTCAAAAGAAGACATTGACTGGATCGACTTCAGCGGATTCTTCCATTCCTGTTCCAACACAAGGGGCGCTTAGAGATATAAAAGCCCTTGCAAGAGGGAAATCATGATCATTCTATCCCTCAACATCAAAGGGGTCGGAGGACCCCTGAAACAAGCCTCCTTGCGAAGACTCATTGAACAGACACAACCGTCAATCATATTCCTACAAGAAACTCTTGTTGCTGCATCAGTGGCCAGAGATTTCATGCATCTCCTTCGTCCGAGCTGGCTTTCCTATGCGGCTAGTTCAGTTAGAACATCGGGAGGCCTGCTGGCCACTTAGGATCCCACATTTTTCAATCTCTCCCCGATGCTCAGCCCTGGAGGAATCTTGCTATCTGGGACTAGCCTCGAACTGGACCGACCTATCAACATGCTCAATGTATATGGCCCAAGCGCGGACCGCAAGGACTTCTGGCAGCGACTAGATGATCTGGGCTTACTGGCGGCTGAAAACCTCATTCTCGCCGGTGATCTTAATTTAATTACTAGTCCTTTTGAAATGTGGGGTGACAAGGCGTCGACCGATCCACTTTCAAGCTTTTTCCAACAGTTATTCTACAAAAATGCTTTGATTGACATAAAACCGCCAAAGCTCCTGCCGACCTGGAGGAACGGAAGACAAGGGACTGCAAGTATTTCCAAAAGACTCGATTGTTTCCTGGTTGTTGAGAGTCTACTTTTACCTTCCTACAGTAGCCGTGCTTGGGTGAATCTACCCTTCCTTTCGGATCATACGCCGATCTGTCTTCAAATTGGGGAAGGCTGTGGCGGTGTGGGTCATCCCTTCAAATTTAATTCACTTTGGCTGAAGGAAAATTCTTTTGTAAATCTGGTTACCACAGTTTGGACGGACAACGCTCACACCATACCTGGAGACGCCCAAGGGAATTTGTACAGAAAACTCAATAGCTTAAAATCACACACTATTCAATGGCTAAAGGTTAAAAAGGACAGGGAGCAAGCCGAGCTCAATAACATTGAACTTGAGCTAGAGATTCTTCTAAAACAAAAGCACCATATATCTAGCAGCGAGGAGCTGGATCACAAGATTCGTTGCCTAGAGGATACTCGTAACAAACATCTCTGAGATGAGGAGGAGAGATGGCGTTTAAAAAGTAGGATGTTGTGGTTGGCTGGAGGAGACAAAAATACAAGATTTTTTCATCGAGCAGCCTGCTACTGCAGATCAAAAAAGCAACTTTGGGAGATCGAAGAGGATAACGGAGCTATACACCACTCGCAGGCAAAGATCAAGTCGGCGACTTTCACACACTTTAAATTTTTTTACCAAGCACCTCCAGCTCCTTCTTTTGCAGCATAGGCAGCAATAGCCAGCATCTTTCCAAGAATGGTATCACAAGAGGAGGCTCTATTGATACAATCCCCCTGTACTAAGGAGGAACTATTTGAGGTTATTAAAAGTTTTAAGAGGGAGAAAAGCTCAGGACCCGACGACTGGTCGGTCGAACCTTTCCTACATTTTTTCGATCTAATGGGCCAGGACATTCTTGATGTGGTTGAAGACTCGAGAAGAAGAGGGAAAGTAAGTCCCCAACTGAATAAAACCTTTGTTGTTCTGATTCCAAAAGCAAATTTTCCCAGGCATTTCAAAGATTTCCGCCCTATATCGCTCTGCAACCTTTGTTACAAAATTATCTCTAAAATCATTGCCAAAAGACTACGGCCTCATCTCTCTCGGGCTCTTTCTGAAGAACAGCTTGGCTTCCTCAAAGGAAGACAGATTCTTGATGCTGTTGGCGTTGCACAATAATGCATCCACAACATTAAGACAAAAAAACTGAAAGCCATTCTCCTAAAGATGGACCTTAAAAAAGCGTTTGACTACATAAATTGAAATTTTCTGCATCTCATTCTTATCCAGAGCGGTTTCGGCACTATTACAACAAATTGGATAATGGGTTGTATGTCCTCGGCAACCCTGGCTATTCTGATTAATGGTGAAGCTACAAAGGCTTTTCATTGCGAGAGAGAGCTTCGACAGGGATGCTCACTCTCCCCTCTTCTTTTCATCTTGATCTTGGAAGGTCTCAGCATCTTACTTAAAAACAAACAAGCAGAGGGACTCTTGAAAGGAGTAAAAGTGTCAGGACTGACTTATATTCTACATATCCTTTTTGCTGATGACGTGCTGATCTTGACAAATGCAAATTTTGCTGAATGGTCCATCATACATTCGATCCTTTGTTCTTTTTGTGATGTTTCAGGTTTAGAACTCAATGTCACTAAATCCATCTTCTTGCATTCGAATGCGCAGGATTCCTTGAAACTTGAATTAAAAGAGCTTTTTGGAATTGGTTTCCTCGCGCTTGAGGAGGGCTTTACTTACTTAGGATACTTCTTAAAACCCTCCAGATACACAAAAAAAGATTGGACTTGGCTCATAGACAAATTTGAAGGCAGAATTCTCAACTGGAAGCACATATTTCTCTCTATGGGAGGAAGATATATTCTGATAAAAGCGGTGTTGGAAAGCCTCTCGGTCTATTGGATGGCAATATCCCACATCCCAGCCTTCGTTTTGACGATGCTCCGTCAACTCATATTTTCTTTCCTCTGGACTGGCAGTAAGAAGAACAAAAGCTTTCACCTCAGCAAATGGGAGGATCTTTCTAAACCGAAGTTGATGGGAGGCTGGGGCCTCAAAAACTTGCCTCTCTTCCACAAGGCACTTTCGACTAACACCTTTTGGAGATTATTAACAAAACCAGGACTTTGGAGCAATGTAATCAACGAAAAGTATCTCCACCATCTTCCGGTCAATATTTGGATCAGATTCGCGGAGGTTTGTCCCATAAAAGGCTCACGTTCTTGAAATAATATATCTTCCACTCTTCCGATCATTTTAAATTGGCTTTTGTGGAATCCTGGAAATGGTCTTTTGATCGAAGTTGGCAGCGATTACATTCTGGGATTAGGCAGGAAAGCTATCCTTTCACTTCCTCTTCGTGCTCACCTCCAAGATAAGAATCTTCTTTACCTGCACCAATTCTATCGCTCGTCCAAAGGAGGGCCGCTTGGCGACTCTTGGCTGAGCGGATCAGAGCTACAGTTGGAATTGGACCTCAAGGTCGAGTGGGATGATTTCACACAACTTCTCAAAGAATCCGGCGTGAGATTGAAATCTAAATCAGACTCCCTCATCTGGACGGGGGGAGACCGATCAGGTCAGCTATCTGCAAAAAATGTTTACCAAGCCTTGGTCGCCCTTACCTGGAAACCTTTATCTTCCAACTGGAGACAGAGGATTTGGAGGGATATTTGTCCATTAAAACTCAAGCTGTTCGCTTGGCTCCTGCTGGAAAATAAACTTTTGTTTCGGGACAAATTACAAGCACGCGGCTGGGAGGGCCCGAACCACTGTTCTCTTTGCAATCTTGACAATGAATCAACTATGCATGTTTTTATCCTTTTCCCTTTCACCCGAGCGATCTGGTCTTTTATCTCATCCGCTCTAAATATCTCCTCGCTTTGGACTGGTAACAGTGTGCAAGCCTGCTTCCAAAACTGGTTCCTTAACAACAGCGCGCAGTCTATGCTTCCGATCCACATGTGCTGGCAAGTCTGGTTGTCTAGAAACGCAACAATTTTCAATGATAAGAAGCCTTCTTTTCTCTAAGTTTCTTCCCTCATTCTGGTAGAGGCAAACAAAGTTGACAAGTCTTTACAGATCAAGCCACCAGATCGGCTTCCTTTTCTCATTCCAATCGATAGGGCGGTGGCCTGGTTCGACGGGGCCTCACAACAAGGGGGCGCGCTTTGTGGAGCTGGGGGGAAAATAGCATTAAACCCCCACACTTGCATTCGTTGGACATTGAACTGCGGTCAAGGATCTAACACAAAGGAAAAGCTTTTAGGAGCTTGGACTTCTCTAGTTCTGGCTAGCTGTCACACCGATGTCTTGTTACTCCTTGGTGACTCTAAGATTACCATCGATTGGTTGAACGGACTTGCCGACTTCCGAGTGGCAGGCCTTAATTGCTGGAAAGATAGGACCAAAGATGCTTCTCAACTTTTCAGAAAGCTCACCTTTCAGCATATTTTCAGAGAGGAAAACAGCGAGGCAGACTCCCTCTCTAAAAAAGCATTGCTCCTCCCACCGAGCCAAATTTGTTTTTCAATTTGGGAGGACGGCAACGAAGGACCTACCTACAAGATCATGCTTTAATTAGGCACCTTCCTATCAATAAGATTGAGCATAGTTGGTTATTCGCCTTGAATGTCGGGCCATTGTTGGATTGATCCAAGTTTATAGCAGTTTCTCCTTGTTTCGCTGCGGTTCGAGAAATCGACACTTGTAAACTTTTATATCCTTTTGAATATAAAGAGCATTTTTCTTGTGGAAAAAAGTTGGATATAAGTTCTCATCCAATACTTTACACATTATAAAATCCTTATTTTCATTGAATACTTTACATATTATATATTCTTTTCTCTCACATAAAATATATAACTTTTAAATTGATCAATTAAATTTATATTATAGATTGTGTGTTTGTTTAATGGTTTTAAATAAGAAAAGCATTCTTTGTTGATTGCATTTCATACTTTTCAATTTCAAATTAGTAAAAGAATAACGATTAGTAAAAGAATCTGAACGAGGGAGATTACTACCATTTAAGTTTATTTATTTTTTATCTTTTTTTGATGTAAAAGAGAGTATTTAGAAATATTTTTTGAATTGGTTATAGTTCACCTTTTATGTGATTGAAGCATCGTAAACCATTCCATTTGTTGGATAGGACATTCCTATAAAGTCATTATTAACAAGCTTCGGTCAACTCTACCATCAATGTTAGCTTTACTTGTTTACCAAACATTGTAAGCTACTTACATAGGGTGAGTCAACATATACTTTCTTTGGAGCACCCGCCACTCAAGTTGTATTCATTGTCAAAGAGCTACAAGAAAATTCTCCTTACACCCACTATAAGCTTCCCCTTGCCACTATTGTAAGTATTTTCTTGTGTCACTTTCAAGCCTTATATTCTTATAAATGTAAGACTCCCCTTTTGATACCTATAATCTCTTCTTAGCATGTAGCTCTAAAGACTATTGATTTGAGTTGTAGATGTTTTTGAGTTTACATTCACATTGTAAACACACATAAGTTGTAAGTCTTCGAGGTTACAAACTCCATGAAGATCACAACACCATTATATATTTCAAACATTACAACATTCCATTACAAGTCAACAACACAAGCATACTAGTAACTGCGTATTGTGGGTGTCCAAGGAACTTGAAGTTGTGGATCTCAATTTTGAAACTCGAGCATACTTCAACACTATAATACATAGTGTAAAAAGATGCATCATTGTAGGTGGGGTGACCATGGCATCAATAATATATGAATTCCATTGATGTAAAGATTATCTATTGCACCACAATCAAAAGATGAATTGTTTTAGTAATCTCTATGTAATTGGTATAGAGAAGAAACACTATTACATCTTCTAGTTGCTATACAACTAAAGTGGCAATTATTCAAGTGTTGGATACATTAACCTTTTCATGTATAATAGCATTCTTATGTATTATATTCACTATGCTTACACTCTTGCTTAAGTTTCGTATGTACATTATTATATTCACTATGGGATCCAAATGTTTTTGAATTAATTGCTTTTCTCACTTGTGGTGGGATTTTATTGATAGGAATCATTAGAGCCAACAAAAGGGAAGTATCTTTTATGAACGTGTATGGTCCTTGTTCGGAGCATAAGCAATTTTGGAACTAGGTGGCGGACTCGGGCTTACTGACAAAAGATAATCTCATCCTTGCTGGGGACTTTAATTTAACCCTTTCTTCGGAAGAGGTCTGGGGAGGCAAATCCATAGTGGGACATTCTGCTGGATATTGCAAGTCCTTTTTCCAAGAGAAACATTTAATTGATTTAGTTCCGAATATACTTCTTCCGACGTGGAGAAACAGAAGATCCAAGGCGGATCAGATTCCTAAAAGACTAGACAGATTCCTTATTGTTGAGGAGTTACTTTTAGGGATTGGTGTTTACAAGTCCTGGGTTGAATATCCATTTATCTTTGACCATGCCCCGATTCTAATTCAGTTGGAGATGCCACTGAGGTACAAAGCCTTCCCATTTAAATTCAATCCACATTGGCTTAAGGATCAAGATTTTCAACTATTGGTTCAGGCACTTGGAACAAAAGTAAGTATCTTGAGGAGGAAGATAAACAAAAGAGACTTCTCTGGAAATTAAAAGACCTTAAGGATAAGACTAAACGTTGGCAGGAGTTCAAAAATAAACAGTCTAATGCTACATTAAAGGGTCTGTAACTGGAGATTACTTTGTTGTTACAGGAGTCCACAGATCCCATTTTTGCCAGAGAGAAGGAATGTTTACTAAAATCAAAGAAACAAGAAAGAAATAATCTGATAAATGAAAGTGAAGAATTATGGCGCCAATGTACCCGAGCCATATGGATCTGGAGTGGGGACCAAAACACTAATTTTTTTCACAATTTTCCAACTTCAGGTGAAATAAAAAACATATTTGGGAGATTACAGATGACGAGGGGCACATTCATACAGGACAACAGAATATCAAAGCCATTGCTTCAGACTATTTCAAACTTTTTTTCAAGGAGAATGTGAATCTTTCCATTTTGAAACAGGTCAAGGTGGTGGAGAAATTTCCTAGAATGATGACAGATGAAGAAGCATAAATTATTTTCTCGCCAGTGAAACTAGAAGAGATAAGGGATATCCTAAAATTATTTAAGATTGACAAGAGCCTTGGCCTTGATGGCTGGACAATGGAATTCTTTGTGCACTTTTTTTATCTTGTTGGGGAGGATTTACTAAATATGATTGAAGAGTCAAGGTTGAAAGGAAAAGTTATAGGTGGTTTAAATTCAACCTTCATTGCATTAATACCTAAAGTAAATAAGCCACTTTCTTTTGGGGATTTTAGGCCGATATCGTTATGTAATCTCAGTTATAAAATAATTTCAAAAATTATTGCAAACAAGATCAAGCCTTTCCTGTCCAGCTCGCTCTCGGAGGAGCAACTTGGTTTTTAAAGGGTCGTCGGATTCAGGATGCTATAGGCACAGTACATGAATGCTTGCACAACATAAAAAAAAAAAAACAAAAATATTTAGTATTAAAGTTGGACCTTCAAAAAGCGTATGATTGTGTCAGTTGGGATCTATTGAGGATGATCCTCATAAAAATTGGAACAGGAACAAAGATGACTAGTTGGATCATGAGTGTGTTGACTCAACAACTTTCGCCATCTTAGTAAACAGTGACGCTACAAATTTCTTCAGATGTGGAAGAGGCTTGAGGCAAGGTTGTCCATTGTCACCCTTACTCTTTATCCTGGTGATGGAAGGTTTGAGCATTCTATTAAAGGAGAGCCAAAGAGAAGGGAAGCTGACATGTATCAATGTCTCTAGAACGATAAAAATCCTCCATATTTTATTTGTTGATGATGTTATCATTATGTCAAAGGCGACTTTGCAGGAATGGTGGGAGATAGACAAATTATTAAAATCCTTGTGCTTAGCCTCTGGATTAGTGATAAATGTTGCAAAATCAACTATCCATCAAGTAGGTTTATCGGAGATGGAAACATTCCCTTTCAAGGCATTGTTTCCCTTTAACTTTTCTGGTTTGTCTTTGGGTTTTAAATATCTTGGTTTTTATATGAAAGTTGGCCCTCAATGCACAACAGATCGGTTATGCTTGATTCAAAAAATGGAAAAGAAGATTGATAATTGGTGTTACAAGTGGTTATCTTTGGGGGGTAGGCTCACTTTTATAAAGGTTGTTTTAGAGAGTAAACCAGTATATTGGTTATCATTAGCAGTCATCCCTTGCTCTGTTTTGAATGTATTGAGAAAATTAAAGATAATTTTTCTTTGGAACTAGAACCAGGACACCAAACACTATCATCTTTGCAAGTTGGATTTGATCACTTTACCAAAGCGCCATGGGGGTTGGGGCCTTCGAAATATCAAGGATTTTAAACTTTCTTTGGCCATGAACCAACTCTGGAGGCTCTTGTTCAGTGCAGGTATTTGACACTGTTTTATTAAAGATAAGTACCTTGAACACATAGCTATTAAAAATTGGTTCATGTCTGCTACTTTTCAGCAAAAGACAACTTCAAGCATCTGGGGTGGGATCATAAAATTAATACATCTAATCAATCATTACTTGAGTTGGAACCCTGGCTCCGGTCAACTCATCACACATGGGGAGGATAAAATTCTTGGCATGGGAAGTAAGTCCTTTCTTTCTACAAATTTGATATTGGCCCTCCACTCCAGGAATATCTACTCGCTGGCGTAGGCTTGGAAGTCCTTTGGTAATTCACTTACCACTGTTTCATGGCTCAACAATATTGAAATTGGCCTCTCTGGCGCTCTTTCCACAGAATTGGATTCTTACAGAAAGGATTTAATCGACTCGAGAGCTTATCTTCAAGATCAAGAGGATACCTTGATTTGGACTGGTGGTGATATGTCCAGACTACCTAGCGCTAAAAACTTTTATTTGGAAATTCTATCAACTAAACATTTGAGCATTCATATAGGTTGGAGGAGATCTTTTTGGCACTGGGATACTCAATTAAAAATCAAGTTGTTTATTTGGTTGGTTGTGGAAGGAAAGATACTCACTTGGGATACTCTCCAAGCAAAAGGAAGACAAGGTCCTGGTTTATGTTATTTAAGCAAAAAGGATACAAAATCCATTGACCATCTACTCATTCATTGTACCTTTACCAAGTCGGTTTGGGAAAAGGTAAGACTCTCACAAGGCTTTAAAGTTTTATGGGATGGTATTTCCTTGTTAGAATGCTTTAAGACTTGGGTCGAGGATAAGTCTGTCCCTTTGACGCTGGCTGCTCAAATTTGTTGGTTCATATGGATTGAGAGGAATAGAGCCATCTTTGAAGGAAGCACACCAACAGTTCTGGTGGTATATTATAAAGCATTAGCTCATCCTGTTGGCAAAGAAACACAAAAGAAGGATAAACTTCCGAGAAGCATTGTGGTTCCAATGCAAATCAATTCCACAGTAGCTTATTTTGATGGGGCAACTCATCTGGATGGCCTTTGTTGCGGAGCGGGTGGTGTTTTAAAATTTCCAGATTATACTGTCATAAGATGGAATTTTAACTGTGGCCATGGGACTAATAACAAAGCAGAGTTGTTTGGGGCTTGGGCAACTCTTAGGTTGGCTTTACACCTATCAATTAAAAACTTGCAAATTTTGGGAGATTCAAAAGTAGTGATTGATTGGCTAAAGAAAAAGAGCAGTCTTCATGCTTGTGCTATTGAGGGGTGGAAAGCAAGGATCAGAGCCATGGTCAGATGCTTTGATTATATCAATTATGATCACATTCCAAGGGACTTCAATTCTGATGCTAATATTCTATCAAAACAAGCACTTGGTGTTCCTGAAGGAGCCATTAATTATTTTCCTTGGAATAATGGCACAGCGGGGGAGAAACTCATATAAATATGTATTAGCCTTGCCTTGGTTGTAATGTTTCCTTTTTTATTGATGTTTTGTCAATGTTTTTGTGGACAACATTGTTGCGTTTTTTTATTATTTTTGCCAGTTTAGTATTTGAGATGGCTCAGGATACCCTCTTAGTATTGGTTTGTTATTTTACCATGGTGGGCGAGGTAATATTAAAGAACCTGTTATGATTGTATCGATATTTGATCCTGGCACTTTTGTGGGACAGAGTTGTAAAAAAAATAAAATTTCTTAATATAATTGAGATAATTTTTCTATTGAATTTTTTTTTTTCGTATGTACAATTTTTGAGTTTCTCTTTGGTATTCTTATACACTAAACACTTATTGTATCCAATCAATTATATTATAATATACATTGAACATCGTTAACATATCTTTATCTGCATTCTTTATCTCATGGTTCATTCAATTCATCTTACATTATCTAATTGAGTATAAAAAATCATTCTTTATTTATAAAATATAACACTTCATTGATTAATATCATTCTTTAATTTGACATTTATAATTTCACTTTTAACTACCCATATACATGGGATACCCTCATTGTCCTTCCATTCCTTGGTTTGCCCCAAGCCCATATTGATGCTTAAATCAAAATCCCAATAATGGTCAACTTATATTTATTCATTACCACCTTTAAGCATGACATTATAATGATAACAAACTTAGTTATTCAATGTGATATGAGTAAATATATTGTTGTTATAATGAAGTGAGAACAAATTTTTATTGTTAAAGTAAAAATTGTTTTATATTATTGTTGGTATAATGAAGTGAGAACAAATTTTTATGTTAAAGTAAAAATTGTTTTGATAAAACTATGTGATGGTTTTTTTTTCAACATTTTAACATTTCACTTATATATTATGATAAATATTAATTATATTACTACTATTATTATTATTATTTCTATAATGAAGAAATAATAAATTTTAAAATTTAGATTTTTAATATATATGTAATAAAAGTTATTATTATTTTTATTATTATTATTAATTTCAAAATTTAGATTTTCAATATATGTGTAATAAAAGTTATTACTATTTCTGTAATAAAGAAATAATAAATTTCAAAATCTAGATTTCCAATTACATGTAACAAAAGTTATTTTGATAAAAATTATTGGATATATTTTTTCCAATATTTTATATTTTAAAATAATACTTTTCCTTTTATTCAACAATTAAAAATATTAAAATATTAAAAAACATATCAAGAATAATAAAATAATAATAACAACAATTAGTTATAATAATTATAATATTAATTTTGAAATCAATAAAATGTAAACATACTAAAATAAAAGTAAAAAAGTTATAAAAATTATATCTTCAAAGGAATTTTTTTTTTTTTTTTTTTTTAAATAAAAAGT
>ML777499.1:2544894-2563716 GCA_009831015.1 Picea engelmannii
CAATAATATACAAGGGAGAAGGAAGATAAAGGTTGTCCATCTCCAAAGGGGTAAACTTTTAATAAAATGTAAGTGTTGTGTATTTGTTGCAATTATATGATTTTTTTTCAACTATTTTTGCATCATTATATTAATTTTTTCTTTGAAATATTGGTAAATAAACAATATGGTATCAAGTAATTGAAAAAGAGGCCACATTAGAAATATTCATTAAAATATTCACATCATTAAAATCATTTCATTATGAGATCAAATTGTAGAATTATCAACATCTGTGAGGTGAATTGTTAAAAGTCAATTGTTAGGAGATTCATATTCAAATTTTAGAAATAACATCCCACGTATGTTAAGTTAGAAGGTTTATGTGTGTTGCATGTGTTAGGTAGGTAGAGGGTAGGCATAAGTTATATGGGTTAGTGGATTAGACGATTAAGTAGGTTAGTGAGTTATATGGGTTAGGAAGGTTAGTTGAGTTAGTGGGGTATGTTACATTGAGTTAGTGAGTCAACGAGATAGGTAGGTATGCTTGTGGGATAGGTTATGTAGGTTAGATGGGGAATGGTAAGTTGGGTGGGTTAGCTTTTGGCGACTGTATAGTTATTAGTAGGTTAATGGGGTAGGTAGGTTAGTTATGATAGATAGGTTAGGTCGATTTGGAGGGTTAGGTTATATGTTAGGTGGGTTAACAGGTTATGTAGGTTAGTAGGGTGGGTTGGATAAGTTAGTGGGTTATGCAAGTTACATGGCTCAATTGACTAGGGTAGGTAGTTTAGTGGATTAGGTAGGCTAGTGGTTTATGTAGGTTAGTGGGGTAAGTCAGTGCAAGGATAGGTCAGTAGGTTAGGTATGTTAGGTTATGAGCATGTTCATAGCCTAGCCTGTTATCCCCCATTTCTAGGGACAACTAAGGAGAAAATGTCTCAAGGCCCTTAGGTTGCAAACATGGAGTACCAAGAGATGGAACATCAAGAAAAAACTCACACCACACCACTCGTCGCCACGAGATCAATGGCTGCACCATTTACCACACCAACTTGGATCACAGAGGACGACATGTCTTGCTTCATGAGGTAACAAGTCTAGTGTTGTGGTAAGTGTCATTTTAATAAATGAAGCATTTGAATATGTTGCAAAGGATTCTTCCTTGATTTTGAAAATGTTTGCTTGGAAATTATGCCCTCTGCCTTATTTCACCTTGGTGGTTGACATTGTTGTCCTAGTAAGTGGTCACCCTCGGGGAAAGGGTTTCTATTAGGGGGTCTCCTTGATGAGTCATCATACTGCTCCTACACATACTTTCTATTATCACATGAAGTTGTCAGGGGTCATATGTGTTTGTTGTGAATACCCAAGTCTGCACCTCTGCTCCGTCTTCATCTTTTGCGCACATCATTCCTAAGATTTTTCCCTTCTGGTTGATAAAGCCAATTTCCCTTTCCAATCAATGGTTGGTTTTCCTTAGTATCTTTCTTAGGAGATTCTCGGCTCAAGGTTTTTTTGTTTTCTTTAAAGGATGAACGCATATTGTGATTTTGGGTCCAAATTGTTGATCATCCTATTTGTTATTGACTGAGCTCACATCAGGTCGTCCAAGTCCTTTGTTTGTATAGTTAACAACCATAAGCACAAAGTGCAACAACATTCATAATGGTCCATTTCGGGCTTGAAACACAAGCAAGTAGTCAAGCTTGATTTTCAGAAGCAGAGATCCCATGAATAATTCAGATCACCGACTCTCGGGCGATCGAGATTTCAAAGTAGTGCAAGGATTAACGACTAGACAGAGGAGTCAAAATTCCGAAGTAAATCTGAGCCATTAAAGGCCGAGGACACGTGTCAGCGGATCTCAAACTTCAGAAGATTTACTTCGGAGAATTGTAAGAGCTGTGCGTTGAAACATCCCGAAGAGTCGAAGCCCGAACTCTCGAAGTAAATATCGGTCGTCCAAATCTAGAGGACATGTGGAGGCAGATCCCTCATTTCAGAGACTCGACACTCTAGATGATTGTGGGAGTTATGCATTGAAAATTCCCAAAGATCCGAAGCCCGAACTCCTAAAGTAATTTTGAGCCATTGATCTTCGCACCAGGAAGCAAGGTCCATCCAAGAGTGGCACGTGGCAAAAAAAGTGGGGCTTTCCTAGATCGTAGATCACGATCAGATCAACGACTCACATGTATTCAACATGTCAAAGTTGCGCGAGGATTAGTGGCTAGGTAGAAGCCCCAGAGTTGCATATCAAGTACCACACATCCTTCTCCATCGGACGATCAATATCTACTTCAAGAATCCATACTTCGGGAGTTTTATCTCCTCCCCTCTCGCTTTCATCTAGAGCATTTTCTCCCGAAGTCCACAGATCGATGTTGCGTGTCCATCCAAATCTAACGGTGGTAGTTTTCTTTGAGACTCCAGGCTTCGGAAGTTTCAAATTCCTCGCTCCTGTCTTCATCCACTAGAGTGTTTTCTCCCGGAGTTAACAGATCCCTACCACGTGTCCTCCTCATATCAATGGTCGTTGTTCACTTCAGATATCCAACTCTACATGCATACCTCCCCCAAGCTCTGAAGTGCCAAAGTATGTGGCAGTCATCAGTTCAGATATGTGGTGCTCTCATTAGTCATGACACCTGGAATCCATCTGGCGATGACATGTGGCATTCAGTCCAAGTGCCTTTGGGCATATCATCCGCTTGTTTCCAAGTGACACGTGTCACCTCTCTTTTCATGACACGTCAGCATAGTGACGGAAGGCCAACACGTCAGATCATCCTCTGGGAAGTGTTCTTGTTCAACACCAAAATTAGTGCCATCTACCAGCACGGTTAGAATAATCCTAAAGTTGGCAGGCGGATAAAATTTTGTGGTGGTGCTAAAATTAGCAGGAGTGCCCAGATCGCAGATCATGACCAGATCAATGACCATGTTTCATTGCGGGGACGAACATGCTCGAATGATAAAATTCTTGAGCGGTTTCGCAATTGAAACCATGGTATAGCGAAAAAGATACGTGGCGGAAGGTGGTGAATTCCGGGCTCAAAAGCGGTGTGAGTTCAAAAAAATTTCGATGTCCCCACAATCATGTGATTAGAAGATGTCCAATCCAAGAGCAGCGTGTGGCCGCCCCCTAGACATTAAGCCTCGTCACGATCCCGAGAAAAAGAAGTTAATGAAAAAGGAGTGGTGGTTGAAACCTCGACTCACTCCATAAATAGAAGGCGTGGAGGATCTGGCCGTGGAGACAAAACTGTCAACCCGAGGTACCCCTATGGATGGTTTTTCCTGCACGCCCATGCTAAGCTGAGTTTGCGTCTGACAGGAAGATACACGCATAGTATGACAGAAGAAGCCATAGACGAAAGGCTTTGAATGCAATGGCCAGATCACACCCCTGGTAGTTGTGGATTGATCTGAGTATAAATAGATCAATTCAAGATTTTGTTAAGGTCGTCAAATGGTTGAGCCAAGCTCCCTACTGTGTAATTTTAATGCCAAAATTGTTCTCTGGTTATGTATCAAATTTGAGACTTTTACATTAATAGAAGTCAACTTCTTTCATCTCTTTGTTTAAACTGTGCTGAAACACTTGGGCATGGAGGATCCAGTCGAGGGTTGTGGTTCTATTGTAATGTAGGTTTGATTACAATAGTGTTCTGACTAGTTTTAGTCAGCTTCCTTGTTACCTTATTTCCCCTTCTGTTGAAAGGCTCGAGCATGGAGGATCCAGTCGAGTTGTTGTAGTCGCATGATAATGTAGGTTTGATTATTATTTTGTTGTGACATATTTTAGTTTTTGAAGCTTGAGTTCAAGAGTGCTCTTGAGCCTGGTTTTTCTTCACCAAGCTGCTTGAAGGCCGAATGCTCATGGCAGTCTTGTTGACCTCTCTCACTAAGTCTTCCTTCTACTCACACTTAAACTCAAATCACCGATTGAAGTTAATGAGGACCTCACTTCCCTGTGCATTGCTTGTCCAGTTTATGTGATTAAAATCATTATTGTACTGAGTTTTGTCCATTTGAATTCCACTCATAAAATCGACATCCACCAAAAATTATGATGGGTACAGGGCTTATCCTCTTGCAATCTAAGGGTGACTCTCAGTGCTAACATTCATGGCGCCATTGCCGGGGAATGGATTGAAGACATTTCCTTGGGATAGAATGATAAAGAAATTCTGATTCTGAAGGTGCATCATAAATCAATAACTTGAAGATTGGAACTTGCACCTAGCGACTCCACTCTTTCAGTTGTGGCTCCCAAAGGCAAACACACGAGGTCTACTCCACAAATGCCTTTGGCTACACCTAAAGCTGACCCATAAAATATTATCAAGAAAGGAAAGACCTCTCAAGAAGAACATTCAACTGTTGTACCGGGTGATTCTGGTAATTTACAAACTTCTTCTTTTAAAACTCTAGTAGCTGCATCTAATTCTCCTATTATACCATCCGTTGGAGTTTCCAGAAGTTTAAATTTTGGAAGTTTTCCTGTTGATTTCTCCCCTCCTAGTCTTCGTTTGGAAGGAGAAAGTTTTGAAACTACTGTCTCCCTTGATATTGTGAAGTGGTTTAGACTCCCATGCACTTAGAAGACTTTCCCACTTTGGGCTTTACTACTCCTATTCCTATTAAAGTTGATGTGTCCAAAGAGGGGGGAACTTATTTTACTTTGAACCCTATATCATTCTCCTCCAACATAGCTGCAATCATACTTGTCCCAACTCCATCTCCCCCTAGTTCTCCTATAGTTCACATCCCAATGGCAGGTGCTAATCCTCCTAGAAACATGATGGTTGACATATTGGCTGCTAGATATGTCCCTCTTGTTTTACCTCATCCTATGACTTCTCTCCCAGCTAGAGACTACCTTAAGTACATGCCCTAGTTCACATGGCAGGGAGACATAACTACAAAAGAACACCTTTCAAATTTTTATAGATTTGCAGAGATTCAACTCATCGAAAATGAAGATGTGTGGATGAGAGTTTTTGTACAGAGCCTCGATGGTGATGCTAGGAATTGGTTTAGGGACTTGCCTCCTGGATCTATTGATGGGATTGAAGCTCTGGATGATTCATGCTTAAGACACTGGGGGGATACAAAATATTTCCTTTATTATATTACATAATTTGGGGCACTTAAGAGAGAAGAGGGGGAATTTGTTTCAGACTTCTCAAAGAGATTTAACAAGATGTACACAAATATTCCCATTGAAATTAAGCCTACAAAAACCTCTGCCAAGATTACTTATGCTAGTGATTTTGTGATCTAGGTGGATATCGGTGGCCACCCACCTTTTTCGACTGGCTCAAAATAATTTTTTGGCAATTTTGGCAATTTACTATTTTTAGCAAGTTTTAACTTCCGGGGCCATTTTGAGGGCTTAAATGAAGGTTTTTAAAGATTGAGGTTATTATTAATAGAAAAGGCATAATTGAGCACCAAAAATGAATCTCCTCGACAATACCTTTCCAACGAGCTATCATATGCCTAAAACGAATATCGTATGCAAAAGTTACGACCCTGGGAAGTTGATGTACTAACTTACCTAAACGGGGCCCACATGACTTTTGGCACTTTATCTCCTAGGGTTAGGTTTTTGGATGTCTAGGGTTTTTGACATTCCTGTTTATTGTAAAAAGTCCTTCAAAGCCTCATTTTAATCATCTTCTTACGAATGCAAGTAGCCGTCACATCTCTTCTCAGAGATACGCTGCCACCATTCTAGCGAGTCTTTCACTCTATATTTTTACAGTCTCTGTACATTTCTTTGATTAATAGAAATCGTGTATTACTGTATATCTATGTTTATGGTTGCATCTCTGATACATTTCTGTTATATCATTAAATATCTGCGTTATCTCTGTGCATTTCTTTATTATATCTCCGTTCCCATTTCGTGCCGAAAATAATTCAGACCAGTGGTATCAAAGCAGACTGTTCTTGATCATTTTTTTTTCCAGTGCATGTCCCCGACGAGGTCCGAGTATAGCAAGTTGGGTCTCGAGCTTGTCTCTCTTGAAGACAATCGATCTCGCACACCCAAGAAACCCTCAATGGTGGAAGAAAAGAAAAATGACGAAGCATACGATCCTATCAGTCTGTTGTTTGAGCAAGCTCTCATGCGATAGAGGGACGAAATGATGGAGAATTTTTCCCACATCCTTCAACGCCTGGCGATAACAACAAGCACATCTTCATCAAGCGGCCACTTTGGAAGCACCTCGCCTTTCAAGGTGCAAGTTAATTTTGATATTCCTGTATTTGAAGGACAGATAGATGTAGAAGCCCTAGAAAAATGGTTAACTCTACTAGAAGGTTATTTCTCTGTTCACAATTTTTTCGACAAAGAAAATATCACCTTCGCACTCCTTAAATCTCTCCCTCATGTCAAACATTGGTGGGAAACTTACTGGGAGCAAAGTTCCACAAAGGATTTTGGAACATATGGGGTCAATCCTACTTGGGATTTTTTTGTGGATGCGGTAAAGGAATAGTATTACCCTGTTGGAAACTATGAGGACCAGTACATGAGATGGACCACACTGCGGCAAGAGAGGGGCCAAGCAGTTTCAGAGTTCACCAATACCTTCCATACCTTACGCACCAAGCAAGGTATCAAAGACTTCAAGCGACATTTGGTTTTGAAATACTGTGGGGCTCTACACAGATACATCCAAACTGAAATGGATTTTCTGGACATCTCATCACTCGGTGCTGCCTATCGATATGCTGTTAAAATCAAACAAAAATTTAGGCACCAGAAGAAATGAGAGTTCGGGTCTGCAAATCTGCAACAACCAAAGTATGACAGAGACAACCCTAACAAACAGTCTCCTGAAAACTAGTTCAAGCCATAGGAAAAGAAGGGTCACGATAAGATAAAGAAGGACACCGGAAAATGGTGTGATTTCCACAAAAGCCCCTAGCACAACACTGATGAACGTCG
Organism: Picea engelmannii; assembly: GCA_009831015.1. Lineage (NCBI taxonomy): Eukaryota > Viridiplantae > Streptophyta > Pinopsida > Pinales > Pinaceae > Picea > Picea engelmannii. The sequence continues at coordinate 2,551,844 of ML777499.1, forward strand.
CTCGAAACAATCATTGGTGGCCGATATCAAAGACAAGGAGTCGAACCCTGATTCAGAATCTGATTCTGAAAATATTGGTAAAGGACAGATCATTGATGCAGACCCCACTACTATTGTCATGATCGCAACAATTCAACCAGAAGAACCAACAGATCCTGAAGAGGGGGAGCGCCTTTTTCATTGACAAATGTGGGTGAAGGGGACCCCGCTGCATTTTATTGTTGATAGTGGAAGCCAAAAGAACCTCATCTCAGCAAAGGTCGTCAAACAGTTGGGATTGTCGACAACACCACACTCGCAACCATACAACATCGGGTGGCTTCGCCAAGGACGAGATCTTCGTGTCAGCCAGCAGTGCCAATTATCATATGGCATCCATCCCTTCAAGGATGAGGTATTACGTGATGTTTCCCCACTGGATGTCTATGATGTTCTCTTAGGCCAACCATATATGTGGAAGCGCCATGCTGTTTATGAGTCTCGACCCCGCAGTGTCATTGTTACTTTGGTGGGTCATCTCTATAGAATACCAGAGGTAGTTCCGACTACTAATCCACCAAAAAAGTGCCGCAAGGTTGTATCTCATACTACAAAATTCAGCTTCTTCACAATCTGTTCAAAAGCAGAACAGAAGGATATTGGAACCACAACAAGCTTGCCCCAAGCACCTTCTATCCAACAGAAGTAGGTCGACAAGGCTGTAGCAAAGCACAAATATTCCTTATGCACACCGTCCTCTCATGTAGCCTGACTTGTTGAATAGCCTCAGCCTCAACAGGTTTGTGACAATCTTCCACAAACTGAGCAACATGACGTCTCCAACAATACAAACAACTCACCCATATGCAGATCCAATAAACGCTTTTCCCTCTCCCCCGGGAACTCAACGCAATGGAGACCATTGCTTCCTAAGGAGGGAGGATTGATCCAGGTGGATATCGGTGGCCACCCACCTTTTTCGACTAGCTCAAAATAGTTTTCTGACAATTTTGACAATTTACTATTTTTAGCAGGTTTTAACTTCCGGGGCCATTTTGAGGGCCTAAATGAAGGTTTTTCGAGATCGAGGTTCTCAATGATAGCCAAAAACATGATTGAGCCCCCAAAATGAATCTCCTCGACGATACCTTTCCAACGAGCTATCATACGCCTAAAATGAAGATCGTATTCAAAAGTTACGACCCCGGGAAGTTGATGTACTAACTTACCCAAACGTGGCCCACATGACTTTTGGCGCTTCATCTCTTAGGGTTAGGTTTTTGGATTTCTAGAGTTTTTTTACATTCCTGTTTATTGTAAAAAGGCCTTCAGAGCCTCATTGTAAACATCTTTTGGCGAATGCGAGTATGATGCAGGAGCATCGCCAACATCAAGCGAGCAGCGCGGGAGCAAAAGACAGCTGGAAAAGCGCCCAACACAAATTTTGAAATCACCTTGAAGTTGTTGCGCAATCTTAAATGAAGCCATTAAGAAGAAGCGCACTTGTAAAATGTAAATGGACCTTGAGAAATTTGCTCTCGTCCTTAATAAGTAGAAGGCATTTATGGTAGTTAATGTAAAGTAGGTAGAATTGAATGTGTAGATTAGACAGTTTTAGAGCGCAAGAGGGAAACGGGATATAGACACCCTCATTATATATTATGAGCATATGGAAGAGAAGCAGCATTGTTGGGAAGAGCAAGAGCATGCAGAGAGCTGTGTAAGAACACCCATGTACATATATTTGGATTAATCGAAAGAGTTTGATTCAAATTCATGGTTTCGTGTTTGTTCTCTGTGTATTGATGTGGAATGATACGCTCATGAATGTTTGCTTCCTGTTATACATTTGCTTTATATGCTGTGTATATTATTTCATGTTTTGAGTTTGAATTCTGAAAGGAAGTAGGAATGAGTTTCAATTGTTTCTCTATCTGAACAAGGGTTCCTGCAAGGAGTGCAGTCGAATTGTCCGCAAGGAGTGCGTTGACAAAGGGTTCAGATAGGATAACTTTTGTTCTCATTCATTCAAAAGTGCAGTTAGGCATGGGAGCCATGCAAGGAGTGTGTAGGCCGAGTAAAGTCTCAGAGTTATGAACCTGAGCGAAGTACTGAGAGACTGCTGCTGCAGGTGTGCACAACGTCGAAGGAAATTCAACACTTGGAGGTGTCCGAAGGTTTCCGCAAGGAGTGCGTGCAAGAGTCTTCTCTAAGGATCAGAGTTATAAGGAAGATCAGGAGGTATAGGACCTCCGAGTAATCACCAAAGAAAAGCACAGAAATCTTATACCGTGAAGTGTTTAGCAGGCATTGCAAGTTTGCGTGCAGGTGGACAAGTTTTCGCGGAGGAATACTTGGTTCATTTCGAGGAAATCATCAGGAGGAACGAACGGTTGGAAATTCTCTGAGGAGAAACCGTGAAGTCCCGTGGGCCGTTAGATCTCGTGGAGGAGCAGGGGAGATACAACGAGTATTCCTGAGAGTTTCTAAGCTCAGGAGGGGTAGGACCGTAGATCCAAGCCACAAGGGCCGTTGGATTTACATGAGGGTCTCTATATCGAGTTTTCGTGGATTAAAGTCCTGTAAATTTGCAACGGGATTCGCGATATCACGAAACGCGAAATCCCGAAGGCTAAGGGATTGTGTGGGGCCACAGAGGAGTCAGCAAAGCGGACAGGTGGCACGCCATTTCAGAGTTTCATGGGGTGAAGTCCCGAACTCATTCCATTAGGATTCGCGATACCGTGAAGTCCGAAATCCCGACAGAAGGGAAGTGGCATTGAAAAGTCAAAGCTTGTGAGTATATCGGAGTTTCAGCAAATCAGAATTCGGGAGTCGGTGAGACGAGTTGTTCGACATCACGATCACTGAAATCACGATAGGGAAAATCCCGAAAGGAAAAAGGAAATGTCAGCGTTGACTGTTTTGGGTTTTGGGGATTCGAGAGACCAACGCCTGACCATTGGATTCATGAAGTTGCGAAGTCCGATCTCCCAAGTGTAAAGAGGGGATCCCGTGAGAGTTGCTGTGGGTGCAGATTTCCCGATATGGATATAGAAGAGCCGTTTGGAGTTATTTGGGCCAGTGGGAAAGGAAAGATCCTTTGAGCACGCGAACCTTCCGACCTGCGGGTTGAGAGGTTGCGGGCGTCGCGTGCATCAGTTTGGTATCAGAGCTCAGAAAGGTTCTTTGCTTTCTGTAGCAGAGAAGAAAGAGAATTCACCATGTCGCCAAGGAGAAGGGACATGCAATCACCCGATCCACCAGAGGATAGGGAAATGTCGAGAAGAAGAGGTAGGCAGATGACAGATCTAGCCATGGAGAGAGAAATGTGTGATCTACGAGCTAGACTCAAAGACATGGAGACAACACAAAGGCGCACAGTCAGTGCGGGGGATCTTAGTGATTCCGAGAGTGAGATTGAGGTTGAGCATGAAGAAGAAGTTGCAGCTGAAGATGCATCAAAAGAACGTTTGATCAGAGCTATTGCAAGAATGGGTGCAAGAGCGAAGATGGACATTCCAGTTTATGAGGGAAATCTGGATGCAGAGGAGCTTCTAGACTGGATTAGAGCTCTAGACAGATACTTCGACTATGAAGATCTTGAAGAAGACAAGAAGGTCAAGCACGCTGTCACAAGATTGAAAGGACATGCAACATTGTGGTGGGATGAACTACAAGCTGACAGACGTTGCAAAGGCAAGCAGAAAATCAAAAGCTGGGATAGAATGATCGCGAAGATGAAGGCAAAATTCATCCCCAGGGATTATCAAATTACTCTGTTCAGGAGGATGCAGAACCTAAGACAGAAGCTGATGACAGTAAAAGAATACACTGAAGAATTCTACAAGCTGAACATCAGGGCAGGTCATCGGGAGAGCGATGATGAAAAGGTAGCCAGATATATGAATGGCCTGAGATACGATATCCAGGGTGAGATGAGCATGGTAACCATTCGAACGGTGGAAGATTCTTATCAGATGGCTCTAAAAGCTGAAGAGAAGCTGAGCCGAAAGCAGAGTCAGAGAGGTCGAGACAGAAGTCATCCCAGAGGCAAATCGGTTGCCCAGGATAAATATCAGAAGCCCAAGGAGGACTGGAAGAAGCCTCAGACTCGAACTGAGAGAGGTGGAACCTCGCAGCGAGGGCAATATGCTGAACATAGAGGGCAACATACTGAGCAGAGAGGAGATTATGCTGACAATAACACTTTTCCTCGTACTAGAGGTAGAGGAAGAGGAAGAGGTGGAGTAATAACATGCTTCACATGTGGAAAGAATGGGCACAAGTCTTACGAGTGTCCAGATAAAAAGAAGGAAAGTGGAGAAGCTCACATCGCCGAATCACAGAGGCAGGATGTTGAGGCAGGAGATGTTGAAGGCGGAAGATCGCTGATGATGCGAAAAGTCCTTTTGACACCAGAGAAGGAGGTGGAGAGTTCAGTCCAAAGGACCAGACTTTTCAGGACTACTTGCAAGACCAAGGACAGGGTATGCAAGGTCATCGTGGATAGTGGTAGCACAGATAATATCATTTCTATGGAGATGGTAGAAAAGCTGGAGCTGGAGGTGACTGATCATCCAAGCCCATACAGAGTTTCGTGGCTACAAAAAGGACATCAGGTAACTGTCACTAAACAATGTTTAGTTGAATTTAAGATAGGGGGATATAATGATAAGATATTATGTGATGTCATTCCTATGGATGTTTGTCATCTATTGCTGGGTAGACCATGGCAATATGACAAGAATGTGATTCATGATGGGAGAATGAACACATACACCCTAGAGAAGAATGGGAGGACTCACATGTTGCTTCCAATCAAGGATAAGGAGGTGAAACAGGAAGTAAGCAACACAGTACTTCTCATGAGTGGGAAGGAACTTCTTATAGAGGTTAAGAAGAAGGAAGATCCACAGTTCATAGTGGTCAGAAAGCCTAGAATTGTTTTGACCAGCACAAGGGTGGATGATTTACCAGAAGAAGTTCAGGAACTGCTGGAAGAGTTCGCTGACATAGTAGTGGACGAATTACCTTGTTCGTTGCCACCGATCAGAAGTGTGAGTCATCATATTGATCTCATACCAGAAGCCAGTTTGCCAAACAAAGCCACGTACAGATTGACACCGCAAGAGAATGAAGAGGTTAAAAGGCAAGTCCAGGAATTGTTGGACAAATGTTTAGTCAGGGAAAGCTTGAGTCCATGTGCTGTTCCAACAGTACTCAGTCCAAAGAAAGACGAAGGCTGGAGGATGTGTACCGACTCAAGGAAAATTAACAAGATAACCATCAGGTACAGATTTCCATTGCCGAGGATGGATGATCTGATGGATTGCTTGAGTGGAGCAAAGTATTTTTCAAAGATTGATTTGAAAAGCAGTTATCACCAGATCCGCATGAGAGAAGGTGACGAGTGGAAGACATCATTCAAAACAAACGAAGAGTTGTATGAATGGCTTGTTATTCCATTTGGCTTAACAAATGCGCTGAGCACCTTCATGAGGTTGATGAACGAAGTCCTGAAGGAGTTCATCGGAAAATTTGTCATTGTGTATTTGGATGACATATTGGTTTACAGTAAAACAGTGGCAGAGCATCTTAAGCATTTGGCTACAGTGATGCAGAGGTTGCAGCAGGAGAAGATGTTGATAAACATGAAGAAATCCTCATTCATGAAGACAGAGCTCATCTACTTGGGATTTGTTATTTCTACAGATGAGTTGAGGATGGATCCAGATAAGGTGGAGGTAATAAAAAATTGGCCATCACCGAAGAACGTTTTTGAGGTGAGAAGTTTTCACGGATTGGCTAGTTTCTACCGAAAGTTCATTAGGAATTTCAGTGGAATTAGTGCAGCGATGATGGATACAGTGAAGAAAAGACACAAGTCTTTTCACTGGACAGAAGAAGCTGAGAAAAGTTTTAATCTGTTGAAGAGGAAGATCACGGAACAACCAGTTCTGGTGTTGCCGGATTTCCAAAGGACATTTCAGGTGAAATGCGATGCAAGTGGATTTGCAATCGGGGCAGTTTTGAGTCAGGAAGACAGGCCGATAGCATACTTCAGCGAGAAGCTGAATGAAGCGAAAGTGAAATACTCCACTTATGACAAGGAGTTTTATGCTATCATTCAGGCATTGAAGAAATGGAGACATTGCTTGATCCCAAAGGAGTTTGTCTTATATAGTGACAATTATGCATTGCAATTTGTGACTCAACAGGAAAAGTTGAATCAGAGACATGTCAAATGGGATGAGTATATGCACAATTTTTACTTTTGTGATTAAACATGTTTCGGGTACTGCTAACAAAGTTGCTGATGCTTTGAGCAGGAAGTGTTTGCTATTGCAGGAGTTCAGAGTCAAAACATTGGGTTTTGATGATCTCAGGGATATGTACGCAGATGATCAGGATTTTAAGGAGGCATATGAAGCAGCTGAGAATCCAATTTTTAGGGATAGAAGCCAATGGACAAAATACATGATCCAAGAAGGATTACTGTTTAAGGGTAATCAACTGTGTATTCCAAAATGCTCCATGAGGGAGAACCTTCTAAAGGAGAAACACAGTGGAGGATTGGCAGGACACTTTGGTCACGACAAGACGTTCACAAAGCTGAATGAGTCATATTTTTGGTCGGGGATGCGAGCAGATGTCAAGAGATTCGTGGACAGATGCAAAATTTTCCAGCATTCGAAGGGAAGGAGGAAGAATGCGGGATTCTATCAACCATTTCCCATACCAGAGAGGCTGTGGGATGCAATCAGCATGGATTTTGTATTGGGGTTGCCAAGAACACAAAGAGGTTTTGACTCAATCTTTGTGGTGGTGGATAGATTTTCCAAGATGAAACACTTCATTCCATGTCAGAAAACCAGTGACGCAACTCACATTGCGAACCTGTTTTTCAAAGAAGTCATTCAACTTCATGGCTTACCAAGAAGCATAGTTTCAGATCGAGACACCAAATTCATAGGGCACTTTTGGAGGACCTTATGGAAAAAGCTGGGAACTAACTTGTCATTTAGTTCAACTTATCATCCTCAGACGGATGGACAGACAGAAGTGGTGAACAAAAGTCTGGGAGACTTGCTAAGGAGCTTGGTGACAAAACACCACAGCCAGTGGGACAACATATTACCACAGACAAAGTTTTCTTATAACGACTCGGTTAACAAAAGCATAGGGCAGAGTCCATTTCAGGTTGTCTATGGCATGCAGCCAAGAGGAATTTATGAATTGATAGATTCAGAAGAGATTGTAACTAGGAGTGCTAGTGCAGAAGAATTCACAGAGGCGATGAAAGAACTTCACAGCCAGGTGAAGCAACGATTGCAAAATTCAGGCCAGGAGTATAAGCGTAGAGCATATCAGCATAGAAGACAACTTCAATTTGAGGTTGGTGACTTGATTCTGGCACATTTAAGAAAAGAAAGGTTCCCGAGAGGAACATATAATAAGTTGAAGATGAAGAAAATCGGACCGTGTAGGGTCTTGAAGAAGTTTGGGGCAAATGCATATGAGATTAAATTACCTGATGGGATTGGAATTTCTCCGATATTCAATGTATCAGATTTGTACCCATATAAACCTGAGGAAGCAGTGACAGAAAATGAACAGATAGAGGTTCAGTGGAAAAAGAAGATGCCAGTTGCAGATAAGCCGCAGATGGAGCACATACTGGATAAAAGAGTGAGCAAGAGGACCAGGCAAAAGCAATACTTTGAGTATTTGGTCAAATGGAAGAACCATCCAGTTGAATATGCCAGCTGAGAGAATGAAGCAGAAATACAGAAGCATGGACAGACTATGTGCGAGCTCATGGACAGGAGCCCATGAGAAATTTCAAGCGAGGGAGTATGATGCAGGAGCATCACCAACATCAAGCGAGCAGCGCGGGAGAAAAAGACAGCTGGAAAAACGCCCAACACAAATTTTGAAATCACCTTGAAGTTGTTGTGCAATCTTAAATGAAGCCATTAAGAAGAAGCACACTTGTAAAATGTAAACGGACCCTGAGTAATTTGCTCTCGTCCTTAGTAGGTAGAAGGAATTTATGGTAGTTAATGTAAAGTAGGTAGAATTGAATGTGTAGATTAGACAGTTTTAGAGTGCAAGAGGGAAACGAGATATAGACACCCTCATTGTGTATTATGAGCATATGGAAGAGAAGCAACATTATTGGGAAGAGAAAGAGCATGCAGAGAGCTGTGTAAGAACACCCATGTACAGATATTTGGATTAATAGAAAGAGTTTGATTCAAATTCATGGTTTCATGTTTGTTCTTTGTGTATTGATGTGGAATGATATGCTAATGAATGTTTGCTTCCTGTTATACATTTGCTTTATATGATGTATATATGATTTCATGTTTTGAGTTTGAAGTCTGAAAGGAAGTAGGAATGAGTTTCAATTGTTTCTCTATCTGAACAAGGGTTCATGCAAGGAGTGCATTGACAAAGGGTTCAGATAGGGTAGCTTTTGTTCTCATTCATTCAAAAGTGTAGTTAGGCATAGGAGCCGTGCAAGGAGTGCGCAGGCCGAGTAAAGTCTCAGAGTTGTGAACCCGAGCGAAGTACTGAGAGACTGCTGCTGCAGGTGTGCGTAGGGTCGAAGGAAATTCAGCACTTGGAGGTGTCCGAAGGTTGCCCCAAGGAGTGTGCACAAGAGTCTTCTCTAAGGCTTGGAGTTATAAGGAAGCTCAGGAGGTATAGGACCTCCGAGTAATCGCCAAATAAAAGCACAGGAAGCTTATACCGTGAAGTGTTTAGCAGGCATTGCAAGTTTGTGTGCAGGTGGACAAGTTTTCGTGGAGGAATACTTGGTTCATTTCGAGGAAATCATCAAGAGCAACAGAGGGTCGGAAATTCTCTAAGGAGAAACCGCGAAGTCCCGTGGGCCGTTAGATCTCGCGAAGGAGCAGGGGAGATACGACGAGTATTCTCGAGAGGTTCTAAGCTCAGGAGGGGTAGGACCGTAGATCCAAGCTACAAGGGTCATTGGATTTACACGAGGGTCTCTATATCGGGTTTTTGTGGATTGAAGTCCTGTAAATTTGCAACGGGAATCGCGATATCACGAAACGCGAAATCCCGAAGGCTAAGGGATTGTGTGGGGCCACAGAGGAGTTAGCGAAGCGGACAGGTGGCACGCCATTTCGGATTTTCGTGGGGTGAAGTCCCGAACTCATTGCATTAGGATTCGCGATACCGCGAAGTTTGAAATCCCGACAGAAGGGAAGTGGCGTTGAAAAGTCAAAGCTCGCGAGTATATCGGAGTTTTGACAAATCGGGATTCGGGAGTCGGTGAGACGAGTTGTTCGACATCGCGATCGCCGAAATCATGATAGGGAAAATCTCGAAAGGAAAAAGGAAAGGTCAGCGTTGACTATTTCGGGTTTCGGGGATTCAAGAGACCAACGCCTGACCATTGGATTCATGAAGTTACAAAGTCCGATCTCCCAAGTTTAAAGAGGGGATCCTGTGAGAGTTGTTGTGGGTGCAGATTTCCCGATAGGGAGATAGAAGAGCCGTTTGGAGTTCTTCGGGCCAGTGGGAAAGGAAAGATCCTGTGAGCACACGAACCTTCCGACCTGCAGGTTGAGAGGTTGCGGGCGTCGGCATCAGAGTAGCTGTCACATCTCTTCTCAGAGATAAGCTGCCACCATTCTAGTGAGTCTTTCACTCTATATTTTTACAGTCTCTGTACATTTCTTTGATTAATAGAAATCATGTATTACTATATATCTGTGTTTATGGTTGCATCTCTGATACATTTCTATTATATCATTGAATATCTACGATATCTCAGTGCATTTCTTTATTATATCTCCACTCCCATTTCATGCCGAAAATAATCCGGATCAATGGTATCAGAGCACGCTGTTCTTGATCATTTTTTTTTTCAGTGCATGTCCTCAACGAGGTCCGAGTATAGGAAGTTGGGTCTCGAGCTTGTCTCTCTTGAAGAAAATCGCTCTCGCACACCCAAGAAACCCTCAATTGCGAAAGAAAAGAAAAACGATGGAGCAAACGATCCTATCAGTCTGTTGCTTGAGCAAGCTCTCACGCGACAGAGGGACAAAATGATGGAGAATTTTTCCCACATCCTTCAACGCCTGCTGATAGCAACCAGCGCATCTTCATCAAGCGACCACTTTGGAAGCACCTCGCCTTTCAAGGTGCAAATTAATTTTGATATTCCTGTATTTGAAGGACAGATAGATGCAGAAGCCCTAGAAAAATGGTTAACTCTGCTAGAAGGTTATTTCTTTGTTCACAATTTTTTCGAAAAAGAAAAGATCACCTTTGCAATCCTTAAAGCTCTCCCTCGTGTCAAACATTGGTGGGAAAATTACTGGGAGCAAAGTTCCACAGAGGAGTCTGGAATATATGGGGTTGATCCCACTTGGAATTTTTTTGTGGATGCCGTAAAGGAACATTATTACCTTATTGGAAACTATGAGGACCAGTACATGAGATGGACCACACTGTGGCAAGAGAGGGGCCAAGCAGTTCCAGAGTTCACCAATACCTTCCATACCTTGCACACCAAGCTGGGTATCAAAGACTCCAAGCGACATTTGGTTCTGAAATACCATGGGGTTCTACACAGATACATCCAAATCGAAATGGATTTTCTGGACATCTCATCACTCGGTGCTGCCTATCGATATGCTGTTAAAATCGAGCAGAAATTTAGGCACCAGAACAAACGAGAGGTTGGGTCTACAAATCTACAACAACCAAAGTGTAACAGAGACAACCCTAACAAACATTCTCTCGAAAACTAGTCCAAGCCACAGGAAAAGAAGGGTCACAGGAAGACAAAGAAGGACGCTGAAAAATGGTGCGATTTCCACAAAATCCCCTGGCACAACACCGATGAATGTTGCTCGAAATAGTCATTGGTGGTCGAGATCAAGGACAAGGAGACGAACCCTGATTTAGAATCTGATTCTGAAAGTACTGGTGAAGGACAGATCATTGACGCAGACTCCACTGCTATTGTCACGACCGCAACAATTCAACCAGAAGAACCAACAGATCCTGAAGAGGGGGAGCACATTTTTCATTGACAAATGTGGGTGAAGGGGACCCTGCTGCATTTTACTGTTGATAGCGGAAGCCAGAAGAACTTTATCTCTATAGAGGTTGTCAAACAATTGGGATTGTCGACAACACCACACCCGCAACCATTCAAAATTGGCTGGCTTCGCCAAGGATGAGATTTTCATTTCATCCAGCAGTGCCGATTGTCATACGACATCCAGCCTTTCAAGGATGAGGTATTATGTGATGTTTCCCCACTGGATGTCTGTGATGTTCTCTTGGGCCAACCATATATGTGGAAGCGCCATGTTGTTTATGAGTCTTGACCCTGTAGTGTCATTGTTACTTTGGGGGGTCATATCTATAGAATACCAGAGGTATTTTTGACTACTGTTCCACCAAAAAAGTGCCGCAGAGTAGTATCTCATACTGCAAAATTCAGCTTCTTCAAAATCCGTTCAAAAGGGGAACATAAGGACATTGAAACCACTACAAGCTCGCCCCAAACACCTATCAAATAGAAGCAGGTCGACAAGGTTGTAGAAAAGAGAAATGATTCCTTATGCACACCGTCCTCTCATGTAGCCCGACTTGTTGAACAGCCTCAACCTCAACAGGTTTGTGACAAACTTCCCCAAACTGAGCAACGCGACGTCTCCAGCAATACAAGTAGGTCACCCAGATGCAGATCCGACAAACGCTTTTCCCTCTCCCCCGGGAACTCAACGCAATGGAGACCATTGCTTCCTAAGGAGGGAGGATTGATCCAGGTGGATATCGGTGGCCACCCACCTTTTCTGACTGGCTCAAAACAGTTTTCTGGCAATTTTGACAATTTACTA
>ML777500.1:0-20570 GCA_009831015.1 Picea engelmannii
TCAAATAATTGGAGAAAAAGAAAAAGGGGTACAAACCAGGAGAAAGCTAATCAAAACCACCGAACAATCTCATATAGCTCTCATATCCATGATGGAACCCAAGAATTTTAATGAATCCAGCACAGATGATCACTGGGTTAAAGAAATGAATGAAGAAATTGATCAGATTGAGGAAAAAAATACATGGGATATGGTTCAAAGACCCGAAGGTAAAAAAGTCATTGGCTCCAAATGGATCTTTAAGAATAAGATGAATGAGCAAGGACAAGTTGTCAGGAACAAAGCGAGGTTAGTCTGTAAAGGCTATGCTCATATAGAAGGACTGGATTTTGATGAAACATTTGTGCCCGTAGCAAGATTAGAAGCTATAAGAAGGTTTCTTTCCTATTCTTGTCATAAAAGGTCTAAAGTCTACCAAATGGATGTCAAGTCAGCCTTTCTCAATGGAGATTTAAGTGAAGAAGTATATATGGAACAACCAGAGGGTTTCAAATTTTCTGATAACCCTGAATTAGTATGCAAGTTGAAGAAAGCTTTATATGGTTTAAAACAAGCCCCTCGAGCCTGGTATCATAGACTGGATACGTATCTCAAAGACAAAGGGTTAAAGAGAGGAACATCTGACAACAATCTATATATTAAGACAGAGGATAATGAGTTGCTCATCGTACTGGTCTATGTAGATGACATCATCTTTGGATGTAATAAGGACTCACTGGTACAATGGTTTTCTTATGCCATGGAGTCTGAATTTGAAATGTCTATGATAGGAGAACTGTCATTTTTCCTTGGTCTGCAAATTACTCAGAGGTCCGATGGGATCTTCATTTCTCAAGAAAAATATTTAAGAGAAATGCTGAAAAGGTTTCAAATGGAAGATTCTAAACCTGTGGGTACACTTATGGTAACTAGATGTAAATTAAGCAAGGATGATGATTCACCTAATTTTGATCAAAGCTCATATCGATCAATGATAGGAAGCCCGTTGTACATCACATCATCTCGCCTAGACATAATGCATGTTGTAGGAATGGTAGGAAGATATCAGGCTGCACCTAAACAGAGTCATTTGCAAGCTGTCAAAAGAATATTCAGGTACTTAAAAGAAACAATGACTTATGGTATGTGGTATCCCAGAAATCAAAGTTTTCAGTTGACTACTTATTCAGATGAAAATTGGGCAAATTGTGTTGATGAGAGAAAAAGCACCAGTGGAGGCGCATTCTTCTTGGGTAACTCCTTAGTAGCATGGCTTAGTAAAAAGCAAGGTTCCATTTCTTTATCAACCACAGAGGCATAGTACATTGCTGCTGCTACCTGCTGCACACAGGTATTATGGATGATTCAGACACTTGCAGACTTAGAGGTAAAATATACTGCACCGATCCCTATTCATTGTGATAACACAAGTTCCATCAGTGTATCTAAAAATCCTGTCCTCCACTCCAAGACAAAACATATTCCCATAAAATATCATTTTCTAAGAGAGCAGGTCACCAATCAGATTGTTCAGGTCCATTACATTCCCACTACAGAACAAATTGTAAACATCTTTACTAAGCCCCTAGCTAAGACACCGTTTGAATATCTCAGAAAGAAGTTGGGTGTCATTTCGTTTCACACCTAAAAGATTCCATCTTGTTAGGGGAAGATTTGTATTGTTTGAATATCTAAATGACTCCTAAAATTACTGCAATAACTCAGGGGGAGCATGTCTCTTCTTTGACATTGATGTCAAAGGGGGAGAAAAGAATTCGGGTGCCTTAGTTGCCATCAATGCCAAATGGGGAGATTGTTGGCAAATGTTTTACAGGAAGCATAAGCTTGTCATTGATGGCAAGTACAACAGTAATGATGGCTTGAGTACAACACCGATGATCAACAGGCAAATAGAATATAAGGCTAGGAAGATCAAATGATCGAAGGAAACGTTGGCAAGTACAACAGTGAAGACGGAAGGATCAGAGTGTGCATCGATGGACAAACAGGAACAACGTAGGCTCAGGAGGAATTAGCGTAGAGTCAAAATTCTTTCAAGTAAAAGGGATGTGTAAGCTTGGAGGAGAAGCGTCTCTAAGCGTTGGATCCCATCCTAAATTCCCGACAGCATGAGGGCCATCATATATGAATAAAATCAAGAAGAGAATGCGCAGAAGAGGAGGATAGATCTCAGGCATTAGATCTGAGCACAAGATCCTACCACCGTTGGATCGGGGAAAACCTGCACGGTGTTTAAAGTGCAAGGAGAAAATGGGCTCACAAAATCCCGAAAGTAGGAGGACCATCCATCCCAAGGGGTTATGTGGACCGTTGATCCGACTCCCTGTCAAGGTTTCGAGGATCGCGAGTTGAAGTTGTCAAAGAACATTGACAACAAGAATGCTGATTTCACGATATGCGATATCACGATGCAATCGTATCCATTGAACCGAGAATGAGATCTGGACCGTTGATTTTCTTCATAAGGCATCGGGGATCGGGACTTTGAAATGACAAAGTCACTTGACATCAAGAATGTCAATTTTGCGGTATGCGAAATCGCGATGTAATCTGAGCCGTCAGATCAAGCTTTGATCTGGACCGTTGATTCCAGTCCATGTCGGAGCCTCGCCTATCGCGACTTGGAGTGATGAGAACCTCCATCACAGGAATCGCGAGATGCGAGATTACGAGAAGATCAGGACCGTTGGATCACCAAGAACGTGGACTGTTGATCTGAGCTCCATCTCGGAGCCTCGCCTATCGCGACTTGGAATGACGAGAACCTCCATCACAGGAATCACGAGATGCGAGATTGCGAGAAGATCAGGACCGTCAGATTACCAAGAACATGGATCGTTGATATGAGCTCCATCTCGGAGCTTCGTCTATCGCGACAGGGAGTGATGAGAATCTCCATCGAAGGAACAGTGAGATGCAAGATCACGATGAGATCAGGACCGTTGATTCATCAAGATCATGAACCGTCAATCAGGGTCGATGAAGATCATAAGTTCGTAGTGAAAGTGCGAAACGGGTAAATAACGACAATACCCTTCAGAGTTAATCCAATGGTGCAGGTGAATTTGAACAAGATCTGAGGGCTACTGTTGCACGACACAATGAAACTGCCAGTAACCATTGATGGTTTCTACCAAAGGATGCGAAGAGACTTTGGTGTGATTTCCAGAGGAGCAGAAGAGTCACATGGAATCTGCCAGTGGAACGAAGACGACTCGTGGAGGCGATTGACAGCTGGATGGGATTTAGGCCGTAACTGAAATAGAGAAGGTGATCTCGACTGTCACAGAGAATATGAAGAGTCTCAACTTCCATAGAGACTGAGGAATCTCAGCATAACACCCAGTGATACTGGACACGCGGGGTGAACCACCAGAGAAGCTGAAGAGTCACGATGATGATCAGATAGAGCACTCGAGAGATGGAGGATAACGAAGAAGAGTATGCATGCAGAGGGATGGAGAACATTGCATGAACAAGGTGCACAGAAGCCATAAATACATGGTACAGAGAAGAGATTGGGTTGCTGTTGCGGTTAGAGGTTGCTGTGAATGTTGTTGGTGAAGGTAATTCAGGTGTGAAGAAGGAGGAGTGTGCAGCAGCTGAATAGCACAGAAGAGGAACTGTGCAGAGAATGGAGATGGCACACAGATCATAAAAATCATAAGAACAGACAACGCAAGTGATGTGAGCAGAAAGGCAATGAGGCAGAAAGAGAAACGAGTAGCAGCAGAACAGTGATAAGTCGGGTAAGCCATTGTTGAACATTATATCACTGTAGTAAGTTTCAGATTCAAAGATTTATATTTCAGGGTGGTTGGGAGGCGCTAGGGAGGACTGTTTTCCTCAGAGGTTCAAGTGGGTGCTTGAACACAGGGAGTTGGTGCTTCCTTCTAGTTGGTGCTAGAGAACATAGGGAGTTGGTGCTTCCTTCTAGTTGGTGCTAGAGAAACCAGGGAGTTGGTGCTTCCTTCTAGTTGGTGCTAGAGAAAACAGAGAGTTGGTGCTCTCAGCAAGTTGCAGCTTGCTAAACAGAGGTTGTAGCCTCGTTATGAGTTAGTGCTCATATGTATGATAATGTAAAGAATGTAATTATTACTTATCATATAAAGAAAAAGAGGTTTTTACCCCGTATGGGTTTCCTTGGAAAATATATGTCTCTGTGTTTCTCATATATGTGACTGATGCTGAATGTGCCTGTGTTTGTTTCTCTGCATTATTGTGATCATCATTCAATGTTTCTGCAAAGAGTTTTAAAAGAAGCATAATTGTTTAAGCTCAGTAATAACTGATTCACCCCCCCCTCTCAGTTGTGTAACACTATGGCCGATGCATCTACATGTACGTGGAAGGTCTTCTCCCAATCTGGGAATACTAGTATTGGCGTTGTTAGCATATTTTCTTTCAGCATATCCAGGCCATGTTGACAATCCTCATTCCATTGGAACTTTGTGTCTTTCCTTAACACTTTCTACATTGGCATGATGATGTGTGCATACCCTTTGATAAAAAAATTGTAGTATCCTGTGTGTCCCAATGTTGCTCTTATTTGACAAACTATATTTGGTGGTGGTAGGTTAACAATTACTGCAATATTTGCAGGATCTACTAGTAAACCTTTCTTGCATACTATATGGCCCAACAATATCCAAAATGATGTTTCAAGATGCACTTCTTAATGTTTAATGATATCCGGAACTGCCTGCATATTTCTAACATCAGTCACAAGACCTCTACATGGTCTTTGAACAAACTATAGACTCTCCAATCATCCAAATATACTTCTATAAACTGGTGGATAAATTCCTTAAATGCAGCTATGAGTACTCTAGAAAATATTTCTAGTGCATTCTTCATTCTAAACAACATGACCGTGTACTGGTAAGATCCCCATTTCGTCGCAAAAGTGGTCTTGTATATGTCTTCCAGTGCTATATTGATCTGATGGTATCCTAAAAATACATTGGTGAATGAATAAACTTCTTGTCCTCCTACATTCTCCAACACTTCATCCATGAAGGGTGTAGGGAATAGGTCATGTAAGAATGCATCATTCAACTTCCTCAAGTCGATGTATATTCTTATCTCGCCTTTTTTTTTTCTCCTAAAATACCATCGAGCTTATCAATTCTGATTCTTCCACATGTTCCATGATTCTGGATTTGAGCATCCTATTGATCTAAACTTTAAATTTTTTCTTATATATCAGATTTAGTTCGTATCATCGTTGTCTGATCGGTCTTGCCTCAGCTTTGAGTGGTATATTTATTTCACCTAGCTCTCCTTCTATGCCCTTCATTTTTGTAAATGTTGTGGGTGTTATTGTTTACATATCATTAGGTTAATCATGAAGTTCATTCCATTTATCAATTAACCATAACCATAAATGGTGCAACAACCAAGATCACATGAAGAAGCACCATGCACAAGAACACAAGATATATCATGGGAAACCCTTCTCAAACAAGGGAGAAAAACCCAGCCAAATCATTTTCTATAATCTTTAAGATAAATACCTTTACCTTAAAGAATATCCTAGCACACAAGAGGGTGCACAAAACCTAGAAACCCTAGCACCCAAGAGAGGTACACAACTTTGACCAAGAAGTGTGATTGCTGAAATTTCCAAAACTTGCAAGTGAGTGTGTGTCTACAAATGAGAGATTTCCTCTTACTTATATTAGACTTGTTCTATCAACTGAAGTGTCTATTGGCACAATAGGGCTGACTTCACTTAGACATATTAATTTATTATTATTATAATAATTAATATTAATTATCTTTTATAGTTTATCTTTAGACACAATAAGATAGGGCCGACCTGTACCCTTTACACAATAACTAGGGTTATAGGTAGGTATGACTCTTGAACAATATATATAGAAAAGGATCTGATACACCCACTAGTGCTCATCCACTAGGGGCCACATCCATAGGGATTCTATAGACCTGAGTCACTGCATTACACAGATGAACTAGGTCCTCACACGTGCACTTATGCTCATCCATAGTCACGTCTTCTCTACAAATATTATTTCCCACTGCCACCAACAGGAGGATCATCTGGAGTCTTCACATCAACTCTGTTTCTTATTTAGAGGAGGACATCACATCATCTTCTTTCTTATTTTCATGATGATGTGACCAATGCTTTTCAGGATTTCCTTAACTCAACAGATCACTCTTACAATGGATAATCATCTAGAGTTCTTCTCTCTCACTTCATGGAGGAGGCCATATACATTCCTAGCCCCTTTCCCAGGATGGAACCACGAACCCTTTATTAGGGGATTTCTCTCAGGTTTGTAAGATGAGAGTAAGACTTCACATAGATGCTATATTCCACATCTCACAGATTTGTAGGCTGGAGGATGTCTCCTATGGCTGCATTCATTGAATTTCCCTCTTAGCTAGGGAGGCATTCTCCATCAAGCCAAGTCTCATAACGATGTACTCTGAGTTTTTTTTTTGGCTAATGTTATCCATACTCTCTCTTAACTCAGAAGGATTTCTTCACCAAGTAAATGTTTGCAGTAACCTCAGGTGTGGGAAGGTACTTGCAAGGATACAATATTTCTTTTGTATCATATCTCTAATATGAAGGTATTTCATCTCGTCATGTTTTGAACAATTAGAAAACACTGGAATCTCAAGGAGATTTACATACAACTCTTAGTTATCATCATAGGATCCATCTCATGGTTAAGTAAACATGTCAGAAGTTTGTGGAGCCACATTGCTTCGTACACTCACTGCTAGATATACTCTGTCTTTGGTGCACTCAAGGCCATGGAGTTTTGTTTCCTGCTGTGTCAGGAAACCCTATAGGACTTCAAGGTAGAACATCAACCGGATGTACTTTTCTGATTTACTGTAATTTCTGCTCAATCTCAATCAACATATTCTATCAACTTGAGTTAACACTATAAGCATATCTCAGACCATATCCAACTATGTCTTGATACGTGTTTTGTTGTTGCCTAGTGAGCCTATCTTGGTTGACTCATAACATTCATTGTATGAAATGAATCAAGTCTGTTGTTGTCTGGATACATTAGTGATCTAATGAACTGTGGATTAGTCTCATTTGAATCATCATCAATCTTCTTCTTTAAATCCATCACAATGGATTTGCATTCTAACATACTTATTTTCCCAAGAAGTAGTGTATCATACTCAGATCCTTTATGAAAATTAGAAGTCAATGCTTGCTTGTTTTCAACAAAAAGGTTTTCTAAATAAGTCATCAAAATTGGGCTCTCGTCACCAACACTGTAATAATATAGGTTTTTATCAGCAACACTCTTGTTGAAATCCAAACTCATCAAGAATATGTCTATCTGATATAGTTTCCAACTCATGGAAGGTAGTATATATGGAAGTGTATCATGTACACTAGGTCAAGTGTCTCATCATAGAAAACTCCCTCTATTTATGAGGAACATATAGCTATAGATCTCATTTTTAATTTCTCGACACTTCCATCAACTACAGGCTTGATCTTATATATCCACTTGGAAGTTACCACAAACTTCCTTTTCTGGTTCTTGAGTAATATCTTATGCATAATCCTTTAATATGTATTGGTATTCTTATGTTATGGTATCTTTCCATACCGGTTCTCTTTGTTGTTTCTCTAAGACAAGGAGTCTCAACATCAATAAGGTGGCTCATGACTGAAGGATAGCTCGAAAAATATATTTTTTCTTTCTCAGAATGTTCCTTGAGAGGATTGTATGTTTCTTTGCCTCTTGTAGAGTGAGTTTAGGTAGGCCTTTTATTCCCTACTTCGATATTTCTGAACATATCAACTGGAGAAACTGGATCGATTGGAATAATGTATTTCTCCCTCTAAACTGCTAAAGGGGGAGAAAGGTATAGTCTTACTGTCAATCTTCATCTGAGATTCTCTGAATCTTTGAAGGATTATTTCAAGGACAACGTTTCTTCTTGTATCAATTTGTCTCTGACCAGGGATGTTGAACTGGAATGTATTTGAAGATTCATTGTTATTCCTCTTTCAAGGATAATGTTTCTTCTTTGCACAAAGGGAAAGGTTTTGGACTCCCGTACTAGGGATAATGGTCCAAGTTTTGAAATCTCTTTTATAAGTAGTGATATTCTTCTTTTATTCTAAGAAACATACAATTCACTGTAAGATTTAGAACATAATAACTTTACCTATTTGTAGTAACGTTCTTATTTAGAGAAAATACTTATCATTTCTTCTTTCTTCATTTTTCTTAGATGGATTAGGATCAACGTCAACAGTGATGGCACATTGTTTTTCCTTCTTTCTAGTTGGACAATATTTAGCAACATGTCCATACTTGTCACATCTTTATCATTGAACTTTTGAGAGGTCTCTTCTTTGATATGAAGGATTTTCTTATTTAAATTTTTTCCTGAAGTTTCTTTTGAATTTTCCTCCTTTTCTGGTATGGAATGCAGGAGCATGATTTTCTTCTGAGTTGTCTTCCACTCCTGTATTTCTGAGTCTTAGTTATTATTGTGTACAATCTATCCATAGTCGTTCAAATGTTGGTAGAGTTTCCCTTCCACGGATGCTCTGAAGGAAGGGCTCCCATGATTTTGGAAGATTATGAAGAGTAGTTAAGACAAGTTCTCTATCAGATATGTTTTCTCCAATTGTCTCTAGTTGTTCTTTAACTTCTGATAGCTTCATGAAGAAAAGTGAAAATGTGTCATATTTCATCATCTTAGTACTTTGGAGTTGAATTTTCAAGGCAAGGGCTCTGAGAGTGTTGTCACTTTCAAACATTCCTTTTAGCATTTTGTACATGTCGTAAGCAGTCTTCAGATTTGCAATCTGGGTCAAGAGATGATCTCTTACTGAGTAGATGATTATCTTCCTTGCTCCGACATCATCTTCTTTTCTTATTTTCTTCTGTAATTCAGTTGTTGTTTCTGGTAGAGTTTTAGTGGTTTCATACAGGAGATCTTCTTCTTCAAGAGTGACTAGAAGCTTTGATTTCCAAGGGTTGAAGTTGCTTTCTCCATCAAGCCTATCTTCCATTGGAGTTTTGTTATTCATATTTTCTTGAATCTTAGTAGTCTGGATTATGTTTTGGACTTATGACTGCCAAAAAATCAATTTAATAGTATAACAGAGATGCTTGCTAATCCAAAACAATATTTCTTCAAAAAAAACATAAGTATTTTGCAAAACTTTCGGTACCCTAGAAACCCTAGGGACAAAAATCAAATTTTCTCGGAATTGATTTTTGAGAGACCATGGAGATGCACTGGAAGACGTTTTACTCTTATTTGGTGGAATTAGTCTCAGAACCCAAGTTTCAGGGGTTGAAATACTTCAAGAAGGAGGATCGTACAAAATTTTCTAGAACCCTGGGAAGGCCATACGGTTTTGCAGAGGTGAAAGGTTTGTGAAAAAGGGGTGAGACTTGGTGGATGCTTGTGCAATGGGTTCTTCCATGACTTATACTCTAATACCATGTTATTGTTTTCATAGAATTATGTTAAGCATGAAGTTCATTCCATTTATCAATTAACCATAATCATAAATGTTGCAACAACTAAGATCACATGAAGAAGCACCATGCACAAGAACAGAAGATATATCTTGGGAAACCCTTCTCAAACAAGGGAGAAACACATAGCCAAATCCTTTTGTATAATATTCAAGAGAAATACCTTTACCTTCAAGAATATCCTAGCACACAAGAGGGTGCACAAAACCTAGAAACCCTAGTGCCCAAGAGAGGTGTGCAACTTTGACCAAGAACTGTGATTACTGAAATTTCCAAAACTTGCAAGTGAGTGTGTGTCTACAAATTTGAGACTTACTCTTACTTATATTAGAATTTTCCTATCAACTGAAGTGTCTATTGTCACAATAGGGCTGACTTCACTTAGACATATTAATTGTTTATTATTATAATAATTAATATTAATATTAATTATAGTTTATAGTTTATCTTTAGACACAATAAGATAGGGCCGACCTGTACCCTTTACACAATAACTAGGGTTATAGGTAGGTCTGACTCTTGAGCAATATATATAGAAAAGGATCTGATACACCCGCTAGTGCTCATCCACTAGGGGCCACATCCATAGCGATTTCATAGACCTGAGTCACTGCATTACACAGATGAGCTAGGTCTTCACACGTGCACTTATTCTCATCCATAGTCACGTCTTCTCTACAGATCCACTTTCCCACTGCCACCAACATGAGGATCCTCTGGAGTCTTCACATCAACTCTGTTGCTTATTCAAAGGAGGCCATCACATCATATTCATTATTATTCTCATAATGATGTGCCTAACACTTTTTGGGATTTACCTAACTCAACAGATCACTCTTACATAAGATAATCATCTGGATTTCTTCTCTCTCATGTCATGGAGGAGGCCATATACATTCCTAGCCCCTATCCCAGGCTGGAACTACAAACCCTTTATTAGGGGATTTCTCTTAGGTTTGTAAGTCGAGAGTAAGACTTCACATAGCTTCTATATTCAACATCTCATAGGTTTGTAGGCTGGAGGATGTCTCCTATAGTTGTATTCATTAACAATGGGGAATAGGTCATTGTACTCACATAGTAAATTTGTTATGATTTCTATTGTTTTCTCATCCTAGTAGTATCCAATGTTGGCCATTTTGGGATTATCAACTGTCCCAATGTTGACTTTCTTCATATTGATCGATGTAGAAATTAATTTTGATTCTATAGGTGGACCTTCCACTTCTTTCTCGCCTTCAACTTCCTCAATCTGAATATCACGCTAATCGTCTTCATCTGGTATTTCTTCCTGCACATGGTAGAATGGCAACAGTTCTTTCACTGTTTTTCTATTCCGTTGTTGCTCTTATGTTATGAGTTCAACTTCTGGTTCATGAATGAATATAACCCCTCTTATTTGTTTAAGTGTTGCATCTATGTTTGGGTTCTCATGCTAGAATGAGAAAGTGACTGTAAAATTCTTGTTGTAGTGTTGGCCAGATCGCAGTTCCTGGTCTGTATACTAGTGTGTTGGTATTTCCTCTAAGGTATGTATGAAATGATGAGGCCATTCCTCTGGGGGTGTCATTTTCCACAAAACTCTCCACTTCTCCAAGTGTTTCGCTGGTGCCCCCTATCCATCATATTTCTTCTACTGGTTTCTTTTTGTTCTGCACCAAACCTTATGCATAGTAGCCACTTGCATTGGTACCAATCCTTGATTATTTCCTTGTGTGCTCCCTACCATATTGCAGGTGTGGCCTTGAGTGCTATATCGAGTGCTAAGAGTCTCTGGTTTTATAACACTTCATCTTCGTAATGTGTCAAGAATGCTTCTAGATCATTTACCCCCGGGAAACTAGGTGGTTCCCTTATCTATGTACCTACCCATATTACTGCGTGGTCTATTCTTGCACATGAAGTAATGCTATTCCAACTAAGTATCCCATATGCATTTAGGTTTATGTAATCCTCATCTCGCACATTTTTTCTATACAATTGGATAATTTACTCCAAGTATAAGAAAGTAGGATCTATAAACCTCTCCCCCTCTGATGGGTCGAATGGCCCAATGAACCTGTATTCTCCTGACTCAAATTTCATTTTCCATTTTTTTAAGTTGATTATGGCATGGTTATAAAAAACCCAATCCAAGCTGAGAAATGTTGGATATGGTGTTGTGTCGTCCACTATCTCAATTACTTCAAATTCAACTTTAGTGCACACTCCATCCAGGTCTACTTTCACTCCTTTCAGTGTCCTAATTGGTAGAACTCTGTGTTGGTTTTCTAGTTTCAGCTAAACGTGTGAATATCCTAATGTGGGCTCTCCCATACATTTCCATGTTTTCTTGGGTAATACATTGACTTTGGATCCTAGATCCAGTATGATATCTCCCATGTTAAAATATCCGATGTTGGCATTCAACCTGAACTCCCTACTTGTTCTTCTCCTTATATATAGGTTATTGACTGTTTTCTTTTCTAGTTTTCCTTCTGTCTCTATGCTACATCTTACTAACATACTTTGTAATATATTGATAGAGGATGGATCATTTAATATTTTTACACATGATTTCAAAAATCCTTTAATTGTACTTACTTGTCCTAGGGGCTGTATTTATTTTGTATGATCCAATGATGGAGGCATCTCATACTCTGGTACTTCCTTGTTATGTTGCGTGATTGAAGTAGACACGATGTATTGCTTAAGAAATTATTGTCTGTATTTATTAAATGTTTCCTTCTTGTTCTGCACATCAAACTTCTTCTTTGGTTCGACATTCTTCTTCACCCACTGATGTTGTACTAGATATTGTCGGACTGCGTCTTTTCCTGTTTTATCTCCTCCACATGTAACTTTGTCTATTTTTATTTTTTCTTCCCTCACTTCTACTGAAATCCATTGAACTTTATGGTTGTTCTGATTCCTCTTTTCTTGGATCTTCCCTAATAAATAGGAAATTATTTCGTGTCATGATCCAATGCGTGACAATACATACAAGTCATTGGTGGAAGTGAACATTCTCTTGCATAGTGTTCTAGTTGTTGACATTTGTGACATACCATTGTTCCTCTACCTCTTCCAAAGCCTCCTCTTTCTCTTCCTCCACCTCTGTATCCAACTAGATCCCCCATGACATGTTATACTGAGGTGCCTGATTGTACTGCATGGTATTGTACTGAGGCTATGGTGTGTTGTATTGTGGCTGCATGGTATTATATGGTTGATGCATTGTATTATATTGCGGCTGCACAGTGTTGTATGGGGTTGGTACCTGGTTAAAATAAGGTGTGCCTTGCCCGGTCATCATTTCTTCCTGCACCCTATATGCATCTGATGTCATCTCTCTCATCAAGTCCATGGTTCTACAGTATTTGTCATCATGGCCCACTAATTTGCAAAAGTTTCAATATGAACTCTTTGTAACTGTCTGGTATTTCTACATCATTGGGCAGTGATATGGGTCATGACCCTATTTATTACAGATTTTGACCATAGTCCTCCTGTTGATAACGGATTTGGCATTCTGGCTGCCATATACTGTGTGAATGTTGGACATTCATTATTATGGTGTCCTTCCATCCTACATGTGGTACACCAAACAAATTCTTGTTTGTCCTTAGTTTTGTTCTATTTTAGCTGGAATGTTAAGTTCTTCAAATCCTCCTTCATCTCTTTGATGGTTGGATCCATCTTCTTATATTTCTTTTCTTCCAGTTGCAGGGCTTCCTGCAGGGCCTCTACCTATGTCTGAAACTTCTGTTGTTGTAGTGGATATTTTAAGTGTGGTAATAGTAAATTGACGAACAGGTGTATGTGATGCATATTTGTCATGAGATATTTCAAATTTCCT
Organism: Picea engelmannii; assembly: GCA_009831015.1. Taxonomy (NCBI): domain Eukaryota; kingdom Viridiplantae; phylum Streptophyta; class Pinopsida; order Pinales; family Pinaceae; genus Picea; species Picea engelmannii. The sequence goes on from ML777500.1 coordinate 13,351, forward strand.
TTCATACGCTTGAATCTCTAGTCAATCTCCCATATAGATTCTCCTATTTTCTGTCTAATTTCTATCATCTCATTCATGTACTGGTCCTCTGAACTTGGCTTCTGAAACTCATTTATCAACAATTTCTTCGTGTCCGCAATTGTCCTGGTTGTCCCCGGTGGATTGTTTGTAGTTAAACTCATATACCAATCCAGTGTGTGATCCCTTAGTGTAATAGCTAGCTGTGCAAGTTTAGTTTCCTTGTCTGTGATCTGTTTTGCTTCCCAAATATTCTCACGGATAAACAAGTGCTTTTTCGGGTCCTCTGATGCTTCTCCTTTGAAATATAGTAACCTGATGGTGGGATCGTGTCCTACCATACTGAATGATGAACTACTACCTTCGTGCGGTGTAGATAATTGAATAATTATTCCTGAGCTAGCTCCCTGATTTGTTGTTCCCTGTGTAGATGTACTTCCTGTTGTCTTCTTTCTTTCGAAATTCAGTTGTCTAAACAATGTTTTTGTTTTTGGTGTGTTAGTCGCACATCGGTTTATGGGTTCCACACTGACATTAATATGGATAGGATTGGTACCTTTTATTCCCTCTCTTGGACCTCTCGTCTTCATCTCATATGTTGCGTGAAGGATATCTTCAATATTCTCCACAGCTCGGAGATCCTCTACCTCCTCTCCATCACTTTCCAAGCCTTCCCTTGTGGCTACGACTCTCTTCTTGGTGTTCACATTGTATTGGTAGGGTACTCCACTGCGCATCTTTCCAGCTGTCACCATGATCCGCTTGATCTGGTCGTTGTCTATCATAATTGGGTCCAAGGCTTCCTCCTTCTTTCCTTTATCCACTTCTCCTTCCATTTCTCCTTTTCCTATCATTTCTTCCCCCCTTCCCCCATGCATGCAAGGAAGTTTAGCTGTTTGAATCCATTGTCATTACACCTTTATTATAGAGAAATATATTATTAGAAGTATACATCGATCTAATATACCTTCCTCGAGGCCCGTGTAGAAACTCTTGTTCTGTTGCGTTGTATGACTTCACAGTATCTACTGCAAATTCTGTTATAAATCCTGCTATAATATTGTCAAGCCAAAAATATACTGTGGGTGAATTTTCTATTCATCTATTGTAACTGATCAATCTGAACTAGGGTCCACTCTGTTGGCATAGGGGCAGACCCAGGGTTCAACACTACAATAACGCACCAAAAAAACCCTAACTACCGGCCCTTTAGGCAACACCTGAGAAGTAGATGAAGTCTCACCTAAGGTAGAGGCAGGGGTGGTTGAAGGACTCTAGTGCCTGCAACCTTAGATGGGACACAGATCTATGATTACAACACCTTAACAAAGAACTTAGCATTTAAAGTTCATTAATATTCACCTTTAGCTTACATCACAGATAAACCCTAATAACAAAACAACACAATATTCACACAGATCTAATATAAGAAATCACTAAGCACATCAACATAGGTTAGATCTAACATTCATTCACATTATTCAACACTAAGCTATCATATCAGATTCATCCAACATACATTAGTGCACTAAGCATTTAATCACATAAACAAAAGAACAACCATAAAGCACATAGAAACCACAATGCAGGATATACGTGGTTCACCCCCACCCTGTGGCTACGTCCACCAACTCTTATTCTTTATTTATTTCTGTCAATATTATACATGCAAAGAGCCTTGATATCTTACTCTGCCAAGGACAGGAGATTTGTGCACCTCGCTAGATCCTCCTTCCCTGAACTACAACACAAATCCTTCCACAGTCTCTTACAATCACTCGCAATTAGCTCTGCAAGTCTCACACAGTATGCACAAAGAAATTACGATTACCACTTGCACTTAGCACCTAGCATCACGCATATTCCTCCCTTTCCCTAGGACTTAGAAAATAACACTTATCACTTAGCAACACATACTTGTCCCTCCTTCGATCACATAGATCGAACTCTATCACTTAGCACACACTGGCCTCTTCTTACATCACCTAGCTATCTATTTATACATTACAAAATGGGCCTAAACATGGGTAAACCCATGGACCAACATCCCCATTCCCATTACATAAGCCCAAAACCCAAAAATCCCTAAAAATGGGTCGAGATCCCGTGATCTCTGCTTCAACTTGTGCTTCATCTTCGAGAGCCTGTCGAAGTCCCAAAAGTAGGTCAAACATGACCAAGGATCCTAAAAACTTGGTCAAGGGAAAACAATCCCCCAAGACTCACATGTGGCTCGTCCTAAGTAACTCTGGTCTAGGTAGTTGTACTTTAAAAGCCTCGAGCTTGGCTCGAGCTGCTTCGACCTATTGTTGCGCCAGGGTGTCCTTCTCGACGAACTCTTGGATGACTGCTTCATTGACAGGTCCCTCTAAAATCTATTTGACTACAATGACTACTTGTTCCAACTCTGTGCCTCAGTATTCAATCTCCTCAAATAGTTGGCAAGCTTTATCTTGGACTGGTTGGAGCCTTTGAGTCACTTCTATTACTTTTTTATGAATGGTGTGCACCTGTTGTTGAGCAGTGTGTTGTTCTTGGGATTGCTTCATCCTTTCAATTGCTGACAGGATCTTCAACTGTGCCTATACTATTGCTTCTTGTTGGTTTTCCTGCTGGAGTTGTGACTCTTGTACCTTCAACTCAGTATCTTCAGTGATTCACTCATAAATCTGTGCGTTGCGAGGACTTAGCTATTTTCATTCCAGAGCGAATGCTATGATCCTCTTGACTGCACTCTGGGCTGTGGATTCTCTTTGATCTTGCATGTCCTGCGAGGTACTTGGCAGGAGAAAGCATGCTATAATTCTTGCAGTCACCTAGGTTGAAGTCGATGAACTTCAACATCACAATCTTATCTTGTTGTGTTCTGACTGCGCGTATCCCCTTCAGGAGGTACGCAGTAACCATGGTGTAATCAAAGTCCCTCAGGAGACTGTCACAACTCATCGCACCGACCAGAGGCAAGATGTAGTTGGGTAAGATGGTCAGGATTAACTTCATGTTTTCTAGGTCATCTTTGTGCTTGGTTCTCTTCTCTGCAGCTGGTCGGGATGGTCCAGATACATGAGAAGATGATGGAGAGGATTGCACTCCTTGCATCAATTAATCTTGAATTCCTGTGGACATCACTCTCTGGGCCATCATATCAATTAAAACTTCATCGACTGAATTCTCCACAACACTGATCTCGTCCGACATGCATGCTCTCGATCGAAAAACTCGGGTGGATGGATGAGTTCTTAAAGAAATAGAATCAGTTTCGATCTTACTAATCACAGTGTGGTAGCAATGAGTTATGTTGTTATCTCTTATACAATTCGCAAAATTGTTCTCAATGCAACATTCGACAGACTAAGTAGACATGATGTAACAAATCTCTTCAATGGATAAGAATCAATGCAGTTTTGTCTGTTACGATGCGGTCCCAACAGTCCGATGGTGAGCTTTATGGTCATAACTATTTTTCTAACCATTCTTGAACATCAGTCCAATTATTATAATGCTTCCAATGGTCATATCACTTCGCCAAGGCGAAGTTCCATGGGGCGTTGTTCTGATATCCCGACGAAGCTCCAATTTTGCAATTCTTCCTTCTGCGAAGTTCCCTCTAGGCCCGTATGTAACCTTTCTACCTTTTCTCTCTTCTTACTAAGTTTTCTATCCTTCTTCCCAGTGATCTTCGTCTCAGTATTCCTTTTTCCATTCTGATTCTTGTCTTCTTTTGGCATAACAACTTCGCGTTGTTGATATTATTTCATAGGATTAGAGAGTAATACTACTTCTCTATCTAGGTTAGGTGCTCTATTTGTCTGTGAATATTTTTGTGTTCTTTCAACTTCGTGATCCAAGTTTTTGGTTCTAAGTAGCTTCGATCTGTTCTCATGTTCTGCAATCAAGTGCGCTATCCTCCTAGCCATGAAATCTTTTAATTCCTGTTTTTTCTCTTCTAGGGCCTCCCCTTCTTTTCTTCTGGTCATATCTTTCTCGATCTAGTTTTTTCCTAATAACATAGTAAATGGAGCGATGTTCTCAATGAATCTAACAACCTCAAAATATTCATCTGTCAAAGCTCCATGAGCACTCATAGATACCTGGGTGAGTCTTCCACACAGGGTTGTCATCTTTCCCCTAAATAATCTTATTCCTCCCAATGAAGGAATCGTATTAGGCTTTCCTAAATTTTCCCAAGTTCTTTTTGTCATGATGTTTACCTGTGTTTCCTCATCCAGAACATTGTCTATGTCGAAGTCTCTGATTCTTGCTTCTATGCATTCGTTTTCTTTGAAGATCTTTGATAAGTTGATATATTTGTGATCATTTAGGGTTTATTTCATTTGCAGTAGTACATTTTTTTATTCTATCTGGGGTTTGTACCGTTTCTGATTCTGTTTGGGGTTCTGCCATTGTCTCTGTTTCTTGATCTTCCTCAGGGTTTTCTTGTCTCATATTCATTCTGTCAAGCCTAGCAATCATTCTAGGGAAATCTAAAACTTCATGGTCCATAGCTTTACAACAAACACAACTAGGTTTTCTTCCAGGGAATTCCTTAGCAAGATGTCCCGGTCTTCTACAACTATAACAAAGGGTTAATCCTCTTTTTTTCTTAAATGATCCCCAACCTTTCTTGTATCGCACACTAACCTGGAAGAAAGTATTTCTAGGATCCTGCATCCATTTGTTAGTCCAAACATTCTTTATATGCATAGGAATAACATATATTTCATTATTTCTATCATATCTACTCATATCAAACCTTCTCTCTTCTAGCTGTGCCCTAGTTTTCATACTAGGATAACATTTATCAAACATACCTAGATCCATAGTCTTGAAACAAAAATTTCCACTAATCTTACTTTCAGCATAGAACAAAGCTTCCAGATCTAAGACTTTTCACTATTCTTACCTTTATCAGAGCACAAAGCTTCGAGATCTTACCTCTTTTCTTGGAATCTAGCTTCTCTTCTTAGCACAGAGATTTACAGGTCAAGTGGAATGATGTGAACTAAGGAAAAAGATCTACGCATAGAGATTTATTTCTTTCCTTCGGTTCCCAACAATCACAGTTTCAGGTCCCAACAATGAAAATTTTAGGTCCCGACAATCATAGTTTTAGGTCCAAGCAATGGAATCATTTTTTGGCACATGGGCAGACCCAAGGTTCAATGCTACAACAACACACCAAAAAAAACCTAACTACCGGCCCTTTCGGAAACAACTTCAAAGAAGATGAAGTCTCACCCGAGGTAGAGGCAGGGGTGGTTGCAGGACTCCAGTGTCTGCAACCTTAGCTGGGACAGAGATATGTGATTACAACACCTTAACAAAGCACTTAGTAGTTACAGTTCGTTAATATTCACCTTTAGCTTACAACGTAGAGAAACCCTAATAATAGAATGGTGCAATATTCACATAGATCTAATATAAGAAAACACTAAGAAAATCAACATAGGTCATATCTAACATTCATTCACATTATTCAACACTAAGCTATTATATCAGATTCATCCAACATACATCAATGCACTAAGCATTTAATCACATAAACAAAAGAAAAAACATAAAGCACATAGCAACCACAACACAGGATATACGTGGTTCACCTCGACCCTGGGGCTACGTCCACCAATTCTTATTATTTATTTATTTCTGTCAATCTTCTACATGCATAGAGCCTTGAGATCTTACTTTGTAGAGGACATGAGATCTGCACACCTCGCTAGATCCTCCTTCCCTGAACTACAACACAAATTATTCCATAGTCTGTTACAATCACTTGCACTTAGCTCTGCAAGTCTCACACAGTATGCACAAAGAAATTATGATTACCACTTTCACTTAGAACCTAGGATCACAAATATGCCTCGCTTTCCCTAACACTTACAAAATAACACTTAGCACTTAGAAACACATACTTGTCCTGCCTTCAATCACATAGATTAAACTCTATCACTTAGCACAGACTGGCCCGACATGTCCATTACCATTACATAAGCCCCAAACCCAAAAATCCCTAAAAGGGGGATGAGATCCTGTGATCTATGCTTCGACTTGCGCTCCATCTTCGACAGGCTGTCGAAGTCACAAAAGTAGGTCAAACATGACCAAGGATCCTTAAAACTTGGTCATGGGCCAACACACTCTAACTGTTAGATCCAATTCATTGCATGTTTATCCTTCAACCTCAATATCCACTCCTGCAATAAGTGTGGAAAATCACAAAGAAATGCTTCATGCATATCAGTAAACACATACTTCTCAAGATATTTGCACAGTGTTACTCTACGTTTTATGTTATCTTTCTGCATAAACTCTAGTTCCTTTGTCTTCAACCAACTTCTGATCTCTGATTTTGTGGGATTCCACGGTCTCAAAATCCCTTTCTAGCGACATATTCTTCTTGTTATCACTCTGTAAATTTCGTCCAGCTGATAGAAAAAAGACAGAGGTAACTGTTTCAACCAGCTTTAGAGCTGAGGCACTAGCCTGGTCAACTCAGAGAGGGATCTCTCATGTCACTTGATTCTTCTTTGGAAATCAGTGGCTAGATTTAATTTGTTTTCGGGTTTGTAATAAAATGACTAGAGGAAGGGAGATGACATTTGGGATATGGAGTCTAGAAAAAACAATACATTGTCAAATCTATGAACTATTATGAGAAAAAGGCTAAATCAGGTAGTGAGTTTGAGTTTATATCTGAAAATTTTGCATGGCATCAAAGGAAAAGGAAACACATAACTATATCAGATCATTATTGGAATGAATTCTCAGTTAGTTTAGAAGAGATAAACATAGTCTAAATTGCTAACCCAAGAGCATCAAATGATGAATTCTAGGATTTTAAACTCTCCAATTTAAACAGAAGAAAAATGTATATGGAATAAAAGAAAACAGGAAACACATACTGAGAAGGGGAAACAAGACTCATATCACCACTAGTTAGAATCTTTTTGTAAACGGTCTGCAAACCGCTTCTACATTTATATATTCATTCTAGTCCCAAAATTTATAAATCTCTTTCTGCACAGAGGGAAGGCTCTTCTTTTTCCATTCCTCTCTATATCCTCGAGATAATATATATATATATATAGAGGAATTGTTAGTGGAATTTAAAATGTTCAAACTTCCCTTAATTCTAAAATTATGGATAAGTTACAAAAAGGAATGATTTACAGTAACAATTATCCTATATAAACGGGGTCGTT
>ML777500.1:20599-80320 GCA_009831015.1 Picea engelmannii
TTCTTCGACCTCCATTTTTCCAAAACATGTTGAGGTGTACTTATTCTAGTCTAAGAATTTATTTCAGTTCAACAATTTCCTTTTTCAGAGTGACCAACCAAGTCGGTTGATTCTCCGCAATGCTTTCATCTATTTTGGGCATGTTTTTTGTCCTCTTTCGCTTTCTCCGTTTATTTTTCACAGTTGACCTGTTGATAAATATGTCCCTCATGATGGGATTTATCTTGACTTCCAATCCTAAGTCTGTAGCAGGTTCTGTGTGGAATTTAGTTGCCAATATACGTGCAATTACCCTTTCCTTCCCGCTCGTAGGTAAATCTTCCATGTTTCTTGAATGAACGATTTCACTGGATATAGCTTGGTCCATGTATCCCAATTTTGTGGACACTGAAACGTTCTTACAAAAATCAGAGAGTTGAGCGAATTGGAGATTACTTCATTTATGGATGAAATGATGCCTTCATACTTGAGAATCGTTAATTATAGAGTTCCAATCATGAATTGCTGACATATTTACTGACAGGTACATTGATTTACCATGCTTGGCTGATCCATTTCAAATGATTATCTTTCGAGTTCATTATATGGTGGCGTTCACCTGACATTATATGGTTGTGAAGTACAAAACGAGTAAAATGGGGTGATTTCGACAGCCACCACCGACACCCCACGAGTGTTTGATTTGACGTATAGGAACATGTGACATCAGGGCTTTGGAAAAAGTGGTTTCAGGTAACCTTCCTTTCGCCCTGACATATCTCTAGAGGTGACGCGCATCCATTTTAAAAACCACAATGGTTTCCCCAATCCACATTTATATGGTTAAGTCTCGTGCAAGTTTACCACCCGATATGGGATCCAACCATTGATCTGGGTCGTTTTATAATTAACAGTTTGTCGAGTTATACCTTTCATGCCTCTGCTATATTTGTCTGTATGTCTCTAGACATGTCTCGGTCCTCTAAATTATAAATTCTCCAAACTATCAAGCTTCCACGACGATGTAGCTCTTGTTAAATTCCCGAGACTTGGATATTGTCTGAAAATTGTTACGGTGGTAAAATAGGCTCCAACTGGCGATGCTATCATCCCTATGAGGTAGCAAAGAACTTGTAGACCCAGTGCCTGATCCATTGGGCCGATCCAAAAACATGTGCGTGTATCGTTCTCCTACCATATCACTAGTGTTTATTGAAGTCTAAACTTTGCACGCTTCTCTCAACTGGATACTGGATACTGAACACTGAATATACTGTTGAAACTGACTGTACACAATACTGGAAACATAAACTGAATAATTCTTGTCCAGCAATCTTATTCATACGTTCCTACCTACCCTAAAACATTGAAATGAATACTCAATCAAGTGAAATCAAAATTCCAATGCAACCATGAAAGCATTTTATCCATTGTTTGTCTACTTTACGCAAGCTTACTCCAGATCCATCTTACTGCTAATTCATTTAGCAATTCATCCATAAATCCAAATCTCAAAAAATTAAAGACATTTGTATTGTTCATTTCTTCCAATAGGATTGCAAATGGATCTTCTAAAATATGTGTAAAACAATCATCGTGTTTCACTCATTCTATTGTATTTTTGTTTTTAGGTTATTCAACTCATTGAGTTCTAAAAAACCAACAGAGTTGTTGAGAATTTTGGTAGTAGGGATTTCCTGAGTCATAAAGCGACCATGGCTGGAGAACATCATCTTACGTGAAAAGATTTGGTGCAAACATTGATTCATTGTATTCCACTCTTGTTGGTAGATTTTGATCGTAAACCTTTCCCATATAATGTGTCTCGAGATCCCGAATCATATGAAAGAATGAATCCTTTTTAGGAATCAAGATAGAAGGGCAAGATTCTTCCATTAGGGTTTCCCCGCTGTTTGGAGTTTTCATATGCGAAATTTCAAAATCTTCATCCATATCTAGGTTGTTTAGAAATAGGATCACTATGTCATTTTCAAGGGAAGAAAGGAAACCTTGAAATACCTTGTCTTGCTGGTAATATTGTTGAACATCTACATTAGTTCTAGGAGAAAGGAAAAGACCTTTGATACAAATTTCTTGATCGACTTCTTCTTTAATGTGATGGTTAAGTTCTAATTGAAATTATGAATTAAAATACCCTTCCAAGTAATGATCATGCAATGCAGGTGAGTGTTGTTGGTGTTCTCTAATGATGAAAACCTTTTCATGTAAAACAATGCTACTGTGAATATAGTCAAAATTCCCTATTTTTTCTGAAATTTCATGATTTTCTCTTAACCATTCAAAGGAAGAAAAACATAAGGGGAGAGAGTTTTTATATGTAAGACCTCTTCTTTGCTCGCCCTCGACTTCACTCTTGGATATTTTATGATTTGAAACACCATTTTGTTTCAACAGTTTGAATGAGAAAAAACGCAATGGCAAGGTTTTATTACCTGACTCACAACCTTATTCATTTTTTCTAATATCATCATAGGTACATTTTTCCATCTCTTTGGGTTTTTGGACATTCTCACCTTCATCTTTGTCTTCGACCAATGATTGTATTTCTGAATCTACAAGGTCTTCCTCAAAACAAAGAATAGGGTCATCAAGTGTCTGAGAAGAGGAGGATAAATGATTGCAAGTTTTTCATGATCATCATTAGAATGCAGTAGGTAAGGAAAACTTTGTTTGGCATGTTCAAGGAAAAAGAAGATGAAACCTATAACAAACAATAAAATGCCTTGGAAAAATCCCAAATCTAAGTACTTATTTTCTTCCATAATGTCTTTTCATACCTCTGTCAAGGGATCTCATTTCTCAGTGGAGTCTTTGAACTAAATTTGAAACTTTAGTGGAGTCACCAATAATGTTTTGGAAGCTGGATTCTGCATTGAGAGTGGAGTCGCCATTGAAAAATCAAATTTTTTTATTCTTCTACCAGTGGAATCACCTTCAAATTGATTTTTTGATGTGTGGAGTCACCAAAGCAGGAATACATCCAATATGTGCCTAAGTGTCTGCTACTCTCAGACCTTAGAACTCAACCATGTCATTATTCCTAGGGAAATTTTTTTAATTTCGTCCCTAGCAACAATGCCACAATGTTAGCACTTTGTAAATTATGTCTGGCTAATAGACAAACGACAGAGGTAACTATTTCAACCAGCTATAGAGTTGAGGCACTAGCCTTCTCATCTCAGAGAGGGATCTCTCATGTCACTTGATGATTCTTTGGAAATCGGTGGCTAGATTTGGTTTGTCTTAGCCTTTGTAATAAAATGACTGGAGGAAGGGAGATGACATTTGGGCTATGGAGGCTAGAACAAACAATACATTTTCAAATCTATGAACTATTAAGAGAAAAAAGCTAAATCATCTAGTGAGTTTGAGTTTATATCTGAAACGTTTGCATGTCTTCAGAGGAAAAGGAAACATATAGCTATATCATACCATTATTGGAATAAATTCTGAATTAGTTCAGAAGAGATAAACATAGTCTAAATCTCTAAGCCAAGAGCATCAAATGTTGAATTCTAGGCTTTTAAACTCTTAAATTTAAATGGAAGAAAAATGTATATGGAATAAAAGATCACAGGAAACACATACTGAGAAGGGAAAACAAGACTCATATCATCGCCAATTAGAATCTTTTCATAAACAGTCCACAAACTGCTTTTGCAGTTATATCTTCATTCTAGCCCCAAAATTTACAAAGGTCTTCCTACACAGAGGGCAAGCTCCTATTTTTCCTTTCCTCTCTATATCCTCGGGATAATATATATATATAGAGAGGAATTTTTTGTGGAATTTAAAACGTTTAGACTTCCCTTAATTCTAAAATTAGGGATAAGTTACAAAAAGGAATGATTTATTGTAACAATTATCCTATATAAACGGGGTCATTATGAGAAGGTATGTCGTATCTGCCCTCCCCCCCCGCCCCCCCTTTCTTCGACCTCCATATATCCAAAACATGTTGAGATGTATTTATTCCAATATGAGAATTTATTTCAGTTCAACGATTTCCTTTTTCAGAGTGACCAACCAAGTCGGTTGATTCTCCCCAATGCTTTCGGCCATTTCGGGCAAGTTTTTTGTCCTTTGTCGTTCACTCCGTTTCTTTTTTGCAGTTGGCCTGTTGATAATTAGGTCCCTCATGATGGGATTTAGCTTGAATTCCAATCCTAAGTCTATAGCAGGTTCTGTGTGGAATTTAGTTGCCAATATATGTGCAATTACCCTTTCCTTCATGCTCGTAGGTAAATCTGCCATGTTGCTTGAATGACTGTTTTCACCGGATATAGCTTAGTCCATGTATCCCAATTTTGTGGACACCAAAACATTTTTACAGAAATCAGAGAGTTGAGTGAATTGGAGATTACTTCTCTTATGGATGAAATGATGCCTTCATACTTGAGAATCGGTAATTATAGAGTTCCAATCATGAATTGCTAACAGATTCACTAACAAGTACATTGATTTACCATGCTTGGACAATCCATTTTAAATGATTATATTTTGAGTTCATTATATGGAGGATTTCACCTGACATTATACAGTTTTTAAGTACTGAACGAGTGAAACGGGGTGATTTTGACCAGCCGTCATCGACACCCCATGAGTGTTTGATTTGACGTATAGGAACATGTGACATAGGGGCTTTGGTGAAAGTGGTTTCAGGCAACCTGCCTTTCACCTCGACATATCTCTGGAGGCGAAGTGCATCCATTTTAAAAACCACAATGGTTTTCCCCATTCCGCCATTATATGGTTAAGTCCCGTGCAAGTTTACCACCCGATATGGGTTCCAACCGTTGAACTGGGTCATTTTATAATCGACGGTCTACCGTGTTATACCTTTTGTGCCTCCGCTATATTTTTCTATGCATCGCCAGACATGTCTCGGTCCTCTAAATTATTAATTCTCCAAACTATCAAGCTTCCACGACGATGTAGCTCTTGTTAAATTCTCGAGACTTGGATCTTGTATGAAAATTATTATGGTGATAACATAGGGTCCAAATGGGGATGTTATCCTCCCTGTGATGTAGAAAATAACTTGTAGACCCGGTGCATGATCCATTAGGATGATCCCAAAACATGTGCGTGTACCCTTCTCGAACTATATCACTAGTTTCTGTTGAAGTCTAAACTCTGCACACTGCTCTCAACTAGATACTGAACACTAAATATACTATTGAAACTGACTGTACACAATACTAGAAATATAAACTGAAAAATGCTTGTCCAACAAGCTTATTCGTATGTTCCTACCTACCCTAAAACGCTGAAATGAATACTCAATCAAGTGAAATCAAAATGCCAGTACAACCATGCAAGAATTTTATCCACTCTTTGTCTACTTTGAGCAAGCTTACTCTAGATCCATCTTACTACTAATTCATTCAACAATTCATCCATAAATCCAAATCTCAAAAAGTTAAAGACATTTGTATTGTTCATTTCTTCCAATAGGATTGCAAATGCATCTTCTAAAATATGTGTAAAAAAATCAACGTGTTTCACTCCTTCCATTGTATTTTTTTTTTTAGGTGATTCAATTCATTGACTTCTAAAAAAATAACAGAGTTGTTGAGAAGTATGGTAGTAGGGATTTCCTAAGTCATAAAGCGACCATGGCTGGAGAAAATCATCTAACATGAAAAGATTTGGTGCATACATTGATTTGTTGTAATCCACTATTGCTGGTAGATTCTGATCGTAAACCTTTCCCATATAATGTGTCTCGAGATCCTGAATCATATGAAATAATGAATCCTTTTTAGTAATCAATATAGAAGGGCAAGATTCTTCCACTAGGGTTTCCCCACTGTTTGGAGTTTTCATATGAGAAATTTCAAAATCTTCATCCATATCTAGGTTGCTCATACATAGGATCACTACGTCATTTTCAGGGGAAGAAAGGAAACCTTGAAATACCTTGTCTTGTTGGTAATATTGTTGAACATCTCCATTAGTTCTAGGAGAAAGGAAAATACCTTTGATAAAAATTTCTTGTTCGACTTCTTCTTTAATCTGATGGTTAAGCTTTGATTGAAATTCTGAATTAAAATACCCTTCCAAGTAATGATCGTGCAATGCATGTGAGTGTAGGTGGTGTTCTCTAATGATGACAACCTTTTCATGTAAAACCGTGCTACTATGAATATAGTCAGAAGTTCTTATTTTTTTCTGAAATTTCATGATTTTCTCTTAACCATTCAAAGGAAGAAAAACATAAGGGGAGAGAGTTTTTATCTGTAAGCCCGCTGCTTTCTTCAACTTCGAATTCATTCTTGGATATTTTCTGATTTGAAACGTCATTTTTTTTCAACAGTTCGAATGAGAAAAAACACAATGGAAAGGTTTTGTTACTTGACTCACAACCTTATTCATTTTTTTCCAGTATCATCATTGGTACATTTTTCCATCTGTTTGGGGTTTTGGACATTCTCACCTTCAACTTTCTCTTCGACCAATGACTGTATTTCTGAATCTACAAGGTCTTCCTCAAAACAAAGAATAGGGTCATAAAGCGTCTGAGAAGAGTGTTCCAATATCTTGTCAATCTTTTTTGTTGGTTTCGTGTGACTTTGCATCAACTCAAATTCGCTTGCCTCAACAATGATTTGAGAATTCTCTTTCAACAATTTGAATGTAGTGAAGAATAAGGGTAGAGAATTCTCTCTAGCTGATCTAATATTTTTCTCCTCACTGTACTATTGAAGAAGAGAGTCTTCAATATCACGATCATCCTTGTATTTGTCATATATAGGCAAATCAACATCATATGCAATGTCGTATAATAATAATAGACTTGGAACATTAATCTGTTCTTCAACAAACTAGTTTGCAAACTCATCCTCTTGATTGTCTAGAAAATGACCAGCTCCCTACTTATCATGGGATGGATCAGAAGCTAGAACAAAACCTCATATTTTAACAAGTAGAATATAATTTTTAGCATGATCACAAGCATTTGAGACTTCAAGAGGGCCCATGATATTGTCAATTATATGCTTAAGATTCCAATCAACTATTTCTTGTTCATATTCAGTTTCATGTTTTTGAGCATCCAACTCCTCCTTTTGGATTTGTTAACACACCTGGATGTTGTGTTGAATATCCTGGGCATCATTAAACATTTTCTGTAAGGACTTAGGTCTTCTTTCCATCAGGAGGAAAGACAAATCTGGATGAAGAGTTGTTGTATAATGGAACATGGTAGCTGCTTCAGTGGGTTGAATCTCTTTAGGAAATTTGTAGTAAATACCGGAAAACATTCTAATGAATATAGAGATAGCTTTGTTTCTTTTTCATTTCAAGGCATAGAACTTTGCAAGTTGTAGCTCCAAAGATTTCTTCTTTACCCAAAACTTTAAAAAAACATTCTTCAGTTCTTCCCATGAGATAATTGTATCTGGCTACAAATGTCTAAACCATTATTTGATGTCCCCTTTCAAGGATTGAGAGAAATACCTCATACAAACATCGTCATGGTTAATATCAAATAAATCTATAAAATGGTCAAACCCTTTTATGTTCTTTTGAGCTGAGATGACATTAGTTTCTCCATCAAACATAGGTAGATATTCATGGTTATTTGGAGGGAAATCGTGGAGGACTTGGGGTAGTTTCAGGGGTATGTATCTATGTTGGGCTCTGGAGGACGTTGGACTAGGAACAAGGGGAAATAAATTGGCCTATGCTTTATGGGGTTCACCGACCTGGTCATGGTCATCACATGGCCCAGCTGTAAAAATATTATTGAAATCATCGATACGGTGGGCATATGCATCTGCAACTTTAAGCGGAGGATAAATTATTGCAATTTTTTCATGATCATCATTAGAATGCAGCAGGTAAAGAAAAATATGTTTGGCATGTTCAAGGAAAAATCAAAGGAAACCTATAACAAACAATAAAATGCCTTGGAAAAAATCCAATTTTAAGTACTTATTTTCTTCCATAATGTCTTTTCATACCTTTGTCAATGGATCTCATTTCTCAGTGGAGTCTTTAAATTACATTTGAAACTTGAGTGGAGTCGCCAATAATGTTTTGGAAGGTGGATTCTGCATTGAGAGTGGAGTCGCCATTGAAAATTCAATTTTTTGGATTCTTCTACTAGTGGAATCACCTTCAAATTGATTTTTTGATGTGTGGAGTCGCCAGAGAAAGAATACAACCAATATGTGCCTAAGTGTCTACTACTCTCAGACCTTAGTACTCAACCATGTCATTCTTCCGAGGGAATTTTTTTTAATTTTGTCCCTGGAAACGACGCCAGAATGTTAGCACTCTGTAAATTTCATCTGGCTAATAGACAAACGACAGAGGTAACTATTTCAACCAACTTTAGAGCTGAGGCACTAGCCTGCTCAACTCAAAGAGGGCTCTTTCATGTCACTTGCTGCTTGTTTGGAAATCAGTGGCTAGATTTGGTTTTTTTGGGGGTTTGTAATAAAATGACTAGAGGAAGGGTGTTGACATTTGGGCTATGGAGTCTAGAACAAACAATACATTGTCAAATCTATGAACTATTAAGAGAAAAAGGCTAAATAATGTAGTGATTTTGAGTTTATATCTGAAAATTTTGCATGGCATCAGAGGAAACGAAA
The DNA here is from genome assembly GCA_009831015.1 of Picea engelmannii. Lineage (NCBI taxonomy): Eukaryota > Viridiplantae > Streptophyta > Pinopsida > Pinales > Pinaceae > Picea > Picea engelmannii. The sequence goes on from ML777500.1 coordinate 29,203, forward strand.
ACACATAACTATATCAGAGCATTATTGGAATGAATTCTGAATTAGTTTAGAAGAGATAAACATAGTCTAAATTGCTAAGCCAAGAGCATCAAATGATGAATTCTGGGATTTTAAACTCTCTCATTTAAACGGAAGAAAAATGAATATGGAATAAAAGATCACAAGAAACACATACTGAGAAGGGAAAACAAGACTCATATCATCGCCAGTTAGAATCTTTTTATAAACGGTCCACAAACCACTTCTGCATTTATATATTCATTCTAGCCCCAAAATTTACAAATGTCTTCCTACACAGAGGGCAAGCTCCTCTTTTTCCATTCCTCTCTATATCCTCGAGATAATATATATATATATAGAAGATTTTTTTGTGGAATTTAAAATATTCAGACTTCCCTTAATTCTAAAATTAGGGCTAAGTTACAAAAAGGAATGATTTATAGTAAAAGTTATCCTATATAAACGAGGGCGTTATGAGCAGGTCTGTCGTATCTGCGCCCCCCCCTCCCCACTTTATCCGACCTCCATCTATCGAAAACATGTTGAGATGTACTTATTCTAGTTTGAGAATTTATTTCAGTTCAATGATTTCCTTTTTCAGAGTGACCAACCAAGCCGGTTGATTCTCCCAAATGCTTTCAACCGTTTCAGGCAAGTTTTTTTTCCTCTGTCGTTCGCTCCATTTCTTTTTCACAGCTGGCTTGTTGATAATTAGGTTCTTCATGATGGGATTTAGCTTGAATTCCAATCCTGATCCTATAACATGTTCTGTGTGGAATTTAGTTGCCAATATAGGTGCAATTACCCTTTCCTTGTTGCTCGTAGGTAAATATGCCATGTTGCCTGAATTACCATTTTCGTTGGATATAGCTTATTCCATGTATCCCAATTTCATGGACATTGAAATGTTCTTACAAAAATATGAGAGTTGAGCGAATTGGAGATTACTTTGCTTATGGATGAAATGATGCCTTCATACTTGAGAATCAATAATTATAGAGTTCCAATCATGAATTGCTGATAGATTCACTGACAGGTACATCGATTTACCATGCTTGGCCAATCCATTTCAAATGATTATCTTTCGAGTTCGTTATATGGAGGAATTCACCTTAAATTGTATGGTTGTGAAGTACCGAATGAGTGAAATGGAGTGATTTCGACCAACCATCATCGACACCCCACAATTGTTTGATTTAACGTATAGGAACAAGTGACATTGGGGCTTTGGCGAAAGTGGTTTTAGGCAACCCGCCTTTCACCCCAACGTATATCTGGAGGTGATGCACGTCCATTTTAAAAACCATAATGGTTTCCTCAGTATGCATTTATATGGTTAAGTCTCGTGCAAGTTTACCTCCCGATATGGGCTCCAACCATTGATCTAGGTCATTTTATAATCGATGGTCTGTCAATTTATACCTTTTGCACCTCCGCTATATTTTTCTATATGTCACCAAACATGTCCCGGTCCTCTAAATTATCAAGTCTCCAAACTATTAATCTTCCATGACGATGTGGCTCTTTCTAAATTCCCGAGACTTGGATCTTTTCTAAAAATTGTTACGGTGATAACATAGGCTCCAACTAGGGATGCTATCCTCCCTGTGAGGTAGCGAAGAACTTGTTGACCCAGTGCCTGATCCATTGGGAAGATCCAAAAATATGTGCATGTACCCTTCTCCTACCATATCACTAGTGTTTATTGAAGTCTAAACTCTACACGTTGCTCTCAACTGAATATTGAACACTGAATATACTGTTGAAACTGACTGTACACAATACTGGAAATATAAATTGAAAAATGCTTGTCCAACAAGCTTATTCATACGTTCCTACCTACCCTAAAACGCTGAAATAAATACTCAATCAAGTGAAATCAAAATTCCAATGCAACCATGCAATCATTTTATCCATTGTTTGTCTACTTTGCGCAAGCTTACTCCAGATCCATCTTACTGCTAATTCATTCAACAATTCATCCATAAATCCAAATCTCAAAAAATTAAGGACATTTGTATTGTTCATTTCTTCCAATAGGATTGCAAATGGATCTTCTAAAATATGTGTAAAACTATGATCATGTTTCACTCCTCCCATTGTATTTTTGTTTTTAGGTGATTCAACTCATTGACTTCTAAAAAACTAACAGAGTTGTTGATAATTCTGGTAGTAGGGATTTTTTGAGTCATAAAGCGACCATGGATGGAGAACATCATCTAACGTGAAAAGATTTGGTGTAGACATTGATTCATTGTAATCCACTATTGTTGGTAGATTCTGATCGTAAACCTTTCCCATATAATGTTTCTCGATATCCTGAATCATATGAAAGAATGACTCCTTTTCAGGAATCAAGATAGAAGGGCAAGATTCTTCCATTAGGGTTTCCCCGCTGTTTGGAGTTTTCATATGCGAAATTTCAAAATCTTCATCCATATCTAGGTTGTTCAGAAATAGGATCACTACATCATTTTCAAGGGACGAAAGGCAACCTTGAAATACCTTGTCTTGCTAGTAATATTGTTGAACATCTGCATTAGTTCTAGGAGAAAGGAAAAGACCTTTGATAAAAATTTCTTGATTGACTTCTTCTTTAATCTGAAGGTTAAGGTCTGATTGAAATTCTGAATTAAAATACCCTTCCAAGTAATGATCGTGGAATTCAAGTGAGTGTAGTTGGTGTTCTCTAATGATGACAACCTTTTCATGTAAAACAATGCTACTGTGAATATAGTCAGAAGTCCCTATTTTTTCTGAAATTTCATGATTTTCTCTTAACCAGTCAAAGGAAGAAAAACATAAGGGGAGAGGGTTTTTATCTGTAATCCCGCTGCTTTCTTCACCTTTGACTTCATTCTTGAATATTTTCTGATTTGAAGCACCATTTGTTTCAATAAATCGAATGAGAGAAAACACAATGGCAAGGTTTTGTTACCTGACTCACAACCTTCTTCATTTTTTCCAGTATCATCATAGGTACATTTTTTCATCTCTTTGGGTTTTTGGACATGCTCACCTTCAGCTTTGTCTTCGACCAATGACTGCATTTATGAATCTATAATGTATTCCTCAAAACAAATAATAAATTCATCAAGGATCTGAGAAGAGTGTTCCAATATCTTGTCAATCTATTTTTTTGGTTTGGTGTGACTTTGCATCAACACGAATTTGCTTGCCTCAACAATGATCTGAGAATTCTCTTTCAACAATCTGAATGTAGTGAAGAATAAGGGTAGATAATTCTCTCCAGCTGATCTAATATTTTTCTCCTGACTGTACTGCTGAAGAAGAGAGTCTTAAATATCATGATCATCCTTGTATTTTTCATATATAGGCAAATAAACATCATATGCAAGGTTGTCTTATAATAACAGACTTGGAACATTAATCTATTCTTCAACAAACTGGTTTGCAAACTCATCCTCTTGATTGTCTAGAAAATGACCAGTTCCCTGCTTATCATGGGATGGCTTAGAAGTTAGAACAAAACCTCTTCTTTTAACAAGTGGAATATAATTTTTAGCATGATCACAAGAATTTGAGACTTCAAGACGGCCCACAGTATTGTCAATTCTATGCTTAAGATTCCAATCAACTATTTCCTGTTCATATTCACTTTCATGTTTTTGAGCATCCAACTCCTCCTTTTTGATCTGTTTACATGACTGGATGTTGTGATGAATATCTTGGGAATCATTAAACATTTGTTTTAAGGACTTAGGTATTCTTTCCATCAGGAGGAAATCCAAATCTGGATGAAGAGTTGTTGTATAATGGAACATGGCAGCTGCTTTAGGTGGGTTGAATCGCTTTAGGAAATTTGTAGTAAATACTAGAAAACCTTCTACTGAATATAGAGATAGCTTCGTTTCTCTGCCATTTCAAGGCATAGAACTCTACAAGTTGTAGATCCAAAGATCTCTTCTTTCCCCAAAACTTAAAAAAAACATTATTCAGTTCCTCCCATGAGCTAATTGTATCTGGATACAAATGTCTAAACCATTCTTTTTTGTCCCCTTGCAAGGATTGAGAGAAATCCCTCATACAAACATCATCATTGTTAATCTCAAATAAATCTATAAAATGATCAAACCATTGGATGTGATTTTCAGCTGAGATGACATTAGTTTCTCCATCAAACACGGGTAGATATTCATGGTGATTTGGAGGGAAATCATGGAGGACTTGGGGTAGTTTCAGGGGTATGTATCTATGTTGGTATCTGGAGGACGTTGTACTAGGAACAGGGGGAGATACATTGGCCTTGGATTTATGGGGTTCACCGACTTGGTCATGGTCATCACATGGCCCAGCTGTAAAACTCTTATCAAAAGCATCGATACAGTGGGGCTATGCATGTGCAAATTTAAGAGGAGGATAAATGATTGCAAGTTTTTCATGATTATCATTAGAATGCAGTAGGTAAAGAAAAATTTGTTTTCCATGTTCAAGGAAAAAGAAGAGGCAACCTATAACAAACAATAAAATGCCTTGGAAAAAATACAATTTTAAGTACTTGTTTTCTTCCATAATGTCTTTTCATACCTCTGTCAAGGGATATCATTTCTCAGTGGAGTCTTTGAATTACATTTGAAACTTGAGTGGAGTCACCAATAATGTTTTGGAAGCTGGATTCTGCATTGAGAGTGGAGTCTCAATTGAAAATTCAAATTTATGGATTCTTCTACTAGGGGAATCGCCTTCAAACTGATTTTTTGATGTGTGGAGTCGCCAGAGTAGGAATACAACCAATATGTGTATAAGTGTCTGCTACTCTCAGACCTTAGAACTCAACCATGTTGTTCTTCCTAGGGAATTTTTTTTAATTCTGTGCCTAGCAACGACGCGAGAATGTTACCACTCTGTAAATTTCATCCGGCTAAGAGACAAGAGAAAGAGGTAACTATTTCAACAAGCTTTAGAGCTAAGGCACTAGCCTGCACAACTCAGAGAGGGACCTCTCATGTCACTTGATAGTTCTTTGGAAATCAATGGCTAGATTTGGTTTGTTTTGGGGTTTGTAATAAAATGACTGGAGGAAGGGAGATGACATTTGGGCTATGGAGTCTAGAACAAACAATACATTGTCAAATCTACGAACTATTAAGAGAAAAAGGCTAAATCATGTAGTGAGTTTGAGTTTATATCCAAAAATTTTGCATGGCATCAGAGGAAAAGGAAACACATAACTATATCAGAGAATCATTGGAATGAATTTTGAATTAGTTTAGATGAGATAAACATAGTCTAAATCGCTAAGCCAAGAGCATCAAATGATGAATTCTGGGCTTTTAAACTCTCCAATTTAAATGGATTAAAAATGTATATGGAATAAAAGATCACAGGAAACACATACTGAGAAGGGAAAACAAGACTCATATCATCGCCAGTTAGAATATTTTCATAAATGGTCCACAAACTGCTTCTGCATTTATATATTCATTCTAGCCCCAAAATTTACAATTTTTTTCCTGCACAGAGGGCAAGCTCCTCTTTTTCCATTTCTCTCTATATCCTTGAGATAATATATATATATATATAGATGATTTTTTTGTGGAATTTAAAACTTTCATACTTCCCTTCATTTTAAAATTAGGGATGATTTATAGTAACAATTATCCTATATAAACAGGGCCTTTATGAGCAGGTCTGTCGTATCTACACCCCCCCTTTCTTCGACCTCCATCTGTCCAAAACATGCTGAGATGTACTTATTCCGGTATGAGAATTTATTTTAGTTCAACGATTTCCTTTTTTAGAGTGACCAACCAAGCCGGTTGATTCTCCCCAATGCTTCCAGCCATTTCGTGCATGTTTTCTATCCTCTGTCATTTGCTCCATTTCTTTTTCGTAGCTGGCCTGTTGATAATTAGGTCCCTCATGGTGAGATTTAGCTTGAATTTGTATCCTGAGTTTGTAGCCGGTTATGTGTGGAATTTAGTTGCCAATATATGCGCAATTACCCTTTCCTTCCTGCTCGTAGGTAAATCTGCCATGTTGCTTGAATGACTGTTTTCACTGGATATAGCTTGGTCCATGTATCTCAATTTCTTGGACACTGAAAAATTCTTATAGAAATCAGAGAGTTGAGTGAATTGTAGATTACTTCGCTTATGGAGGAAATGATTCCTTCATACTTGAGAATCGGTAATTATAGAGTTCCAATCATGAATTGCTGACATATTCATTGATAGGTACATTGATTTACAATGCTTGGGCAATCCATTTCCAATGATTATCTTTCGAGTTCGTTATATGATGGCGTTCACTTGACATTATACTGTTGTGAAGTACCGAATGAGTGAAATAACGTTATTTCGACCAGCCGTCATCGACACCCCACGAGTGTTTGATTTGACGTATAGGAACATGTGATATCAGGGATTTGGTGAAAGTGGTTTCAGGCAACCTACCTTTCAACCCAATGTATCTCTGGAGGTGATGCACATGTATTTTAAAAACCACAATGGTTTCCCTGGTCCGCCTTTATATGGTTAAGTCTCGTTCAATTTTATCGCTCGATATGGGCTCTAGCCATTGATTTGGGTCATTTTATAATCAACGAACTGTCGAGTTATAACTTTTGCGCCTCTGCTATATTTGTCTATACGCCGCTAGACATGTCCTGGTCCTCTAAATTATCAATTCTCCAAACTATCAATCTTCCGCGATTATGTAGCACTTGCTAAATTCCCGAGACTTGGATCTTGTCTGAAATTTGTTATGGTGATAACTTCCCACCTTCTTTTTGTTTGATTCAGTATTCCTTTTGACTTGCCTTCTACAGATCTTACCCTCTTTTAACATATCCCGTCTATTCAATCCTATGATGTTCAAACTGGCAACTGAACCATTTGTTATTTTGATATATCTAAGTTATACCTTTAATGTGATTGACCCGGGTTCAAGTCTGTTGGGATTACAACAAAGCCTCTAAAACTATCATCCCTTCTAGTAAACCATAAGGAAACACAACACATAGAGTGCACTGCATAGTCTCACCTGAGATAGTTTTAATGGGTGAATGCAATACTCAAGTGTTTATAGTCCAGGATTGAATGGGGATCTAAGAAGTGTGCACTAAGAGTTGTATTTAACTTATTAAATCAATATACTGTCATTCCCAATTATGCATGTAATGTAATAAACTCATTATCTCATTCATTCACCATGATAACATCTACTCATAAACACTAAAAGAGACAAGAATTCAATCACATAAAACAGGTTTTACCATGGTTCACCCCCTCCCGTGATACGTCCACAAAGATCTGGCTCTCAATATCTTCTATTACGACAATTCCAAAACTACAATGTTGCGCACTTTACAACTCATCCTCAGTCGGGTCGATATCTATTACGAGGTGAACTAGATCACACTAGGATCCTCAGCCTGTGATATAACCCTCAATATCTACCCTTCTAACCTTCTAAAACTCAAAAACTTACCAAAGTAGGTCCTATGACCGAAGTATTACAATTAGTTATCAAAACATGACTCCTTCCTCCCGTCATCTCTTCATACTCTCTAAGCCCGACTCTCCAGATCTAGCTATGAGACCTAGGTATCTATATTTATATGTTTATGGCTCATCAACCATTACAATGTATTACAAAAACCCTAACCCTAACATCATTAGGTATTCCATGCATGTGCACGTGATGATCTTCCTTCCATCTTTCGCTTTCCTCATGTATGCCTTTCTTCCCAAAACAACCTTTCTTTCTGATTTGGCATGCTTCCAACACATGGAAAGGAATGGGATGGAAAGGAAAGGAATGGCATGGAATGACATGGCATGGCATAGCAAGGAAATACATGGCATGGCATGGAAAGGCAAGGAATGGCATGGAAAAGAAATGAAAGGAAAGGAATGGCAAGGAAAGGAAAGGCAAGACATGGAAAGGAATGGCATGGCATGGCATGGAAAGGAAAGGCAAGACATGGAAAGGCAAGTCATGGCATGACATGGCATGGGAAGGCATGACAAGACAAGGGAAGGAAAGACATGGCATGGAAAGGAAAGGAAAGGAAAGACATGGAAAGGCATGGGATGGAAAGGCAGGGCATGGCAAGGCATGGCATGGAAAGTGAAGGCAAGGTAAGGCATGGCATGACATGGTTGCTGGAAGATTGGTTGTTATCATTGATGTCAATCCTAGTCATTGGTTTTGTACCCCACAGTTGATGAAGGTATTTGGACATGAAGGACAATATACATGCATATACAACACACATGGATGGATAGTATACATAATGTCATTTTTGGTGGTAGGTGTCATGTCACGTGGATCCTCACGGTTAAGGAGAAATTATTTTTTGAAGATGAAAAATTGAATTGAAGAGGGAAGTACAAGTCGACCCTTAAGATAATTAAAGAAAAGAATTACAAAATGAGAAAGTGCTTGGTCAAACCTAATGTCAAAAGGCAGTGTCATGAAGAGTATAAATACACATGGAATACTTTCATTTAATCATCCATTAAAGTGTGATGGAGATAGAATAAGTGGGTATACACTTGTGCTAGGAGTATGTGCGGATTTCAATGTGGAGCAAGTCTGAGGTCACGAAGTCTGAAAGGATCGAAATTTTTGGAATTGAAGAAATTCTAGTATTTTTAGAGTGTACATGAGTTGATAAGAGGAAATGTAGCATACATATGTGGGCTGATAAGAATACAGGTAGCGTACATACTTGGGATGATAAGAGGGCAGGTAGCGTACCTAAGAAAAGGCTTGAGGAAGTTCTAAGGAAGGAACATCTTGGTGATCTCTAGTTCAGGTTTCTATGTAATGGTTATATTCTGTTGATGGTGATATTTTGTTGTAAAGGTATTATATATTATTGGGTGGAAGGAAGGGGAAATGATAGAGGCTTGTGTTTAACCCTTTATCCTTACCCCTTCCTTCAACCCAAGAATATATCAGAGATAATAAACCATCAAAATATCACCATCAACATCAAAATATCACCATCAACATAATATAACCATTACACAGAAACCTGAACCAAATATCACCAAGATGTGCCTTCCTTAGAACTCCCTCAAGAATTTTATCAGGTATGCTACATGTCCTCTTGTCAGCCCACGTATGTATGATACCTATCTTCTTATCATCTCACGTATGTATGCTACATGTCCTCTTACCAACCCACGTACACCCTAAAAAAACTAGGGTTTCTTCAATTCTGAAACTTCTGGGCCTTTCAGACTTCGCCACATTAGAGTTGCTCCATGTTGAACTCCACACATACTCCTAGCACAAGTGCAAAACCACTTATTCTATCTCTATCACACTTTCTTGGATAATTAAATGAGAGTCGTCCATGTGTATTTATACTCTTCGTGACACTACCTTTTGACATTAGGGTCAACCTATCACTTTCACATTTTGTAATTATTTTCTTTAATTACACAATACAAAGATGAATTGTTAGAAAATCAGAGGCTCTTAGAATTGGATATACCACTCAAGGAAACACCTGCAATATGGTGGGGTGCGCACAAAGAAATAGTTAAGGATTCGTACAAATGTAAGTGGTTATTGCGCATTAGGTTTGGCGCAGAACAGGGAAGCAACCAGCTACAGAAATATGATGGATAGGGGGAACCAATAGAACACTTGGAGAAGTGAATAACTCTATGGAGGATGAAACCAACAGAGGAATGGCCTCATCATTTTGTTCACACATTAGAAGGGATCCCAAAAAACTGGTATACAGACCAGGAATTACGCAGAGGAACTACAAACTGGACAATATTACAACAAAACTTTACAGTCACTTTCTCATTTGAGCATGAGAACTCCAACATAGAATCTATTAGCGATCAAAATGAACTGGTAAATTTTGAATGCCTTCATCAAATTATATCTATAATTGCCTATTTTTCTAGTCTCAAGCCAGTGTCATGATTTCCAAAATTTCCATTAAATCTTGACAGCTCTTGTTGATTGCTTTTGTCCATAAACTCTATGACCTTTCTCCTTTAACCTGCAATAAAAAAGTCATAATAAATGGTTAAGCCATTAGTCTACAAGACTAGATCACACTTCATTTTACTCCTAAGTTTATAGGCTTCTCAGGACTTATGAGTTTTGACCAAACTTTTGGGGAACTACAGAATCAAACCATATGCCAAACTCCTAGTTCCTAGTTTACATGTCATATGTTAGTCTCGACAATACTTAAACATATAAAGTTATCAAAGCCCATCTCTAACACAAATGCCCAAGCTCATGCACCATGTTCAATTCCTTATGCCACATGTTACGCATAAGCCATACAGTAATCACACATTCCCATTTCTTAAACACATTTGACAGTCCATGTACAGTGGAGGAAAGGAGGGGAAAAGAAAAATCCAATGGCTGAGATCCATGGTGGGAAGTCCGGATCTAATTTCTTTTCCTGGTGATGTAGGTCGCATGTATGATGCAAATGTAGATGATGTTGGATATAGACTTGTAGTTTTATACACACCTGTGAGGGAGGATGGTGTAGAAGGTATTCTTATTTTGACATCGACAGAGAAAATCGTTGTTGAACCTAAAGTTTTGAAAGACAGAACTTGGGGAAGTGAAGTTTGAGGCTCTACGAGATTGTGATCGCTCACCAATGAAGTCATAGGTGCAAGTATTGGGAAGCTTGGAGAGATGCATTCTGGATGTCAATAGAAAATGCCTCAAGGTTGTCAAACCTGGGTCAAAAAATTATTTTCCAAACACAAATATTTGTGGCTCATACGCATGAGCCACTCATCAAGTGTGCATGTCAACACAAGACCAGTGTACAGACAGAGGTGCCACAGAGGGAGTTTCACCGAGTTGTAGGGTTTGAATCATCCACTGACAAATTGTAAAAATCATAACAGCAAACTTGCAGGATTAAAAAGTCTTATGGGTCACGATATCAATGCTTCATGTCATTATGAACAAATATCGATATCCTGGATAAGTTCTAGTATTTTAGGTTGAAGTTGGTAGGTGGTCGAGCATCTAAGGATTGGTTTTATTTCTTGATTTTTAGTTGTTAAATCTCATATTTCAATGCATAAAATCAGCAACCGTGAAGATAATATCAAGATTGAAGATCATCATGGCGATCAACACCAGATTTGAGGGAATTAGATCGATGGTCTAGAATGAGGAGGCAACATTATTTGAGATATTGAGGGACAACTCCACTTGGTGTAACTCTGGTCATAGGGAAGGCTTTTGAAAACAATTTTGAAATATTGTCTAACAGTTTTAAAATATCATCTTCATCCTGTTTTACTCCATTGCCTTTGAGAGTTCATTTGGTAATATGTCAAAGTGGGACTTTTCTTTCAGTAATGATACGGTATGTAGCTAATCCATTTTTACCTGTACCCCTTAAATATATGACCTGTATTTTGAATTACCAAAGGATCCTACTTTATTGAAAGTGTCTCCAAAGGATACTTTGAATCGGCATAGTCAAGAATTGAGATGGCATATTCTAGAGATCCAACTACAAGGTTGTCGTAGACATTTAAGAGTTCAGATGAAAATCATCCCTGCACCTCAGGATTCCACAGATCAGTCTTCTTGCAAGAAAAAATCAATTGTAAAAGGTCAAATAGAATTCTCTGTTCAGGGACACACTTTCTGGAATTAACTTCTGTCGTATTTTCTAAAGGGAATGTAGCCTAGGCTTAGCTAGATGGAACAGTTCATTGTGACCATCCTCATTGGATCAAAATACTGTGTCATAATATCAATGAACACATCCCTTCTATATGCATGGAGCTCCTACTAGTCCAAATATGCATGACTATGCATGCGATGCAGCTCAAGTCAAGAAAGCTATGGAGGTTTCTACAATTGGCAGTCAATTAGAAGAAGACTATAGGCTTTAATGGAACTCTTCTAAGAAGTCACTGTAAAGCAGCCTTGAAATTTTACAGCTATCCAAAGACACAATTTTCACCAACACAAAAGGAGAAATTATAACCAGTTAGTTGATGAAAAGCAGAGCTTTCACTAGCTAACTAGCAGATCATAAGGAGAAATAGTTGGTGAAACCTGAGATGGCCAGAAAAAGAGTAAATTTTTCCCAGATCGAAGTTTTATTATCCTACAGAGCATGAAGATGATTTATAAGTCAAAGTTATAATTAAGAGGATCTGCTTCAAAGTGTTGTTCCAGTTTTTGAGGTGCCAGCAAGATGAAAGAGATAAAGTTTGTTACCTATTTATGGCAAGAATGACCTGTCTTTCCAGGTGGCATTTTTTGACCTTATCTTTCAGCCTTGTCATCACATTGAAGGATGAATACTTTTACAGTTGTCGAAGACTTCAGTTTATATATGGTTTGATTTCCTTTAATAAAGGATTTGTTCCTTTAGAGTTTACAATTAGTTTTATGTTATGCTATTTTTAGTATCCTAGATCCCTTTTCATAGGATTTGATCTGTACATTGTAAAGCTATAAAGATAAAGACAATAGATGAACAATGGGGAGGTTCAATCTTGGATACATTTTTCTACTGTTATAGACTCTTATTTGATAATAGAACCACAGTCTTATTTTGTCTTCAATATCAGAATTGCTCATGCATCTTATCTTTCTGTACTTTACTTCAGTTTGTCTTAGCTTCTAAAGACTATCATCTCTTTATTAAGCTCATAAACTTGAATTGAAGGACTTCTTGCTATCTTGTATTGACCCTACACCTAATTGTATTTCGTTATCAAGATTAGTATTCTTCATCCCCTATTTAAACTATCTTTTCTGATTATTGATTTATAAAAGCACTGTCTTATTCGAATGTATGATGAGTTGTACATTCCATTAGTCATTGATTTATCCTATTGTTCCAATCATACCAAATTTACCATATTTTTGAGTTACCAAGCATCTTTGGCCTACAACCCCAAAGAGTTTCTTGGAGTGATAACAAATTAGCACCATTTCTAGGGAGAGGAGTTTGAGCTCAGCTTCCTTGGGAGACGAGAAGATCCAACTTTGATGATAGACAAAGTCTAGACATATATTCAGTTGTAATCATCTATTTGGCAACTCCATGAAGGACGGATTCAGTGGCGACTCCACAACATTCAGATGTCAAAAGCATGTTCTTCTCTTTTGGCTCAGAGGTTTGCACCTCTCAATTTTTCTTCAGTTCCTGGTTTCCCGCATCCAGTACCTAATATGTCGAAATGGGGAGATTTTCTTCCTATCTTCAAAGAGAGCAAAGAAGACAATCCTGCAGAACACCTCCTCAAGTTTCATGACTGCATGGATCTTTTAGATCTACAACATGAAGATGTTCATATAAAGATGTTCATGTTTTCATTGTTTGGTGATGCACGTCTGTGGTATTTTTCTTTACCTCCTTCCAGTATTTCATCATTGAAGGATTTTCACAGAGCATTCACTAAGCATTGCAAAAGGTATTTTTCAGATGAGTTTTCATTTGATAATTGTTGTGATGAATATGAATTACATTATAATCTTGAAGATGTAAATCTAGAAAGATCTCTCCCTCATAATATACAACAACCCTTTAATGATCTTCAAGATGTTGTGTTTTCTCATCAACATGAACTACAAATGGATAATAAAGAAACTGAACGCTCTCTTACCATCCTTAAGTCTGATTGTTGTAAATTCGAAGAGATGGTTCCTTTAGCTACATAGAGAGATGATCATGAATGTATACATGATGTTCTTAATGATAGCTTCGAAGAGTATGTTGCAACAGGGGACATCTATCATTGTAACCAAGATATTGGTGATCTTCAAGTGGATAACCATAGCATTGATGCTTTTGACATTGTATCAAATGCATCTACCAACTTAGATTGTCTTGAAGATGAGATTGTCCCCTTTGAAAACCCCAAAGATGATTATCAAATTTACACATTAACAGGTGACAGTTTCATATCTGCAGCAGATTCTAAGGGAAACCCTCAGCTTTTTTATTTACAGACCGAGGTAGATTTCAACAGATATGAGGAGGAACATAAAGTTTCTGATTAACAGTTGAGTTTGTATTTTCATTTGACAGAGGAAGAACAATCCACATTCAGTATTGATATCAGTGAAGACAGCAAGCAACAGGATCTCAGTTCTCAGCTGGGACAGCAAGAAGACTTCCAAGAAAGACATCTATCTACAAACAGAGAGCCATTCATGGAAGGGAAATCATTTTTCATGAATCAAAATGCTTTTGATCTTGATTTTATAGACCCGATGACTGATTTGATAGAATTACTTATTTCAGACCCTATGAAAGTTCTAGATTTCATTCATTCATCAATTTCAATAGGTGAATATGACTTTATGAAATCTTATTTTCTACTGTTGATATGTTTTAGTTATTTTCTATTAAGTAGTGATAGAGATAAAGTCATCACACTTTTAAAGTTTCTCAAATGGATGTTATGGAAATATGCGTTTACCTAACCAAATTTTAGATTTGGTTAGTAGTAGTGATAGGCAGAAGAATAAACTCTTTATACGAGTAAGTAGATTACTTTCAGAGTCCATGAATAAGCAGGAAAGATACATGCAAGCTACAAAAAGGTTATAAGCAGGCTACAGGCAAGCTATAGGCAGGTTATAAGCAGGCTATAGATTGCAGAAGAACAACTGCACAGGCCAGATGACTCCATAGCCAATGGTAAAGGTGACTGGAACTACTAGGTTCTTGGAAACCTCGAAAGGAGGTTTCCATCTCAGCTGGAGCCAGTTGTTAGCGATCAAAATGAACTGGTAAATTTTGAATGCCTTCATAAAATTTTAGCTAGAATTGCCTATTTTTCTAGTCTCAAGCTAGTGTCATGATTTCCAAAATCAGTCTGTCAGTTAAGAGAAACATTGGGAAACACATGATACTACAGGAAATTTATAAAGGGTATGTGCATATCACTGCACCAATGGAAAATTGTTAATAAAAGAAAACAAGTTTCAATGGAATGAGGATTGTCAGCGAGGATTGGACACCCTGAAAGAGAAGATGGTAACTGCACCAATACTAGTATTCCAAGATTGGGAAAATACATTCCATGTGAATGTAGGCGCATCGGCCATAACACTTGGATCTATTCTGGAGCAGCCAGAATGAGGAGAATTGGACCATCCTATAGCATTCGCTAGTAGAAAACTATCAGAAATGGAGTAGAATTACAATACCACAGAGAGAGAAGGCTTATCTATGGTCTATGTGCTTCATAAGTTTATAAATTATTTATTGGGAAAACATTTCAAGATGTTCACAGACCGTTCATCTCTGAAATACCTCATCAACAATCCAGTATTGGGGGGGAGAATTTGTAGATGGTTATTGTTGTTCTAGGAATTTGACTTTGAAGTCATAGTCAAACTAGGGAATTTGAATGCAATACATGATCACCTGTCGAGGATCACTAATGGAGAGGAACCTACAAATATAGAGGACAACTTTCCTAATGCACAATTATTTTTAGTCCAAGTAGTTGATGAATATTTTGTAGAGATCATTCAATACTTGAGTACATGAACTGCACCACAAGAATTGAACACTACACAAAAGAAAAATCTGGTAGTCAGGGATGCAGACTATTAGTTGATTGCAAGACACTTATACAAAATGGGTGCAGATAGCATCTTGAGAATATGTGTGCTAGAACATGAAAGACTTAGGATTTTAACAGAAGCTCATGAGGGAATAACAAGAGGACATTATGCAGGAAAATCTACCGTGCAAAAGGTATTGCACACATGATTATGGTGGTCGATTGTTCATAGAGACTCAAAGGAGTAATGCTAGAGATGTGATGTATGTCAGAGGGTCGATAAACCGAATAGAAGGGACAAGATGCCCTTGAGACCACAAGTAACCTTACAGGTATTCAAAAAATGGGAAATATATTTTGTGGGACCAATTAACCCACCAGCAAAAAGGTCAGGAGCGAGGTATATTATTACTATGAAAGAGTACTTAAAAATATGGTAATAAGCAACACTAGTAACATATTGTATCACAGATATAAAAACAAAATTCTTGTTTGAGAAAGTGATCAATAGATTTGGATGCCCAAGGATTTTGATGAGTGACCAAGGAACTCACTTCATTAACAACACTTTTGAGGCTATGAATGTGGAGTTTGAAGTTTATCATCAAAAGAGTACACCATATCATCCTCACACAAATGGAACAGTGGAAGCCTTTAACAAGATCCTCGAGAATGCACTGACAAATATCTGCAATGTTAATAGGGATGATTGGGACTTAAAGATAACAATAGTTCTGTGGGCATACAAGACCACATGAAAACAATTGACAGGGAAGACACCATTCATATTGGTGTATGGACAAGAATCAGTGGTGCCATTAGAGTTTTTGGTACCTAGCATGTGCATAGCAGAAATTACCAACATGATAGAGCGAGTTGCAATACAATAAAGGCTAAGTCAGTTGATGATCATGGAGGAATATAGGATTCTAGAAGGGTTTCAACAAGAAGTACAGAAAGAAAGGAACAAATCTTGGCATGATACACACATCAAAAAGAAAAAATTCAAGGAGGGAGACTTAGTCTTGGTATATGACAGTAAATATCTTCAACACCCAGGAAAAATCAGAATGCATTGGTTAGGACCATACGAAGTAAATATTGTAATAGATGGGGGAGTTGTAAAGTTTAAGGATTTAGGAGGAACATAACTCATAGGGATGATCAATGGGAGTTGACTGAAGCTGTATAGGGACAGTTGACCTCCCAACACTTGAAAAAAATAAAACACTTCAAACATCAAAAGATAGCAACAAAGGGGTATTGCGTCAGAAAGAGAATGTTCACGTGCACTCAAAAATGTTAGTGTGACAGAGAAAGGACCAATGGTCACTAAAAGGTGGAAACAACAGAAATGGTAGGTACAAAAAATAGGCACCAACGAACACTAGCTATCAAAATTGAATGACAATAATGATTGACAATACATTGAATTAATCATGCCAACTGGCGACGATAAGGGCATTCAATGGAAAGTACATGGGAAGTACCAGTTCATTCAAAATGAAAATTGGGTAACGTATCTAATAAGTTTCACACAATTCCTATATAAGCTAAGTACATGGGGATCAAAAGGGTTATTGTGAAATTGAGAAAATCACATAGCGATAGAGTATACAGAGAAGAGAGCGAGTTTGCAGAAGTTACAGAGCCAACTAAGCTCGACAGAGAACATTTTTACCACCATGGAACCACCAAAGCTAAGAGCGTCAAGCTAGGCCTGTAGACGACCTAGAATCAACCTCAAAGCACCTCAACATCCATAGAGAAGTGAACAACAAACACCTCGGCCTACAGACTTCATCAACTTGGACAAAATATCGTCACCCAATATGGAACCAGAAAGCCCCACACTAATGGTGGAGGAAACCCAACAGAAAACACTAGTGGGCATGGATATCAATATGCTAGAAGAAGGAAAGATCCAGCAAGCCAAATATCCAGGCAATCCTTTGCATCCTGAAAAGCCTGAAGAATCCCTGAGGGTTAATGGGATGGTCCCGAACCAGACAGAAATGGCCGCACCATAAAGTTCACACACAACCGCATGGGAGAAACCACATGAGGGCATAATAGAAGATGTCATTAGTTGGGAAGAGGCATATGCAGAAGAGAGAACAATGGAGGCTGGAACCTCAAGTCAATCACAACAGTAGAAGGGAAAGCATCCAGTGGAAATATCACTGCGTAGGCAGGCTTCCATAAACATAGTATTATCGCGCATTCCGGAAGGGGTGTGTGTCACAGCTAACCTATTGGGCCACATGGAAAAAATACAGTAATCAGATCACGATGTGACCGACATGGACAAATTTCCATAGTTTGCAAAGAAGGTTTACCTGGATACTGTGGGTATAGGAAACTTCGACAAACCAGTTAACCAACCAAAACAATGGCCAGCTGGACTGTCCAACACCAGGATTCTAGGCCTGTTGGAGATCCTACACTTTGGAAGGGGTCATTACATAAGCAACTACGTCAAGAAGCTGATGAAAATTACCCACGAAGGATACCTATGGGTGGAAGAGCCCATCTTGATAGATGTAGATCTCGTTACATATATTACATGACTTCCATCTTGAGGGGAGACACTCGCACAGTTCCTCGATGACAAAATGAAGGAGAAGGCACTGACCGAGGAAATGAAGAAGATGTATGGTACAGAAAGAGGGTCACATAGAATCATAATTAAGCGCATTAGTGACGCAACAACAAGCATGGCCAAAAAAATCATGGCATGCAAGTTACTCAGGAATTTTCGCAAGGAGGAAGTCCCTGTCAGGGTCGTCACAGTTGCAACACAATGTGCAGGGGGAACAATACTTATCTAGGCTCCGTACTTCTTAAATCTATTCCTAGAATACTACAAGGACACATAGGACCTTGGGAAATAATTTCACTATTCTTGGCTACTCATCCTGATCGCCTTGGTTGGATGGAGGGATCCTTAGTATACATAATTTTCTGATAAATCCACTTGTTGTCATGCAATGCAATACCTATCATCGGGGAGCACTTCAGACCATAAAAACAAAAGTGAGAATGCAGGCATGTTCGCAGGGTATTACAACGACCTGCAGGAAAGAGTTTCCAACACTTGGCGGATTATGCCAGAAGTGGTCGCATAATATCAATGCATAGCTAACTTGAAAGTGACCAGGCATGCAGTATGGATCCAAGCACAAAATGATCTTGATAAGGAATGGCTACAACTGCATCAAGGAGGAGGACGTAGATATGTCCATCAAGGATTGGCACAATGATTGGAGGGTTCCAGGACTTAATCAAGAGATTTCCCTGGATAAGGAGGTTGATGCAGGGAAAGAACAAACAATTGCAGGAGACAAAATGATACCCAAGAATCCAAATCTAGGTCAGAACCTAGTGTAATAGAAGAAAGGGGGTGCATCCATGAAAGTTACCTAGGCGAGGAAGAACAATAGCACCCAGGCGCCATAAGAATGGGAAAAAGAGACCAAGACAAAAAAGAGGACCACATCAAGTTCTACTCAACAGGAGAAATTCTAGACCAAGAGGCCAATAATATAAACAAGGGGTGCATGCAAGAAAACTAAGGCACACAAAACACCACCAAAATATACAATAACTGAGGACGATGTGAACCTCATGGCCCAAATGGTCCAAGACTGAACAATGGGGTATTTTGATGAAGCCCAGCACCAAAGGGACAAGATTCAAGATGAGTTGGATGACATGAGGAAGATCCTCAAGAAGATAAGAGAAATACAGAGGGTCGATAGAGGAATAGAATTAGTTCCCACAACATCACAGGCAGGAGCCAAGGATGGGTCGAGTGAGAAGGATAGGATCCAAACGATAGCACAATCGAGCTCAATGTTTCACATTACACCCAACATGTTGTTCATGGATGAAATTGTGGGCCAAACACCCTTGAAATATTTAGCACAAATATAGTTGGTAATGGGGAAGATACCAACCAAGGCGTTATATAAACTGCAGGTCAGCGTCGCGTAGGAGGTATAGTCATGCACACGCACAGACGCAACATAACTGCAACAGATGAAGGACAATAGAGAATCATTGGAATTGGTGATCGAGCAGGTCAAGATTGAGACCAAATACTAGAAATATAATGTGGATAGGCTCGAGCAAGGATTGGTTGTAGCCTATGACATAATTTTTAAGAGCGCGTAGACAACAAAGCTCATGAAAATAGAGAATATTGATTATATTATGCACACAATCGATCAATATAGGTAGGAAATCGAGAACCTCTAGGAATAACTCATCCCTATGACTCCCTCGTAGGTGAAGGAGAAAAGGAAGTAAGAAGTAGTAGGGCAGATGGAGGAGATGTAATGAAAAGTTAGCACAACTATCGTCTTGTTCGATAAAGAAAAAAAGATATGGACAAAGATGGAGGAAGATCAACAGGTCCAACAGTGGGACCAAGAAGAGGAGAAGATAAGAACAACTATCCATGACCTTAAGCAAAGGTAGAAGATGATGCAGATTATTGAGCACCTCAAAGGAGTACAGGATATGAAGAAGTTGCAAGAAGAACTCATAGCCACAAAGACACAGAAGGAGTGACAAGATCAAATGGAATCTCTCTAAGAGCAGGCAGGAGAGGTCATTGCATCGGAAGAAGAGGAAATTAATAACATGGCAAAAACTCATGCACATTGCATAGAGATGATAAATGAGGAGATTATAGCACAAGTGTTGGAAACACTCAGAGAAAGGACCGTGCAGACTCAAACACAATTAAGGGAACTAACTGAGAAGTTCCAAGTTCTCGTAAGAGATGTTCAAGAAGATTGCAAAGTTTAGGTGGCTCGGGACAAGCCACATGTTAGTGTTAGGGGCCTGTTGGATGCAGACCTAGTTAGGAGAAAAGGATATTTTGGGAAGAGAAGCATGCAAGGAGGAAAGGGCAGCTGGAAGGAAAAGTAGCATGTGTAAGGGAAGCTGGAGAGGTGTGCATGCAAGGAATACCTAACGATGCCTGGGATAGGGTTTTTGTAATGTATTATAATGGTTGATGAGCCACGGATATAAATAGGTAGTACTTAGAGGGAGCATGGAGCAACAGACAAAGAGCAGAGAGAGATCAGACGAGAGGGGGGGTCGATTGAGGAGGAGGAATTTGTAAGACCTATAATACTTAATAGGCTAGTGAGCTAGGGAGACAGTGAGAGACTCGATCCTGAGGGTTAGATTGCAAGTTGAGGAGTCTGGTGTAATATAGTCTGCATCAAAGGGATCGAGGAGCTTGTGGAAGAGAGTAAGACCTGATATTGTAAACACACACGACGTGATATATTACTGAACCATAATAAAATCTTGAGAGACATATATTTGTTGATGTATCCCAGGAGAGCATGAACCACGGTAACACTTTTTCTATGTGAATGAATGTATGCATCTTTATTGCTGATTAAGTGATGAATGTTAGATGAATTAATTAACTAGTTTGATCTGGTATTCCACATGCATGAATAGAATGACTGATATAATTATATGTTATACTAAATGAATAAATATTACAGAGTACAACCACAGATCTCCACTCATTCCCAGGTTTCAAACACCTTAGTATTCCAACCACCCATATAACTATCTCGGGTGAGACTATGCAATACACTTTGTGTGTTGCGTTTCCTTCTGTTCTACCAGAGGGGCCGATAGTTTTAGAGGGATTTTGTTGGGATCTTATCTAATATGAACCAGGGTAAATCTATTATAGTAAGGTAGGATTGGAATAAACCATAAAGAATCATAAGTAGAAAATACATATACCAATGAATGGGTAAAAGCCAACACATGACATGGAAAGTGAAGGTAGGGCAAGGCAAGGCAAGACATGGCATGGCAAAGAAAGGCATGGCATGGCATGGAAAGTCAAGGAACTTAATGGTATGGCATGGCATGGCAAGGAAAGGAAAGGTAAGGCAAGGCAAGGCAAGGTAAGGGAGCACAAGGTAACACAAATGCAAGACAAGGCTAGGAAAGCAAGGAAAGAAAATGAAAGGAAAGGCAAGGCTAGAAAATTATCACATTCTTTGTTGTGGATGCCCCATCCACTCAAAATCTTGCACATTCATACATGGAGTTGGCTACCTTGAAATTCACACATGTGGAATGGTTCCATGCATGCACATTCTTGGAGGGAACATTCCATGTGGACACTTGGCATTTGAATTAGCTTTATGAATATTTTTGGTCATGTGTCCCCTTCATGAGCATTATTTGGTGCATACTACTACTATTTTTGGATGAGGGAGAATTTCTTTGGAGAGGCTAATGTCCACATGTTGTAACATGGTCAACCATGGATTGAGGAGAGATATAACTAATTCATTATTATAATATTTATTTGACTTGTCATGGAGTTAGTTAGCAACTAATAACATTTTATTGTATAGAGAAGAGACACACTCTATAAATAAGAGTTCTCTCTCTCCATTGTAAATGGTGGAGAATTTGGGTATTTAGGAGCTCTCCTCTTGGGCTACATTGTAGAACATTTTAGCAAGATTAATGGAGAACTTGAGGTATATTTTCATTTGATCTGAGGCTTTATTGTGCACTATGTGTTGATTTTGTATTATGAAACCCTTGTAGCATGTTGTGATTGTCATTATAATGAACCATGCTTCATTTTGGATAGAGTAACGTGAGGTTTCAACTCTCTTATTTATATTGTGATTATGTTACCCTATATGATTCTTCTTATTGGTTTCTGGAGTCTTAAATAGGATGGGACTCGGTATTTTGTCAAATTTAGGACCTTGAGAACCATTAATTTTGTATGGATTTGTCACTTAGTAATGTTTTCCACCATAAGAGATTATTTAAAGAGTAACGCAAGTGTTTATAATCACTAAAAAAACAAACTATTCTTACTTACATAAACTTAATTCACAATTTTAAAAGTAATTAATCAAATTAAATAATTCATAAATTCACAAGTGTTGGAGTAGGACATTTTGGGACAAATTTTAGGAATCGCGCAGAAGAAAACTATACTCCAAGTTGGTTGAGGAGAAACACATGTAGAATAAAGAAAGATAGATAGTGCATTTTGAGGATGAGCGTGTGCAGAAAGAAGAAGTTAGTTAGAAGTAGTTAGACCTTTTGGTCCATTTTGTAATGGGCTAAGCCCTATTGTCAATATATAAATATGTGAGGGTTTAAATATGGGTGGAAGTAGTTAATTGATTATTGAAGTAATAGGTGTCAGGAGTGAGTTCTAAGATAAATGTGCACTGTATGCATGAATGATAAGGGCATGTTGAGTTATAATTGAGATATCTTGTATGAGAACAATGCACACCTTTTGTAAGAGATTTTGTTGAATGATAATATAAGAAGTATCTCATTGTCGATGTATCCCGGTTTGGGGTGAGCCACGTTAAATCTTTGTGTTATGATGTATGATGTGTCATGATGTGTTTATTTTATGTTATGTTTATGGTGCACTTAGTGAATGAATGATTAATGTGAATAAGTTATATGTTGGTTCTGCACACATGATGAATGGTATAATCAATGAATATTAAGTAGGTTGGATATGAAGAGTGTCTCATATTCCCCCATGACTGTGGAAACCTGTGTTGGCATGTTTTACAGGAAGAATGTGCATGTCATTGATGGCAATAACAATAGCAACGATGTGAAAAAGGAAAAGAATAAGCCCAGGAGGAGAAGTGAACAATATGGAGAGGTCAATCTCAGAAGGAAATGCGCAGTACAAAAATGTTATCAGGATCAACATCTCCACAGAACAAACCAAAACGATTGAGAATTTGATCACTCGAATATCCATCAGTCGTCGGATCAAGTTAAATGAAGGATAGGATAAACGAGGAACAAGGTTTGATAATTCTATTATCCGAATCTCTGTCAGCCTTCAGATCAAATTAAGTGGAAGGATAGGATAAGAAAAGATGGAGAGCCGTTGGATTTAATCCAAGGAAAAGCTGCATCACAGACAGATTGAGCCATTGATCTAAGATATTGATCAAACGAACATCATTTGTTTCGAGTCTAAAGTTGTGAGAACGTTACGCTCTAGAGAAATCACTTCAATAATTTCCAGTTGATATTTGAAATACCCGAAGCCTGTAGAGTCAGAGAGTCGAAATACATTCTAGACTGTCAGATCATCTGAATTAGATCTCATTCGTTAGATCATTTGAAGAAGATATGAAGTGTCAGATCATCTAAAGTGAATCTAGGTCATCTGATCCAGAGTGTCAGTTTGATTTTTGAAATTCCTGAAGGCCGGAGACCCAGAGAGCCGAAATACATTCTCTATCGTTAGATCATCCAAAGTAGATCTCATTCATTAGATCATCTGAAGAAGATCTCAAGCGTCAGATCGTCCGAAGTAAATCTGGGTCATTTGATCCAGAGCATTAGTTTGATTTTTGAAATCCTCGAAGCCCAGAGACCTGGAAAGCCGAAATAAATTCTTGACCATCGGATCATCCAAAGTAGATCTCAATCATCAGATCATCCGAAGAATATCTCAAGTGTCAGATCATTCGAAGTAAATTTGGGACGTCTAATCTAGAAAAGACATGGTGTAATCCTATGGACTCCGGGTAAAGACTTGAAGTAAGCCTCACTGTCTGATCCAATAGGACACGTGGCAGTAATCTGCATACTTTGAGGGGAAGTAAATTTTGAGACCTAAGATTTCAGAAGTCCAGAGATCCGAAGGAGATATCGACCATTGATCAATAAAGGGGTCACAGAACCGTTGATCAATTTGAAAGGTCAAATTCCAAAAGTAGCGGAAGAGCCATCAATTGAGAAGGATAGGTGTCTGTAGATCATCGACTCTGGAAGATTGGCATACAGAGAAAAGAAGGGTTTGAGATTTGAAACTCCTGAATCCCGGATCATGAAGTAAATCACATATGTTGATTTAGGAAGGCTAGATCTGATCTGCAGACTTGAGAGGATATATATGAACCGTCCATTCAGGAGCACCACCAAGATCATGAGATCAATGGTCCCATTGCATTGAGGGGATTGAGGGTGCACAAACTTTAAAATGTTAAGGGCAAGCCACAATTGAAACCATGGTTTTGGAGAAAGGACATGTGGAGGCTCGAGGTAAATTGCGGGGAGAAACTCAGTTTGATATCAAACCACCTTGGACCATGCTCGCATTCGCATGGTCACATGATATCATCACCCAAGGTCACATCATCAAAATATAGGGGAAGGAGATAACGCTGCTAGGCTCCACATCATATGTCACGCATTGAAAATTCATAAGGGCCTCTGTATTTATAATCCAACGATGTTGATCAAACATAATCTAATCGACAGGTTGTTTTTTCGCTTTGTGATTTCTTGATCAGTTACGATTCAATTACACTAACTGAATCATTGTTCCTGAGAGGTTGAATCATTGTTACTAAGAGTTGGAATCATGATGCCTGAGCGTTTTTTAGATTCCTGACTTGAGCATTGGAGATGTGGAGTGTAACAGACAATGAGAGAAGGAATAAAATAAAAATGTCGTGATAGAGAGAGGTTGTTGTTTCTCGGTAAAATAAGTTGAATTGTATGTGATCAATAAGATAGAAGAAACAAAGTCGAAAATATGCAGAGATGAAGAACATAAGTTGGACAAAGAAAAAATGGTGAAAACAATAGACTATACGAGAACTTAAGCGCAAGAAGATGCACTCAAGAACACATTGATGCAGGCAGAGTAGAGCAGTGTAGTAGAATAGTGATGAGACTGGTAAGACATTGATAAATTTTGTATCACTGTAATAAATTTTAGAAAGAAAATATTTATATCTCAGGGTGGTAGGGTGGTGCTAGGGAGGATTGTTTTCCCCAGAGTTTCAAGTGGGTGCTTGAACACAAGGAGTTGTAGCTTCGATCTGGTTGCAACCAAAAAAACTAGGGTGGTATTATGGTGCAAGGGAGAACCATTTTTCTTTGTTATACAGGTTGGTACCTGTGTGACTGGAAGTTGTTTCTTCCATCCAATTGGTGTGGGAACACTCAGGGAGTTGGTCCTTCCTTCTAGTAGGTTCTAGAGAAACCAGAGAGTTGGTGCTCTTAACAAGTTTCATCTTGTTAAAGAAGAGTTTGTAGCCTCATTTTGAGTTGGTGCTCAAAGAAATATGATGTACAAAACTTAAAAGACTACCTATCATTCAAAGAAGAAGAGGTTTTCTCCCTTGATGGGTTTCCTCATAAATATGTGTCTCTGTGTATATCATATGTGTGATTTATGTTTTTTATTTCTGCTGCTCATGTCTTGCATAATATTGATGATCACTTGGAGAAGCTTAATAATATTTTAATCGGCATAAAATTGTTTAAGCACAGTAACAACTGATTCACCGCCCCCTCTGAGTTGTCTTGGTAATTTCAACAATTGGTATCAAAGAGGGTTCCTTTTATTTAAAGGTATTTCAGTAAGATTAAACATTACAATCCATGAAGGAACTTCAACCAATAATCTCCCTATGCTTGATGGAACAATGTTTTCCTTATGGAAGGTTAGAATGAGAACATACATCATGGCTTTAGGTGCTAATGTTTGGGATGTTGTAGAGATTGGATATACAAAACTTGTTGTTTTAGCTTCCAAAGATGATAATTTAGAATTTAGCTTCAATGCAAAGGTAATGAATTCTATCTTGAGTGGGCTTGTTGAAGATGAATTTGTAAAGGTCATGCAACTTGAATCTGCCAAAGAAATGTGGGATAAACTTATTAGCAGTTATGAAGGAGATGAGAAAGTAAAAGATGGAAAACTTCAGACACAGATTGAAATTTGAACAACTAAAGATGAATGAGGATGAAAAAGTTAGTAAATATTTTTTAAGATTTGAGGAGATTGTGAATGCCATGAAGGGTCTTGGTGAGAAGATTGAAGACACATTTTTAGTTCAGAATATTTTAAGATCTATGCTTGATAGATTTAAGCCAAAAGTTTCTGCAATAGAAGAACTGAATGATCTTAAAACTCTGTCTATTGATCAAATCCTAAGAAATCTAGCTTCTTATGAAATGAGGATTAGTAAAGATAAATCCACCACTAGAGAAGTATATTTTAAAGCAGACAAGAATATTGATTTAGAATTAGATGATATTGATGAAAAATTTGTGAGAAGGTTAAAGAAAGGATCAGGAAAATACCAAGACAAGATTCCCTTCAAATTTTTTAACTATGGAAAGATAGGTCACTTTGAATCTTAGTGTCCACACAAGAAGAAGGACCAGAACTCTGAAGTTGAAGAGAAGTACAAATCCAAGAGATTTGGTAAAAAGAAAAGTTTATGTGTAAACAATGATGACTCTTCAGAAGACAAAGATAGTGACTCTTCCCGTGAAGATAAGGTTAATGACTTTATTCTTATGGACAAAGAGGATTATGATAATTAAATAAAAGGAAGTGATGTTAATGATGAAGAATATGTGGTTTATATGGAAGGTGAACTAATCAGTTCTTTAGAAGAGATTGAAAGACTCGGACTTAAGAAGAGAAAACAAAAACAATTGTTGATGCAGTTTGAAAAGAATGGTAAAAAACCTGATGAAGAATTTGCCCTGCTAAAAGTGGAGTTAGAAGAGACAAATAAAATAGAGGACACTCTAAAAAAACAATTATCAAAGAAGAAGACAATATGTGAAGCCTTGGAAGAAGAGGTAGTAAAAACTAGAAAAGAGATGGAGAAGTTTAAAGCATCATATCTCCAAAATATTCCAAGCATTAAAGCCTCAGCAGAACTAAACGACATTCTGAGAAAAATAATATCTCCTTTGTTGAAGACTGGTTTAGGCAAATAGACAGAAACCAAAGAGCCAGTAAAGATGATCAAGTTCCAAGTCAGCAGACAATCAGACCATGTGAGTACTCTGCCACCAAAAGATAATAAATACAAGATGATCCCTAATAAAAAACAAAGATATCATAAGATGGAGCAACAAATGGAAAGAAGAAGGTCATCCTTCAGGTACCATAATTTCTTCCATGGTTATTTTTTTTACTTCTCTAATTTTGGTCATAAGATTGCAAATTGTCAAATTAAGTTTAGAGACATGCAATTGAGGAGATCAAGAAATAAACAATCGTTGCAACATAGAACTAAACAACCAATGAGTAGAAAAATTTGCACCAATAAATTTGACCTATTGAACAATGATCTGAAATTCTATAACTATTATAACTTTGACCACAAAGATGAAAATTTTCATGTGAAGAATTACAAAGAAAACCCAAAGATAAAACCGTTATCTAGAAATGTCAGCACATGGAAAAAGAAATATAGTGAAAAATGTGGTCTGGTACTTTCATCTCAAAGAAAAAAGAACCATTGGTATATTGATATTGGATATTCCAAACACATGACTGGATACAAACTTAAGTTTTTGTCTCCAAGTGAAAGAAAATCAAGAAATGTAGCCTTTGCAAATGATGCACCAGGAAAAATCAAAGGTAAAGGAACGGTAAGTCTGAGTAATGGAAAAGGGAAAGATCAAGATGTGTTGTTTGTAGATGGTGTGAAACACAATATTCTTAGTTTCAGTCAATTTTTTGACAGAGGATGTAAAGTTGTTTTCACTTCTAAAGATTTTAAAATAGAATATGTGAATTCAGGACAGTTGATAGCAAAAGGCATAAGAACAAAACAAAATGTTTATGTTTTGAAAGAAGAAAAATAAGAATGTCACTTAAGAAAGTATGATGAAAGTTGGTTATGGCATAGGAGACTTGGACACCTAAATTTTGATCATCTAATCAAACTTAGAAGCAGTGGGGTAGTAAAAGATCTTCCAAAAATATCAAATCCATATGATTTTGTCTGCAAACCTTGACAAATAGGAAATCTCACTCTGACAGAGTTTAAATATAATAACTTTGCATCAAAAGAGAAACCTCTTCATTTAGTACATATGGATTTATGTGGACCATCAAGGAAGGAAGGTACAGGAAAATAAAATTACTTCATGTTGATTATTGACGATTATTCTAGACTTACATGGGTTTCCTTTCTGAAATAAAAATCTAAAGCATTTGAAAAATTCAAAGTGTTTAAGGCTCTGACTGAGAATCAAACAGGAAAAAGATTGAAGGTAGTAAGGTCTGATAGAGGAGGAGAGATTAGTTCAAGGGACTTCAAAGATTTTTGTGATAAACATGGGATCAAAAGAGAGTATACTATTCCAAGGACTCCACAAAAAAATGGAGTAGTTGAGAGACATAATAGATCAGTTCAACAGATGGCAAGATCAATGATGAATGGAAGGAATATTGACCAGACTTATTGGGTAGAAACAATTCATAAAACTGTACATATTCTTAACAAATCTCATCTCAGGCCACAAAGTGACGAGACACCTTATGAACTATGGTTTTGAATACCTGCTTCAATCAAGCATGTTAAATTATTTGGGAGTAAGTGTTATATAAAGAAAAATGATGAAAATCTTGGAAAATATGATGACAATGATGATGAAGGTATCATCTTAGGGTATGCTACAAACAACAAAGGATACAGATGATATAATAAGAGGTTGCATAAATTGGTTGATTGTATTGACATAAACGTTGATGAAGAAATCCCGGTACGAGATGTAAGCAGTGTTGAATACAAAGAAAAGGATATAGTTGAAGTTGAAGATGAATAGGACCAAGAATCAGAAAGAGAATACTTTGAATCAGATGAAGATACAAATACTCAAGAAGATTCAAATTAATAGACAACATCAAATCCTCCCTCCATAATTAATCAAAAGAATCATCCTACAGGTCAGATAATTGGTGAGAAAGACAATGGTGTACAAACCAGGAGAAGGATAATCAAAGACACTGAGCAATTACATATAGCCTTCATATCCATGGTGGAACCCAAGAAATTTAATGAATCCAGTAAAGATTTAAATTGGTTAAAATCAATGAATTAGGA
Organism: Picea engelmannii; assembly: GCA_009831015.1. NCBI lineage: Eukaryota > Viridiplantae > Streptophyta > Pinopsida > Pinales > Pinaceae > Picea > Picea engelmannii. Next base: position 58,667 of record ML777500.1, read on the forward strand.
ACTGGATCAAATTGAGAAGAACAATACTTGGGAGCTTGTTCCTAGACCTGCAGATAAGAATGTAATTGGCACCAAATGGGTGTTTAAGAATAAAATTAATGAACAAGGAAATGTTTTTAGGAATAAAGCCATACTGGTCTGTAAGGGGTATGCACAAGTTGAAGGACAGGATTTTGATGAAACCTTTGCCCCAGTGGCAAGATTGGAAGCCATCAAAATATTTCTTGCCTATGCATATCATAAGAACTTTAAAGTATATCAGATGGATGTTAAGTCAAAATTTCTTAATGGAGATCTCGAAGAAAATGTATATGTGGAGCAACCTGAAGGATTTTCACTGACAGATAATCCTGACTATGTCTGTAAGTTGAAAAGGGCATTATATGGAATGAAACAAGAACCACGAGCATGCTATTATAGACTGGACAAATTTCTATTGGACAAAGGGTTTAAGACAGTTACTGTTGACAATAATGTATACATTAAGTCTGAAGGTGATGCTTTATTAGTTGTTTTGGTTTATGTAGATGACATTATTTTTGGATGTCCCAATGACCCTTCAGTTCAGTGGTTTGCTAATTCTATGAAAATTCAGTTTCAGATGTCCCTGATAGGAAAAATGTCATATTTTCTTGGTTTACAAATCAAATCCGAGTTCTATAGGATTATATATCTCTCAAGAAAAGTATTTTAAATATATGTTGAATAATTTTTAGATGGAATATTCCTCTCCTGTTAGTACACCTATGGTGGTTGGTTGCAAGCTTAGTAAAGATGATATTTCACCTGATGTTTATCAAAGAACATATTGATCAATGATAAGAAGTCTTATGTACATCACAACATCTCGTACTGATATAATGCAAGTTGTTGGAATGGTAGGTCATTATTAGTCTTATCCTAAACAAATTCATTTAGCAGTTGTCAAAATGATATTCAAATATTTGAAGGGTAGAATGACTTAGGCCCAGGGTGGGGAATGGTCTAGGACAGACATTCCTTAGGGTTTATACATTCTCTCTAGGGTGCACTTTGATTAGTGTAGGAGGAATGGCTCCAGGTGAGGAATGGTCCATAATCATACATTCCTTAGGGTTTATACATTATGTCCAGGGTGCACTTTGATTAGTGTAGGAAGAATGGCCCAGGGTGAGGAATGGTCCATGCTCAGAAATAAAAAACAATCCTTATGGTCCATGAGGAATGGTCTGTGCAGAATGGAATCAGATGATTTTTATGGAGACTACCTATCTCCAGACAGTAGAGGTATACTACTGTGGTGGATATGTTCCACTATTTTGAGTCAGATATTCTTTCAGAGCTCACAGATGTGAGTGAAATATTGGCCCACACAAATCAGTTTATATCATAACATTGTTTTTGTGCAGTTTGCTATCAAATGTTTATTATGAAGACAATACTATTGGGGAGACAGGGATTCTAACGTATTTTCTTCCTGTGTAGCTTCTTCCACTCCAATATTTGAGTGGTATGATATCCTCACTTCCACAGGCAAAGGTGGAACTCTATTTGGATCCTTGGGGGTGCCTGTTGGGATTGATAACGAATCCCAGTTTCTTTGGGGCTCGGGCTTGGTTCTCTTTCCACTTCGCGCACACTTTCTTATGTTTTGGGAGGTTTCCATGGTGCAACCATATTTTTCTTGTGCGCAGTGGATCTGGAAAAGTCCCCAAGGTGGAGAATTCAATCAACCTGGGCTTACGAGAATAGATTACAAACAATGCATAAACCCGATTTGCGAATAGAATGCATGCAAAGCATCTAGAATTTATAGTAGAGTAGGTGGGAGGAGGAAACATGCCAAGGAACACTGAATTCATGGTAATTGTATGTCTCAGAATGGACTATAGATTTTCCATAGCACATCTGTGCATGTAAAGTACAGTTGATAAGGGTTGCAGAGCAGACATGATACGAACGCCATGATTTTTCGTTCTTCCATCCCTCATAATGAGTTGATAATGGTTACTGCACTTATCGATGTGACTTATATTAACAACTTAACTAGACCTGGGTCACATAGAAACTCCCTTTTTAATAGGACCCAACTCTTTGAGAACAGACTCGTACTTGTTTACGCATGTTTGGACTCTAACATCCCTTTCCGACTCCAAGAGGCAACCAACCACCTGCTGACTTCGATGCCTTTGTTGTTACATAGGCGACCTCACATCCTTTGACACACAGGCCATAACTCAACTAAAACTGACTCTAATTGAAGGGAAAAATAGCGGCGCTAACACGCCCCACCATCTTGCAGGTGTGGCCTTGAGTTTTATATCTAGTGCTAAGATTCTCTCATTTTCTAACATGTCATTTTTGTATTGTGCCAAGAATGTTTCTAGATCGTTTAATCCATGGAAACTGGGTGGTTCTCTTATCTCTGTACCTACCCATATTACTACTCGGTCTATTCTTTCGCATCTTCTTATGGAAACTTCGTGTATCCTCTGCTGTCAGTTCTGTAAACCTGTATCTAAATCTTTCGCACATGAATTAATGCTCTGCCATCTCAGTATCCCATCTGCAGTTGGGTTGACGTAATCCTCATCGCACGTAGTTTTTATGTACAACTGGATGATTTCCTCCAAGTCTAAGAAAGTAGGTTCTACAAATCGCTCTCCATCTAATGGGTCTAATGGTGCAATGACCATGTATTCTCCCGACTCAAATATCAGTTTTCGTGTCTTTAAATTGATTATGTACTAGTTATCAAATGACCAATTCAAGACAAGCAATGTTGGATATGGTGTTGTGTCGTCCACTATTTCAATCACTTCAAATTCTACTTTAGTGCGCACTCCATCCAAATCTACTGTCACTCCTTTCAGTTCACCAATTGGTAGAACTCTGTGTTGGTTTTCTAGTTTCAATTGAACGGGTGAATATCCTAATGTGGGATCTCCCATACATTTTCATGTCTTCTTGGGTAATACATTGACTTCAGATCCTAGATCCAGTATGATATCTCCCATGTTGAAATCTTTGATTTTGGCATTCAACCTGAACTCCCTACTTGTTCTTCTCCTTGTTTGTAGGTGATTAATTGTCTTTTGTTCTAATTTTCCGTCTGTCTCTATGCTACATATTTCTAATATATTTTGCAATATTTTGACAGAGGATGGATCATTCAATATTTTTATGCATGATTGCAATAATCCTTTGATTGTACTAACTTATCCCAGGGGATTCGTTTCTTCGGTATGATCTAGCAATGGAGGCATATCACACTCTGGTATGTCCTTGCTCTGTTGTGCATCTAAAGTCGACGCGATGTCTTGTTTTAGGAATTCTTGTTTGGATTTCTTAAATGTTTCCTTCTCTCTCTGTACATTGAACTATTTCCTTGGTTCAACATTCTTCTTTACCCACTGGTGTTGTACTGGTTCTTGTCGGGCTATGTCATTGCCTATTTTAGCTCCTCTGCGTGTAACTATGTTGACGTTTCTTCCGTCATTCCTTGCTTCCACTGAAATCCATTGAAAATTCTGGTTGTTCTGATTCCTCTTTTCCTGGATATTCCCTAGTAACATAGGACATTCCTCCGTGTTGTGATCAAATGCGCGACAATACATACAAGTAGTTGGTGGAAGTGGAAATTCTCTTGTATAGTGTCTCGGTTGGTGACATTTGTGACATACCATTGGTCATCTACCTCTTCCAAAGCCTCATATTTCTCGTCCTCCACCTCTGTAGCCAGCTCGATCTCCTCTCGACGTGTTATATGGAGGCGCTTGATTTAACTACACAGTATTATACTAAGGTTGAGTTGTGTTTTACTATGGCTGCATGGTATTATATGGTTGTTGTGCAGTATTATACTGTTGTTGTGCAGTGTTGTATGGGGATGGAAATTGGTTAAATTGTGGTGTGGATTGCCCATTCATCATTTTTTCCTACAACCTATATGCATCTAATGTCCTCTCTCACATCAAATGCATAGTTCTACAATCTTTGTCATCATGACCTACTGACTTGCAAAAGTTGCAATATGAACTCTTTGGGACTGTCTGGTATTTCCACATCATTGGGTAGTGATATGGATCATGGCCTGGTTTCTTACATATTTCTCACCATAGTCATCCTATTGGTAATGGATTTGGCATTCCTGTTGCCATATACTGCGTGAATGTTGGACATCCGTTCTTGTGGTGTCATTTCATCCTGCATGTAGTACACCAACCGACTTCTCATTTGTCCTTACTTTTGTTCTGGTTTAGTTGGAATGTTAAGTTCTTCAGGTCTTCCTTCAACTCTTCAATGGCTGGATCCATCTTTTGATATTTGTTCTCTTCCATTTGCAAGGCTGCCTACAGAGCCTCTACCTTTGTCTAAAACTTATGTTGTTGCAATGAATATTTCAAGTGTGGTAGTAGTGAATTGAGAAACAAGTGTCTGTGTTGCATATTTGTCATGAGATATTTCAACTTTCCTTTCAACCGCTTGAATCTCTAGTCAATATCCCATACAGATTCTCCTGGTTTCTGTCTGATTTCTTTCATCTCATTCATGTACTGATCCTCTGAACGTCGCTTCCGAAACTCGTTTATCAACAATTTCTTGATGTATGCAAATGTTCTAGTTGTCCCCAGTGGATTGTTTGTAGCTAAACGCATATACCAATCCAGTGTGTGATCATTTAGTATAATTGCTAATTTTTCAAGTTTAGTGTCCTCTTCTATGATCTGTTTTTCTTCTAAGATATTCTCACAGATAAAAAAATGCTTCTCTAGGTCCTCTAATGCTTCTCCTTTGAATTATGGTAACCTGATGGTGGGATTATGTCCTGCCATTCTGAATGTTGAACTAATACCTCCGCACAGTGTAGATACTTGAATAGTGCTTCCTGAACTGGCTCCTTCGGTTGTTATTCCTTGTGTAGATGTATTTCCTACTGTCTTTCTTCTCCCGAAATTCAGTTCTCTAAATGGTGCTGTGATTTTTGGTGTGTTAGTTGCACATGGGTTTATGGGTTCCACACTGACATTAATATGAATAGGATTGTTGCCTTCGGTTCCCTCTTTTGGACCTCTTGTCTTCCTCTCATATTTTTCACGCAGGATTTCCTCAATCTGCTCCACAGCCCAAAGATCCTCTACCTCTTCTTCATCACTTTCCAAGCCTTCCCTCGCGGCTACGACTCTCTTCTTAGTGTTTACCTTGTATTGGTAGGGTAATCCACTGCACGTCTTTCTAGTTGTTTCCATGATCTGCTTGATCTAGTCATTGTCCATCATCATTGGGTCCAAGGGTTCCTCCTTTCCTTTATCCATTTCTCCTTTCATTTCTCCTCTTTCTGTCAGTGCTTCCCCCCTTCCCCCATGCACACAGGGAAGTTTAGTTGTCTGAATCCATTGTCATTACACCTCTTTTATAGAGAAATATCTTAATAGAGGTATACAATGATATAATATATATTTCTGGAGGTCTGCGTAGAAACTATTTCTCCACTACGTTGTACGACATTGTTGTATCTACTTCAAATTTTGTTATAAAGCCTGCTACAATACCGTCGAGACAGAAATATACTGCGCAGGTGAATTTTTTATTCACCTGTTGTAACTGTTCAATCTGAAATGAGGTCCACTCTAACTGTCAGATCCAGTTTTTTGTGTGGTTATCCTTCAATCTCAATATCCAATCCTACAATAAGTGTGGAAAATCACAAAAAAAATACTTCATGTATATTAATAAGCACATATTTCTCAAGATATTTGTGTGGTGTTACTCTAGGGTTTCTATTATATTTCTACGTAAACTCAAGTTCCTGTGTCTTTAACCAACTTTCGATCCCTGCTTTCGTGGGATTCCATGGTCTCAACATCCCCTTATAGCGACACCTTGTCACTTTCTTGTCATCCTATTCAGTATTACCTTGACCCAACTTCCGCAGATCTTATAGATTTTTGATAGACATTATCTACTCAATGCTCTATTATTCCAACCAGGAAAATAACCATTTGTTGGTTTAATTTCTAAGTTTATATCTTTAACGTGATTGAACCAAGGTTCAATTCTACTATGGTTCCAACAAAAACTCTAAAATTATCGTCCCTCCTAGTAAACCAAAAGGAAACGCATTGCAAAGAGTGCTTTGTGCAGTCTCACACGAGATGGTGTTAATGGCTGATGACAATACTCAAGTGTATGCAGCCCAAGATTTAGTGGAGATCTGGAAAGTGTGCGGTGAGAGTTCTATTTAACTTATTAAATAAATAAACTGACATTCACGATTATGCATGGAATATAATCAACTCATTAAATTATCATGCTACTATCTACTTAGAGACAATAAGGAACATATACACTTGAACACATAACACAGGTTTTACCATGTTTCACCCCCTCCTGGGATAAGTCCACAAATAACAGGCTCTTGAGCTCTTCTATTATAATAGTTCCAAAACTACAATGCCATGCACTTTACAACTCTTCTCATTCAGGTTGAGATCTATTATGAGGCGGACTAGATCACACTAGGATCCTCAGCCTATGATCTAAACCTCATATCTACCATCCTTACTCCTCTCCATCTCAACAACTTACAAAATTAGGTTGTATAGAAAAATATTACAATTGGCTATCAAACATGACTTCTCCTCAATACCCTCTATATCCGCCACTCCCTCTCCTATATAAGACCTAGGTATCTATATTTATCCATTTCTAGCTCACCATCCATTACAGTGTATTTCAAAAACCCTAACCCTAGCGTCATTAGGTCTTCCATGCATGCACGTGTGCTGCTCTTGCTTCCAACTGTCTCTTTCCTCATGCATGCCTTCCTTCCCAAAATATCATTTATTTCCTCTTTGGCCTTCTTCCAACAATGGTATTTTCAGCCTACTCTGATGGTTTCTTTGCTAAAGTCTCATTCACAATAATGCACCTTCTCCTGGATGTGATGGCTATGATTTCTTTATCATTGATGAAATTCAAATACACCTTGAACTTGGTAGCTTCAGTAGCTATAGAATCCCAGATGATATCCTTGGATCCCTGCAATAGGCCTTTGCCTCTTAATCTCATATTCAACTTATCTATCCTTTCCTGCAAGGCTTGATTCTCCTTTTGAAATTTATCCATTCTTTCATCCTTTTCTTGTAACTCCTTCGATTTCTATGTGCTCCCTTTTAGCCCTTTGATTTCCCCTTATTTCAAGCTAACTTGTGACTTAGCCTGTACAAGTCCTTTAGTATTTGACCCAACTTCTATAGTGAGAGGTACAACTACAACCCTATTCAACCATTATGTTTTCTCTTGTGACCATTTCATCTTTTCTTTCTCTAGCTACAACACCCGAGCTTTGTAGTCCAATGCCTCTTGTCGAAATTCTTCGTTTTCCTGTTCCAGAGAAACCAACGTTGTTTTTTGTGGATGCTATGTGGAAGAAAACTTCAATTTATTCTTCAAGATTTGAATTAATTTGTCCTTTTCATCCAATCAGGATTTCACCCTTGTGGGCCTTCAGATTCTAGCCTCTTGACCTGAGTCTGCCTTTTCTTGCCTCAACTTCCCTTCTAATTTTATTGCATAAGATGACATCTTTGAATTATTCAAGATTAAAATCAGGTAATGAGAATACAACATATCACTGGTATTCCTATGAAACTTGACTTTGTCTAGATCACCGATGTTGTCATACCTTATCTTGATCTCAGATACTTTATCTTCATTTACAACTGCTATATTAAATGTCCTCTTCTCAATATCCCTTACTGTGAACATAGAAGATTTGTGCTGAGAAATATTTTCCACTTCAGGGACTAAATCCCTCATCTCACCCATAGACATGTTTCCTTTCTTAGCATAATGTTTTTCCAAGTCTTCTTTATATTGATAAGTTTCCCCGAATGTTTTATCAAAGACGTGTTCCTTGTTGCTAAAGGTTCTTGAGATTCATTCACTTTGGAGTTTCCTTTCCTTTTCAACCTCTATAGTGCTAGTGCCACTTTCCACCATATCTAGATTTACTTGTTCTTTGGGCTCTTCCTCCTCCAAATTCACTATATGTGGAGACTGTGTAATCTTCATCTTCTTAGCAGCAATTTGTTGATCACTAGTTCCCATGGCCTCTGAACTGCTTATCTTGTTGTAAACACTTACCTTGGGGACTTTGAATATCATTTTATAAGGAGATTGTTGTGTTTGACTCTGTTGCAAGGTTTCCTCTACTTGTTCATGTGTTTGATTTGGTTGCACTATTTCTTCCATATCAGCACAGACTTCTAGGTTTTCCAGATTATCAAAACTCTCAACATGTTCATGCTCATAAGGGACCTGTTTGTTCGTCAATATTCTCTTGGATATGATTTGATGTGGATCATATCTTCTTCCCTATAGATGTGCAAAACCAAACTCTTTGATCTTTTATTAAATTTGATATAAGCATGATGTAGTTTTGATAATGAAGGGGCCAATAATAAAAGGGAATTTGAGGTTGGAGGATTTGTGCAATTTTAGGAAATGCTCTATCTTAGACATAATTCTCTACCTAATGAATTCAAGGGAAAAGACTTCGGGGGTCAGAAAAATAGGCAATAGATGGGGGGGTTCATGAAAAACATAAACCCATTTCATTGTTAAATGCATGAATAGTACCCAGTCCCCCACTTTGTTTTCTGGATTTAGTTGTAGATAGCTCCTCATGTCATCCAGAAATCTAGGTAGACTGGAGTTGAAAATCAAATTGTAAACTCTGGACATGACTTTGTTGATGAATATGAGAAATGTAATCCTCTTTCATTCAGTTGATATGAATTTTTCTTCAAAAACTTCTCTCTTATTAGTTTCTTGGAAAATCTTCAGCAATTAGGTGAAATATCTAAAATGTCTTAGAGAGCAAAAATTCACTAGTTGTTTATGGATATTATTAGCTATGAATTTATCAAAACTAATACGAACTAATTGACCAGACTCTGACTTGAAAAATACCAATAGGAAACCAAGCATGAATTCGACCACATGTTTTTCATTATCTAGACCTAAGACCTGACTCAAAAGGGAATAGACCCATTGGAATTCAATAACCATTATACTCACATTCATTGGAAAAGACAGACTCTCTAAAAAATGTTATGGTTTGAAAATTGTCTGTAAAAACAAATCTCTGACTTTTGATGGACACTCTCTATATAACCTAATTACACTTTCTTCATTGAAAGGTTCAGACACTAGGGAGAAAGACTCTGGTATACTAAGGGAATCTCAAATTGATAGAATCTCTACCCTACACATGACCTCTAACCCCTGTTTATTCACAATGACTCTTTTTTCATGTGAATATTTCTCTGTGCACCAACCTATGAATTCAGGAAAAGGGAAAGTGAATTATACAACATAAGGGACTATGGTGGCCTAGACTACTTCAAGGAATGGTGTATGCCTTCCTAAATTATCGGACAGATTGCTTTTGGACACAGAGATGGGAGAAATGGTGATTTCAGTGTCGAAAATGTCTGAATCTTAGTCAATTAGGGCATCTTCATTCGGCATAGGGTCTTCCTCTGATGTTATGATAGGGTCCATGGAGGCGATGAAAAATACCCATAATTGAGAAAAAAAATGGCATGCAATGGCACACTATTGAGTTGCAGTCGAACAAAGGTGGTAGTATCAAGTTTCAAACGGTCTAGTTGTTCGAAAAATAATGAAATATCCAACAAAATATTCTTTTATACTTTTCCTCATTTAGGGGGCACGGGGAAACGGTTTGGGACAACCTAATTTTCATCCCAAAATGAAACTAGTGGTGCCACATAGCCTCGACTGAAAACCACAATTTAGTTTTCGGCTCGTTTTCTAAAATTATCAACCGCGTAGCTTCTCCCCCCAAAATTATCCCCGACCATTGAACGAGAGAGCTCGCGATATGAAAAATATCGGGTCCCATCACCTTCTTTCTATATTTAGCCTCTTCTTTCTATATTTATCCCCTTCCCTGGTTTATCAGGCTTCCAAATTAATTTAGTGCATCGCTAAATCATGAGATCTCGATTTCACATAAAAATTTAGTGGTGATAACAGTGTGTACAAACAAGTGTATCCATTCTTTCCTATGTACTTTAATCCATGTCACAATGCACTATGTAGCATGCTCCATCAGATAGATCAATCTTATATAACTATGCATAATATCTTCATTCTATGTCCTAAACATGACTTTTAATAGTCTTCTACATTGTTTTCAGTCTCTTATTCCATCCTTATGTGTGACCCACCATCTTGTTGGGGTTGCTTTTAGCGCAATGTCTAGAGCTAGTAATCTCTGTTGATATGATATTTGCAATTCAAATTCTCTTATAAAGGAAGCTACATCAGTTAGTCCATCATACCTTGGAGGATCACATACCTTGGTTCCAATCCATCACAATGTGTGATTAATCTGAGCCCATTTACATGTAGACACTTCATGCAATCTCTGATACCAATTCTCTAAATCTTCTTTGGAATATGATGCACATGAAATAATACTTCTCCAACTAAGTACACCATCAAATGTAGGATTCCGAAAATTTTCCATCCACATGGTCATATTATACATGTTATCGATCTCTTTCCCATTTATTGGTTCTACATATGTTATTCCTTCAGTAGGATTCAATGACGCAGTAACCTTCAAGTCTTCTACTTCAAATATCATCTGTATTTTCTTCAGATCAATGATAGTCTAGTTTTCAAAGGCCCAATCATGTCCAAGTAGTATTAGGTAATGGGTGCTACCATCCACTATCTTGATCACTTAAAAATAGGCCAAGCCATGCACTCCATCAATATTAACACTTAGCATGTGAACCTTCCAATTGGAACAATATTATGCTGATTTTCTAGCCTCAACTGAATCAGAGACTAGATCAACTTCAGCTTACCCATACTTTCCTAGGTCTACTTTAGGATAACATTCACATCAGATAATTTTTTGGGAATTCCTTTGTTGCATGGTCTAGTTGTTTGCAATATGTACATGTTGTGCAGGGATTTAGACAATCTCATGCCAAATATCCTTGACGCTTATAGTTATAACTTATAATTGGTCCTCTTCCTCTACCAAATCCTCCTCTTCCGCAGCCTCTGAACCCTCCTCTTCCTCCTTTATTATAAAATATTAGAGTATTATACTACAGAGCTCCTCCTTTGTATTCTTCTCATCAAATCAAATGTGTGACAATCCTTCTCTTCATGTCCTACTGACTTACAAAATTTACAAAAAATGTTTCGTATAGTACTATGAAATTTGTGTGTCAATGGACAAGTAGTAGGGTGATGACCTATTGTATTGCAAATATCACACCATACCCCTAATGGATTCAAAGCTCCTGTATTTAAATATTGTCGAAAATCTAGACATTCATTCTTATGGTGCCCTTCTATTCTACATGTGACACACCGAACTTCCTCACGCTTTTCTTTTCCTTTTTCAAGTTACTGCATTTGAATAGTCAATTTTGCTAACTGTGACTGAAATTGATCCATCCCTGCACCATTTTCTCCTACTAGTCCAATTTCAAAGAAATTTCTAAGGATTCTGATTGCGACACAATATTTTGTTGTGTCAAGGGGTAGCGTATATGCAGAAACAATCCTACAACAAACCACTCCCTATGTTTTTCATCTGGAATTTGGAATATCAACCAATCCTTCAGTATATTGAATCTTTGATCATAATACCACATGGATTCATTCACTATATTCTTAACCTCCTTCATCTTTGTAATGTGTTGTGACTCGGACTTAGGTTTCTGAAACTCTTCCAATAGAACTTTTCTTACATCTGCCAATACAATTCTACTTTGTTTTGTGGGTGTAATAGTTTTATATTTCATATACCATAGTAATGCACGGTCTCTGAATGTCGTTTCTAGTTGAAAAACCTTCACATCATCATCCTAGACATTCTTCATAGTCCATATTGTCTCACAGATGAAAAAATGTTGTTTTGGATCTTTTGAACCCACCCCATGAAAGACATGCATTCTTAAAGTGGGATCTACTCCCACCATTGTATTCTTTGTAGTATTCCTCCTTGGTGATACTATATAAAGTTGGGTTATTGTACTACTTCCACTCTTTTGAATTCTATCCTTCCCTTAATAACTGAAATAAATAAAGTTTATTCAGACCTTAGAGACACACAAGGGGTAGTGGGTTCAACACAGAGTATGGTATGAGTGGGGTCTTCTTATACTTGATTGAGATGATATTTTGTATGTTGTATGATCTGGAGTATTACGCCAATGTCTCTCTCTTAAAACTCATTTTGTTTATCCTCTCTATTAGCCACGTTCCTCTTCTTATTCTGTCTAAATCTCTTACCACTTCGCAATACCCCAATCTCTTCTTCTGTCGCACCTTCTTATTCTTTCGGCATCATCATCCCATATGTTCCTCATTCATTCTTCCTTGCAACACTCAGACCAGCCTTTGGTCATCCCCAGTCCCCCTTATTTTCAAAATCACTTAGCTTCTAGGGAAATCATATTCCATATTCATAACTCCCTTGTCACATGAAAACATCTTAATCCAAGTATGCAATGACTTCAAGTATCTTCCGCAAGGTGCCTTAAAAAATTACCTTTTAGAAACACTATATGACTGAGTACAATCTATAGAAAATTCAATAATGCAATCTCCTAGTATACTATCCAACTATAAATTAACTGCATGTGATACCTAATTTATTATAGTATTGACTCGCTGAATTAATTCAGAAGTCCAGTTTTTCATAATGATAGTGCAAAATATTCCTATTTGTTCAACTAATCTCTGGATCCACTCCACTAAAATATTCAGGAAATCAACAAAGAAAATTTCATACAAATATGTAAACACATACCTTTGTAGCCATTTCTCTGTGTTGATTTGTGGATTCCTATTCTGATATATAGAAAGCTATATCTCCTTCATGTCCAACCATTGTATAATCTCCTCCTTATTAGGTGTCCACATTCCCCTCAGATGCATATCTCGGTCCCGACAACAGAACCATGTGTTGGCATGCAGTGGGTTGACCCCGCGTTCAACATTAAATCACCAACAAAACCCTTGAGATATCATCCCTTTCATCATCACCCACAAGTAGGTGAAGTCTAACCCAAGGTACCTATGGGGACTATGGGAACCAGGTTGTTGGAATTACTAAGACAACTGAGAGGGGGGGGGGTGAATCAGTTGTTACTGTGCTTAAACAATTTTATGCCTATTAAAATATTATTAACCTTCTCCAAGTGATCATCAAGATTATGCAAGACATGAGAAACATAAATAACAAACAACAATCACACATATGATATAAACATAGACATATATTCATGAGGAAACCCATAAAGGGAGAAAACCTCTTCTTCTTCGAATGATAGGAAGTCTTTTATGTTTTGTACATCATCTCTCTTTGAGAACCAACTCAAAATGAGGCTACAACCTCTTCTTTAACAAGCTACAACTTTTTGAGAGCACCAACTCTCTGGTTTCTCTAGCACCTACTAGAAGGAAGCATCAAATCCCTGAGTGTTCCAGCACCAACTGGATGGAAGAACCAACTTCTAGTCACATAGTCACCAACCTGTATAACAGAGAACAATAGTTGTCCCTTGCAACACCCTACCACCTTGGTTTTTCTAGCTACAACCAGATGGAAGCTACAACTCCCTGTATTCAAGAACCCACTTAAAAATCTGAGGAAAATAGTCCTCCCTAGCACCACCCTACCACCCTGAGATATAAATATTTTCCTTCTAAAATTTATTATAGTGATACATAATTTATCAATGGCTTACCAATCTCATCATTGTTCTTCTACACTACTCTCCTCTGCCTACATCAGTGTGTTCCTGATCGCATATTCTTGTGCTTAAGTTCTCATATAGTCTTTTGTTTTCACCATTCCTTCTCTTTCCAGCATATGTTCTTCATCTCTGCATATTTTCATCTTTGTTTCTACTATCTTCTTGATCACATATAGTTCAACTTATTTTACCGAGAAACAACAACCTTTCTCTGTCACAACATTTTTCTTTTTTTCCTTCTCTCATTGTCCGTTACACTCTTCATATCCAATGCTCAAGTCGGGAATCTAAAAAATGCCCAGGGATCATGATTCCAACACTCAGGAACAATGATTCAACTGCTCATGAACAATTATTCAGTTAGTGTAAATGAATCGTAACTGATCAAGAAATCACGAAGTGAAACAACAACCCTTCAATCAGATTTTGTTTGATCAACATCGTTGGATTATACACGCAGAGGCCCTTATGACTATTCAATGTGTAACCTCCAATGTGGAGCCTATCAGCACTAGATCCTTCCCCTATATTTCGCTGATGTGACCTTAGGAGATGATATCATGTGACCATAAGAATGTGGTCATGACCAAAGGTGGTTTGAGTTCAAACTGCATTTCACCCCACAATTTACCTCAAGCCTCCATGTGTCCATTCTCCAAAACCATGGTTTCAATTACGACCCTCCCTTAACTTTTTAAAGTTTGCACACTTTCAATCCCTGAATGCGACAGGACCGTCGATATCACGATCTTGACGGTGCTCCTAAATGGACGGTTCAAATATATCCTCTCAAGTTTGCGGATCATATCTAGCCTTCCTAAATCAACGATTGTGATTTAATTCATGATCTGGGCTCTGAGAGCTTCAAATATCAAACCCTGATTCATGATCTGGGCTCCGGGAGTTTCAAATATAAAACCATGTAACCTCCTCATAACTTTAGACCCCAAACAAATGATGTTTGTTTGATCAAGATCTTATATCAATGACTCGATCTATCTGTGATCCATCTTTGCCTTAGATTAAATCCAATGAATCTCCATATTGTCTTATCCTATCCTTCCACTTAATTTGATCCAACGGCTGACGGAGATTTGGATAATCGAATTCTCAAACCTTGTGCCCCTTTTATCTTATCCTTCACTTAACTTGATCCGACGACTCACGAATATTCATGTGATCGAATTCTCAATCATTTTGGTTTGTCCTGTGGAGATGTTGATCCTGATCACGTTTGTGTACTGCACTTTTCCTTTTGATCTTTGATCTCTACATATTGTTCACTTCTCCTCCTCAGCTTATGCTTTTCCTATTTTCCATCGTCGTTGTTTTTATTTCCATCAATGCGAAGCACACTCTTTTTGTAAAACATGCCAACAATCTCCCCCTTTGGCATTGATAGAAAACATGAAAAGCTGCACTATTCTTCTTAGACCTCCAACTGTATCATCCATACCACACCTTTTCTCCCCCTTTGACATAAATTATGTCAAAGAAAATTGAGAGTGACTATGTTCTCCCCTTGAACAAATATACAATAAGAACTCTCCCTGTTAGAATATAGAAGATGGTGTGCTCATTTTACCATTGTTGATACCCTCATCACCCAACCGTAGGCTGAAGCCACCCTCTGAGCACCTTAACCTTGACTGAGAATTCCTCCAGAAGAAAAACCTAGGCTAGATAGCCAAACAAAGGGTAGTGCACCTTTCCCCAAGGATAACACATCACAAAAAGCTAATTAGATAGTTCAAACCCTAGCCAAGAGATATTAAAGATAATAATGAAAACTTGCTGCTACTGCAGCTGCACCTATAGCTCTCCTCCACACATGCGCACCAAACTGAGAACTGCAGTGTGCACCAAACTGGGAACTGCAATTCTAAGATGTTGTCAAATGAGAACTTGTGCCTTGTATTTATACTAGTTTTGCCAAATTTGCTGGGGCTGACTTCTCCTTCTGGATATGTGTCTATTTAGTATATTATTATTATTTCTGGTCGACTTCTTCTCTTGGAGGCTAATAACCTAATATAAATTATCTTCTTGAGCCGACAAGACTTCTAGGGTTATTAGCCAACTCATTAGGGTTTTCTCTTGCATTCCGGTGTCTTCTGTTCTCATCAGGTTCACACATGGAGGTAAATACCTCCCGCAACTACCATAATATTAACACTCCCTCCTAGCTAGGGAGGTATTACAGGTAATGGACTTGAGCACAAAAACATACCATTTACCCGGTAGCATCAATATAGTCGTCTAGACTATTTCATGACTAGATCATGAGCATCATCATCACCATCAGTTGCATCATCTCTTGGAACCATACTTCATCTGAGTAATTAGACATGATGCTGGATAAGTCACTCACACCATAGAGTGATACAAGAGACACTCTTATAATCTAGAGGAGTAAATGCTCTGAACCAATTTCCGTCTGGAAAAATCTTTGTTCATCATTCATCTGGATGGTGATTATTTTTCAATAAACTGATGATAGTCTTCAAGGCAGTTAGAACAGAACTAGAACACAACTGTGTCTATCCATAGTAGTACATAACTACAATCTAGTGGTTCACTACCACACCAAGTAACACACAAGTACTTGATCAGCAACATATAGTCACAAACAGTGGAACATATCCACCACAGTAGTCTTCATCTATTGTCATATAGTCTTCATAAAAAACATCTGATAGAAACCTACATAGAAACAATGTTATGATATATACTGAATTATTTGGGCCAATATTTCACTCACATCTGTGAGCTCTGAAAGAATATCTACCTCGTGAACAATGGAACATATCCACCACAGTAGTCTATATCTATTGTCTTCATAACAAACATCTGATAGAAACCTGCACAAAAACAATGTTATGATATAAACTAATTTGTCTGGGCCAATCTTTCACTCACATCTATGAGCTCTGAAAGAATATCTGCCTCAAAATAGTGGAACATATCCAGCACAGTAGTATATTTCTACTGTCTGGATATTGGTAGTCTCCATAAAAATCATCTGATGCCATCCCGCACAGAAAATATTGTTAACAATAAATTGAATCATCTGGGCCAATCTTTCACTCACGTTTGTGAGATTGAAAGAACATCTGCCCTCATTATCAATGGGCTATCTTCCCATTTCTTCTCAAACAAGGAAGAATGATTGTTTCTAATTTCTGAGCATGGACCATTCCTCACCCTGTGCCATTCTTCCTACACTAATCAAATTGCACCCTGGACAGAATGTATAAACCCTAAGGAATGTTTGATTTTGGACCATTCCTCACTCTAGGCCATTCCTCCTACACTAGAGAGAATGTATAACCCTAAGGAATGTATGTCCCTGATTGTTGAGCCTGGACCATTCCCCACCCTGGGCCATTCTTCCTACACTAATCAAAGTGAGCCCTAGAGAGAATGTATAACCCTAAGGAATGACTGTCCGGACCATCTCCTCTGCTAACCACAAGAGGGAAAGACTGTCCTATATCAACCTCCAAAACAGACCATTCCTCATGTTAACCACAATGAGAAATCGTTTTCCGGCGAGGCGAGCTAGTCTTCTTGAGTAACCCTCAAGAAGAGATACTACCCTAGACCACTCCCCATGTTAACCACAATGGGAAGCCGTTTTCTATGATACATAAACAATTAGACTACCTCCCATGTTAACCACAATGAAAATTCACTGTCCGTCAGAAATCTCATTCCACTTTCCGAATAGGAAAGCATCTATCCAAAATGGACTATTTTTCAAATTTAAAGATCAATGTCTTCAATAATGTTTTCAGTGCTCCCTCTTAACTTGGAGAGTCGTTTCTTCCTTTTCCAATAAGAAGGAAGTTGTTTTCATGAGCTCTAGCTTGAGTATGCAAACTCTTTCATCTTGGATAGAAGCTTTACCAAAATGTCTACTTATCTGCTCATCTGTGGAGATATGTATTAGAGAATCATTTTATCCTTTATGGACTTCATCATGGATAATGTAATGCTTGACTTCAAATGTACTTTAGTCTGGAACAATGTGAAGGCTTCAGGTAGATATGAACAATAGTGTATATCATAGTTGGAAAGATGGAACATATATATATGGCACTTCTTCTTTCATCATGAGATCTGATCTACTGAGTAGTCATCTTGATGTTTATAGGAAATCTTCACCATGCTTCTTCTGTGCACTAGAGGTTCTCCACCAAGTTATATTCTTCTTATCTGCATACATGAGTCTCTTTCTAGTACACCTCAAAGTCTTGAGATTTCTCTTCATACGCTCTTTATTCAATTTCTCTGGAGAACATTCTTTGCATTCATTTGATGTAGAATTCTGACTCATGGATGTTGCGGATGATATAATGACTTATGTAGAGATAAGTCTAGTTTACTAGAACAAGTAATCATCAAGTCTTCTCCCTCCATTTGGGAGAACCTCTGGTTCTATATATCGCAATTCTTTCATTCATAAGTTTTCCATACACTTGTTATTCATCATGACTTTCAGTTCTTCTGCTTGATTATTTTTATTGAGTTCATATCAGGCTGGTAATCTTTTGATTCTTAATATTATGACTGGTTGTTATGGATTTTCTTTCTTTCTTGGAATCTTCATGTTCTTCTTCATGTTTTTCTTCATGTTTTTAGTTAGCTCTTGGGTCCATGGAGTTTCTTATAGATTCCATGCCCTATAGGTTCCACTTCTTCCTTTCATCATAGGATCACGGATCTAGATGGACAACCATGAATACTTTAAGGCTTCTCTATGAAGAATTCTTCTTCTGCGGTTGAACTGAAAATGTACTGTCTTTCATGGATGCTACCATGGATATATAAATTCCATCATCTTCAATGGATCATAGGATTAGCTCCCTCCTAACCCTTGCTTCATGTAAGAGTGCATATAATCGGCTCCCTCTGTCTAACAGAGTCCACGCTTCCATCTTCATCCTTATTGTCTTCAACAATATATATTTTGCTCTCTTGTCTAACAGAGTCCACGCTTTCATCTTGTTGTCTTCTACAAAACTTCATAAGTCTTTTTCTAATTTCCTTTCGATTGCTAACTCATTTTTGTCTTTACTTCTTCTAGGTCTCTTCATGATTGATTTGGCTTAATAGATTCCACATGATTTGTATTTCATCCTTTCATGTGTATTATCTAATGATATTCATTTTCATCTTGTTTGTTATTTCATAGGTATATTTCTTCTTGGAACATTTTTATCTTTATAAGAGATAGATTTACAAGATATGTACAGAGATGATGCAAACAATATATGTACAAAAGATGAGAAGAGTGTTGTTACCTTTTAAAAGAAGAAGTCTCTTTGATCTAAAAATGAAGAAGACTTGAAATCTTGAATATATTTGCAAGTAAATTTTATGTGTTAGAAGCAAACAAATCAATTTTGCAACACATTAATTAAAGGATTACTCATGCAAGATACAAATAGACAACAACATAATCAATGAACATAACCACATAAACACAACAATTGATAAAGGAGTTCACCCCTCTCTTGGGCTACATATCCTGGTCGAGCTTCCAATGGATCATTATTATTAATTGCTCAAAGTTCTCAAAAACATGCCTTACAATGCTCAAACTGACCAACAGACTGCTCCAATGGCTTCAGAGCGTCCAAAAACCCCTAGTTGGGCTTTTTCGGCACCTCAATCGGTCGAAAAACGAAGAAGTTAGGCCTCCTGGAAGTTCCCCCTTGAAGCTTGTTGTCTCTGCATCTACAAAACACACACTTGTAACATGAACCTAGCACACATGCAATTTAAAGTGTGAAAACCCAGCACCGGGTGCAACCGTGCCAACGATGCGAACTGTAGGACGGTTATGGGCGCGCCAGCCCCTAACCACCTAGCACCTAGGCACGTGAGGTCCTCCATACGACCTTGCGCAATGTAAAAAGGGGCTCCGTATATAGGCAAATAAATCCGTTACAAGTGGCGGGTAGGTTACAACCGTGTGAACCATATTTAATATACCAAACGCGCCCATAGTACCGGAGCCATATGATAGGGTCATATGGTATATAGGTTATAACCACGGGCTATATTAAAAAAAATCCCGTGCATCATTTAAAAAAGGTATTGTCATATGTTTCAAAGTATAAAACCGTGGGTCAGGGCTAAGCCCCGACCCGACCCCTCGCCGTTTAAAACAATATGCAAATTCAAATACAATAAAGCTCGTATACATAATAAGGTGTAACCGGTGGTCCGTTGGTTGGGCGGACTTTGTGAAGGCTCTATGCGGTGGGGAGGTCCGGGGGTCAAACCCCATGGACTCCAATATATTTTGACAAACAAACCAATAGCAAATACCGGGGTGCCACATGGCAGCCCATGACTGGGCCACGTGGCACCTTACCATTGATCCAAAATATGCCACGTGTCGCATTCTG
This sequence comes from Picea engelmannii, assembly GCA_009831015.1. NCBI lineage: Eukaryota > Viridiplantae > Streptophyta > Pinopsida > Pinales > Pinaceae > Picea > Picea engelmannii. The sequence goes on from ML777500.1 coordinate 78,888, forward strand.
ATTTGACCACACTTGCCAATTAGAATATGCCACATCACCTCTTCCATATCAGCATACGGACTCTACCACGTCAGCGTACGGACTCTGCCACGTCATCCTGTACGGACTGTACAGTCAGCATCCCCTTTTTTGCCTATTTGATATTCCGAACAGATTGCAATATCTCTCGCTCCCGACGTCCGTTTGAGACGAAACAAGTTGCATTGGGTTCGAAATGATGAGGTCTACGCTCTCATCTGGTTTGAATCGATTCCGAGCACTTTGAATTTTTGAGCAAAATTTGATCCCCTGATCACACCTCCCCATTGGGAAGATTTTGGACCTCCAAAAGACTATTTTCAGTCTATGTGAAGATGAGGGTATAGTTCCCTCACCCTTCCAACCTCAATCCACTTGGCTTTGCTTGTATTCATCCCTTTAAGACCAAGTCGAAGATACTCCACACTTCCTCATTTTGAAGTTCGCAGTCTCCTGTCAAGGATGGTGTCTTCATGCAGTTCTGTAAGATACTCTGGGGAAAAATCATCTATAGAAGGAATCTAAACATGATCTCCTTGATCATCAATCAACAGAGGCTCATACAATTTCAAATTCTCAACATTAACAACTGCATACATCTGCATATAAGGAGGCAAATCTAAACGAAAAGCATTGTTACCAATCTTGTCGATAATCTTGAAAGGACCATATCGAATTGGTTTCAACTTTTTACCTTCTCCTTTAAGCCTCTCCTTACTAATGTAAAGCCAAACTTCATCTCTAACTTGGAAACTGTGATCAACACGATGCTTGTCATGTCTCGTCTTGTACTTGGCCTGACTCTTTTCCAACTGCTCTTGCACCACTTGATGTATCGACTAAATTTGTTCAATGAACTTTTCTTCCCTATCAATGTCACATTGACCATCAATAGAAATATCCTTCCCAAAGATAAAATCTAAAGGAGATTTGGGCAAATATCCAAAACATGCTTCAAATGGTGACGTTTGAGTCGAAGAGTGCTTAGCTCGATTGTATGCATGCTGAATGTAGTGTAAATGCTCATCCCAAAGTTTAGGATGCTTGCTGCAATAAGCACAAAGAAGATGCACCATTGTACGATTTACCACCTCTGTCTGACCATCTGTTTGCGGATGAAAATCCGTGCTCTTTTCAAGTTTGGTGTCCATGAGTGCCCATAAACTAGACCAAAAACTTCCAACAAATCGAGAATCCTGATCAGAAATAATGGATTTAGGCAATCCAAAATGCACTAAAACATTTTGAAAGAACAACTGTGTCATTTGTTCTGCTGTAACCTGCTTAGTACAAGGAATCAAAATACACATTTTGCTAAATCGATCAACCACAACATAAAGATAATCATGATTTCGTCTCGACATAGGTAAACCACCTACAAAATCCATGGAAATACTTTCCCAAGGTCGAGAAGG
>ML777500.1:93744-175725 GCA_009831015.1 Picea engelmannii
TATGGTTATAAAGTGGGTTTTTCCAACCACTTTTGGGTTTAATTAATGTTTAAGCCATTTTTTATGTAATTAATCCATTTTTAAGGGTTTTTGAGCATTTTTAGAGCCTAAATTCGTGGAGGAAGTTGGAGATGGACAACTAAATCCCCCACTATTTAACCAAGGCCATGTTGAGGCCATTTACATAGCTTTTGGGAGAGCATTCAGAGCAGAGATGTTGATGCAAGGCCAAGATAAAGCCAGTTTGAGGCAGAGGAGCTGTTGAGGTAGAGATGCTGTCGGACGATTTCTGAGAGTTCGGTATATCCATTTCAGGTGCCGTAAGTTGTGCAAGATTCTAGAGATCATGGCGAACAAGACCAGATCATTATAGGAGCCAATTGGCAATTGTAAATATGTACTAATAAACTTTCAAAAAGAAATCAAGAAGCCTCCCTCGCAGAGAAAAGGCCCGGAGACGTAGGCAAGGTTGCCGAACTCCGTTATCAAATTTGTGCATAATGGTTTGCTGATTTTTATTCCATTTCAGTTTTGCAATTATGTTGATGGCTGTATAATGCGTTTGCTTTTCTTGCTCTTTCATTAAAGTTTCCCAATGGTTATTTAATGCATGCAAATAATAACTCAACCATAGTCATTTCGAAAAATCCTGACGGATCAAGTAGATACCCCAGAAGAGGGGGAGGCCAAGGAAGAACAAGGAAGCTGGGGAAATCTAAGTTTCAAACAAGCTAGGTGCAAAATCATCTACCGAAGAATTACTTATGTGCGCTATTCGACTGTAGCCTATTGAAGGTACAAGACGAGGAATAAGGAGTAGAACAAGGAGGATATATTCCACGGGAACTAATGTTTGAACCATATCAACAGCTAAAGAAGGAGCAACTTGCTATCGCCAAACTTTACTTGGAAAACATGGAACTGAAACAACATTTAACAACAAAGACCCTTCAAATGTCAGCATCGTAAGTCTTCCAAGGAAACATGACATGGCTGAAAATACAACTCAGAGAGGCATAGGATACAATCATATAGTTGCGCGAGACATAGAGGTTGTCAGAAGAAAGGAATGTGAAGAATTTCAGAGAATTTGAAGTGATCGAAGAGAAAGTCCACGCAACTCTTGCCAGCATGCGGAAGAAGCATGATTAACTGATTTCATTCTCGTATCATCAAGAAGAGTGCATTTCTTGACAGTTTTGAAGGAGGCATCGCCCTTAAACCATTTTTTCATTTTGGTAACGATCACGACAGCCAACAGCTACTCTTCGTGCACGCACGCTAATGAATCAACACACAATAGAAATCAAGGGCGTTATAGTAGATGGTAGAAGAATTTCATAATAATTTATCGTTCAGATATCTCGCCAAAGGAATGCTTTGACACATCACTCTCCCCATGACGAGACCTCATTGATAACTGAATTCCTGTGGCAGAATACAAGCAGTCATGATGCAATCAGATGTAGTTTTTTTCAATTTTTGGAAAGGCGTCATGCGAAGAATCATTTAGCATAGAACAATCAATTTTCTAAATTCTAGGAACAATATATAGTGAACAGGGCAGCCCAAGCGATGCCCTTGCCTATATATTTTCAATTTATGCCAGGTTGGTTGGAAAAATTAGTATAGACAGTGTCTATTGAATGTAGTTTGAGTTCAATCAAAATTTAATGCAAAAGTCCTGAAGATTTGATGAAAATATTCTAATTGTAGCAGTTGGATGTATTGTTTCCTTTCTTTGCATACGTACTTCCTGTATTCTTTATTCATATCTATTTCTGTCTAAATAGGAACGTATTTTTGAACCTGGGATTCACTGTGTAGTGCCCTGGGATTCACACCATTTAGACAAACCGTTTTCCTCTATGTCAACTCTGAATTCATCCTTAGCGGTGCTCCGATTTTCTTTCTGTGATTTCCCCCCCGCCTCACACAACGATTTTGCACTGAAGACTATTGCTCGCTTAGCCTTTATCCTCTCAAGTTTAGTCACTGAGTCATTTGTTTCTATCATTTTCTCGAACTAACTCCATCACCCAAGGTCTTACTCTCTTGCATCAATATAACCAGAGCTTATTATTTCAAAGGTGTTGAATCTAGCCAACAATTTTAAAGTTATATCCCATAGTGTCTCCTGAGAGAGCCCTCTCCAAGTTAGAAAGGCTAGTTTCGGGTCTCAAAGTTGGTTGAAATAGTTACCTCTGCCATCTGTTTATCAATCAAACATATTTATAGAGTGCTAACATTCTAGCATCGTTGTCGAGGATGAAATTGAATAAATTTTCCTTGTGAGAATGACTAAAGTTACAGTTTTGACCCCTGAGGGTAATAGAGGGACAAACATCTCTATTGGCTAAAACCTTTAACCTGGAGAATCCAGTCAAAAATACCAGTAGCACCAAGTAGCGCGGTTCAGGAAACCTACTCCGAAGGCGATTAATACAAGAGAAAATCCTGACCCAAACCCTGTAGAGCCTCTGTACGACCTTGAGAAAATTTTGTGCAGGACTAGAGAGCAAGCATGAGACCCATTCTATTACCTGGACAAAATCCGTTCCTTACCCAAAGATGATGCGCAGAGAGTTAACGACCTTGATTTTGACACATTATTTGAACAAACCTTGTTCAGGTCTAAGTCAGAAACCATCTTGGACGAGATAATTTTCAACCAGAAGAGATTCCAAGCCCTATTATCTAATAATATCCCTCAAATCCCCAACCCTCCTAGAGCCATGGCCACCAGATTCACCCCCCTCATCCTATCAGCCTAACTGCATGATTTGCCCCAAAATTACATCCATAGGATTAATCTCTACGATGTTGAAGGGAACGTTTCATCCCAGAGGCATCTGGATTGGTTCAACGATTTCGTCTAGCTATAGGAGGTGGACTATGAAGATGCGAAAATGAGTTTGTTCACACAGAGCCTTTTGGGGGAGGTGAGTAAATGGTTCAAATCCCTCCTGGCTGCAAGTATTTGAGACTTCTCCATGTTCGAGACGTCTTTGATTACTATATGGGGAGACAAGAAAAACCTCTTGCAACTGTTGACCTAGTATAATAATATGAAGAGGGCGTCGGAGTAAATAGTGCAAGAATTCTCAGCCCTTTTCATGAGGGTTTATAAATCAATCCCTGCGGAAGTCTAGCCACCCCTTGGGGCTACGCAGTTGTGATATGCAGACTCTTTCAACAACGATTTCACTCTGTTGTTAAGAGAAAGAAGATCAACAAATCTAGATGCAATAATGAGCAACATGATCGAAATAGAGGTAAATATGATGGCGTCAAGGAATATCAAACAAAGATTCAACATAGTCAATAAGAAATACCAAGGAGGCGCACAACCATCAACATCTCAGTCCTCAGATGACATGTTCGACTTAATGATGAAGATGATGGAGAAACGGATAGAGAGAATGTCCATGGGAAACATACATGTCGCCCAAGAATAACATGACCCCCAACCCACAAATCAGAACCTCAGAAGGGGTAAATTTCCTCATATCAGATAGAGGGAACAGAGGGACCAGAGAGATCAAGGTGACCAATAGACAAGGCCTTCGTTCCAAAACAACTATGCTGATGAAGACTTTTATTATATGTTCAAATACCAAATGCATTGTTGCGATGACAAGAATCCGCATGTGTTTTTGACAAAGGGAGAGCATAATCAGTACATGAATGAAAGTAGTGATATGATACTTGAGATAAATGACACATTGTCCTGGGAGACAAAAGAGTTCATTAAATTCTATCAGAACGCCATCATGCATTTTCAGAAGAAATGTAACCTAAGGAACAAGGAGGAATCTACCGAGCCTCAACAAACAAATCCCATAAGGAAACCTTTGGTGGACACCCCTTCCACAAGATGACTAAAGCCAAACAACCTGACCAAGGATGAAACTGAAAAGGCAAAGTCAAAGGAGGAATCCCCAAGGAAAGCACCAAAAACAAGCGGGGAAGCATGTGGAAAAGAGGTAGAAAAAGTTTGTCCCCCTTTTAACTTTGAGAATGAAATGGCTAAAATAAAAATCTATGTTTCGTTCAATGAACTTATCAGAAAGGGTGAGTATTGGGAGAAAATTATTAAAATGTTAAAAATGGGAGGGACCCCCGATACTTGGAACATCCAAGACGATAATCCTACTATTTTTTTTGGTTTTCGCATTAAGGAGACAAGTGATATTGAGGACATTCCCCCGTTCTATGTCAGTCTAAAAATCCATGAAATGACCTTGCATAATTCCATGTTGGATTCAGGTGCATCTCACAATGTCATGCTAAAGGTGATCATGGACGAGTTGGGTTTGGACATCACCAATCCCTATAAGGAACTTTTTTATTTTGACTCGAGGAAAGTCAAGTGCTTGGGTCTCATCAAAGACTTGGTCGTATCACTAGTCCAAATTCCTTCGAAAAAAATGGTTATGGACGTGATTGTGGCAAACATACCCCCTAAGTTTGGCATGTTGTTGTCTATGTCATGGGCTGTGAAATTAAAGGGGACTCTACAAATGGACATGTCATATGCCACCATTCCTATCTTTGGCCAGGATAGATGGTTGTACAGAGAAGTTTCTCTGAAATACATGGTAAGAAGTAAGACGTAGCCAAATAACCATCCTATATACTCCGTCAACACTGAGGTTGGTTCCTCTATATTCTACAATTAACTGATCTTTGGAGAGGAAGAGACAACAACCATCATGACAGTCGATGAGGAAATCACATGACAAGAAGGAGAGTGTTACAACCCAAAGAAATGCATAGAAGTTTGATGGCACTATCAGTAATGAAGGAGAAGGCGTTGGTGTATGGATAAGCCCCCCCGGGGTGGGCACACAGATGTTCTCATACAAGCTCGCATTCGAATGTACAAATAACATGGCCAAGTATGAGGCACTGATCTTGGGCTTGATGTTTTTGAAAGAACTGGGTGCAAAGAGGATAGCAGTGTGCGGAGACTCTGAGCTAATTATAAACTAGCTGAAAAGCATATATCAGTCCAAACACCCTAGGCTTAGAGCATACATAAATTTGGTGTTGGACCTCCTCGAATAATTTTCAGAGTATGATCTATCTACTATCCCAAGGGAGAAAAATCATGTCATCGATGCATTGGCCACCTCGGCCTCAGTTTTTAAAATCCGCATCTTCCCAAACATTAAATATGAGATTGAAGTCAAACATAGGCCAACAATGCCTGATAATATCAAACATTGGTAGGTGTTTGAGCACGACAAACAAGTGGAGAGATTTATTCAAATGAGTGATGCTTTAGCTAACATAAACATTGATGACTAGTTGTTGCTACGATGAAGACGAGAGCGTGGATGCATGCAATAATGAAGACCCTTTCTAGAACCAAATAGTAGGAAGGGACATAGTACAATTGAAGAACAACATCATCCCAAAGGGGCTAGTTTCGTTGTAAATGTTGTTTGATGAAAATGATGTGGCTAGAAATCCCAATATCATTGAAAACGATGAGGATGTAGAATACTACAACATCAGGACTGAGGAGAACCCAAAAATAATCAAATTGTTGAAAACACTCATTCCAGAGATTCAAAAAGACTACATCAAGCTCATGGAGGATTTCCTAGATTTTTTCTCTTGGAGTTATGACGACTTGAAGCTGTATGACACTAAAGTGATTCAACACATCATCCCTCTCAAAGAACACCAGAGGCCATTCAAACAAAATCTATCACAGATAAATCCGCTACTGTTGTCGCTAATCGAAAAGGAGGTAAAGAAAATTTTTGAAGATAAAATTATCATTTCTTTAAGGTTTTCTAAGTGGGTGGCCAACTTGGTACCTATTAGAAAAAGGAGCAGCGAAATAAGATTGTGTGTGGATTCTCGAAACTTAAACAAAGTGTCACTCAAGGACCACTACCCTCTCCCTAAAATGGACTATATTCTACAAAAGGTAATGGGGTCCCAGAAGATGTCCATGCTGGATGGTTTTTTGGGTTATAATCAAATCTTGGTACACTCAGATGATAGGGAACAGACTGTTTTTTCTACACCATGGGGGAGGTTCATGTATGCCAAGATGCATTTCGGGCTGATGAACGTCATAGATACCTTCCAAAGGGAAATGGAAATTTTATTTGTTGACAAAAAGGACAAGTTTGTTATGATCTACCTGGATGACATCATAGTATACTCTGAATTCGAAGAACAACACCTCGGGCATCTGAAAAGGGTTTTCTAGAAGTGCAAGAAGTTCGGCATATCGCTAAATCTGAAGAAATCAAATTTCAGGATGGAAGAAGGGAAGTTGTTGGGGAAAATTATCTCAAAAGAGGGCATTAAGATATACCCCATCAGGGTTGAAGGAATCCTGAAAATTGGCACTCCGCGTTGTAAGAAGGAAGTGAAATCGTTCCTGGGAAAATTAAACTTCTTGAGAAGATTCATCCCAAACCTGGAAAGGATTATAAAACATATCACCTGCATGCTCACAAAGGGGAAGGATATCAAGTGGAACCTGGAAGATAAGAAGTCATTTGAAGATATCAAGTTGGTGCTGACTAGATCTCCTGTGCTAGCCAGTCCAAACTTCATGAAAGATTTCATCTTGTTTTCATTCGCCTTATAGCATACAATTGTCGTTGTGCTATTACAGAAAGATGAGTAGAACTTTGAGAATCCCATAGCCTATTTCATTTGAACGTTGAGGGATTCTCCACTAAGGTATGACATTATGGATAAAAAATCATATGCCTTAGTGAAGGCCCTAAAGGATTTGAGAATGTACATACTACACTCCCACATTATTGCTTACGTGCCCAACAATTCAGTCAAGGATATCTTGACTCAGCCTAACCTAGAGGGAAGGAGAGGTAAACGGATAGTGTCCATGATGGAATATGATCTCTAAATCAAGCCCATGAAGTTGATTAAAGAGAAGGTCCTTACAAATTTGATGGTGCAGTAGGAATGTGATGTTGTGTGGATAAACTTCATCATTGATCTGTTAGAGAATCCTCAGGAAGAAATAATTGCGTAGGTATCTCAGGATTTCGTCAATTCGTCGTGGTATATAGACATCATCTATGTGCTAAGTAATGTGAAATCCCCTCTAGGTTTAAGTAAGACCAAGGAAATATTTCTAAATCTCAAAGTGGTTAAGTTCTGCATCCTAGATAGTTCACTATGCTGGAAAGATCCTGGAGGGATATTGCTGATTTGTTTGCTGGAAAATGACGTGAAATGCGCTATCAAAGAATTTCACAAAGGAGAATGCGGAGGAAACCATTACTGGAAAACCACCACACACAAAATCCTAATAGAGGTTTACTATTGGCCTACCATCTTCATGGACGTATACAAAGAAGTGTCTAGCTTCCACGAGTGTCAAATTTGCGATGGAAGAAGAAAGCAACAACTTGCCACTTAGTTGATCTCAGTCGAAGAACCTTTCATGCAGAAGGGTTTGGATTTCATAGAGGAAATAAATCCTCCATCCTCAGTGGAACACAAATGGATACTCATGGCCATATACTACTTCATGAAATGTATAGAAGCGATCCCCACGAATCAAGCTACCGACGCAGTCATCATCCAATTTTTGGAGACAAATATCTTGTCGAGATTTAGATGCCCTGTCAAGATCATAACTGACAAAGTGACCGCATTAAAGTCCAAGAAGTTGGAGAAGTTTTTTCAAGATTACAATATAACCCTGGGACTTTCTACAGCATACTACCCACAAGGAAACGGGTTAGAAGAGTCATCAAATAAAATCCTGACTAGGATCATCAAAAGACTCCTACAAGACAATAAGAAATCTTGGCATAAAAAGCTTATCTATGCGCTATGGGAAGAATGGGTTACCACCAAGAAGTCCATCTCAATGTCACCTTTTCATATTTTATATGGCACAAACGCAATTTTCCCTACCACACTAGGGTTTCCCGTCAGAAATTTGTTGTAAGAGAAGGAGGTTGAGCCAGATGACATGCAAAGGAGAATAAATCAACTGGTTCACACACATAAGATGAGGGAATAGGTGTATAATCGATGACAACTCCACTGGAAGAGGATGAAGAAAACCTTTGACAATCATTCTAAGCAAGAGGAATTTCAGTTGGGTGATTTGGTGTTGAAATGGGAAGCGAGAAATGAGGATAAAGGAAAGCATGGAAAATTCGATAATCTATAGATGGGTCCATTCAAAATCAGTGCACATTGCGGAAATAATGCTTATTTTCTGGAAGAAATAAATAGATAGTGCATTGGTTGGGGGCCTATAAACAACAGGTTCCTTAAACATTATCTGATGAAATAAGATCTGTTTAATTCACATGTCATTATAAATAGTCGTTTTAATTTTTGTGTCGAGTTAATATGTCAGCAGAAAATTGAAGCCTGAAGTGAAGACCCTGAGTTTATGTTGAATGTAATGATCCCCCTGAGAAAATTGAGGCTGGGGTATACCACTCCAAAGAAGCCACTCATGCTCTGATGCCAGTCGGTAACATTCACAACCATCAGGTCGGAAACATGCTACTCTAGGGAACACTTTCGTTCCCATACCACGGAACATACAGTAGCATACCCAGTAGTCAACTAAGCAATGCCACCTAAATTTACTCTTTAGACTGCATGAAACTAAAACATATACATACAACACGCTCGCAAAATATTTACATCTAAACATGATAAACAATCACTTTCTTTAACATACAAATTTTATATTAAAATAACAGTAATTAGCGATATGCATCATTTACAGGAAATTACCCATAAGCACACAAGCTATCATAGTCACATATGTAACATAGGCATGTAAATAACAAAACAACATAACCATATATCATACAATTGGTACTTATCTTATAAACACTATCACCAACTGCTTACAGACCATCCACGAACCTCCCATCCATAGACTACACTATTCATCACTCTCAACAGTGAATCACCCCTGAGCTAGGACTGAACTCCACCCAGGGTAAAGAGATTCCTATCCACGCTAAGGCTCATGGACAATAGGAAAGAATCTGTCTCAGGTGCTCACTCAACTAACAGCCTACAGCCTCTCATTCCCCACATGCCTGTCCCACCCAAGGAAGTGTGCTCCTTCTCTACTCAACAGTCCCTCGGCTACCCCACTTCCCTTCTAGGGCTTCAGCAACAGGTCGGGCGGGAAGTCTCATAGTGATGTAGCTGCAGTTTAGCACCTACAGAAATCAATCCCCAACAATTATCTTGCTCAGAGAACTGCTCACGGGCCTGACAACCCACTTCTTCAATACCACTCCAAGATAACTAGGTACACCAACCCAAAAGGATGAGGAAACAGGCTTTCGAAAGGTGACATGGTTGTCTCAAGGATAACAGAATGTATGAGTGAAATGGTCATGGAGTCATTGATAGGATAAATGAGTGTGTTTTTTTTTTGGAATCACTGTGAACTCTCTGTACAAATAAATCAAGCTCTGTCTGTCGGTTTCCCCCCTTTTTTCCTGTTTGTAAGGTATCTCTATGAAAAAATCCCCACTGAGCTAAGTTTCCCCACGATATGAATGCATTTCCCCAACTTGACACTTATCATATTGGAAGTTACTTTTTTCCACTTGTCCCCAACTTTAGAACTTAGGATAAACTAATTATCCATACTTTATGTTTTAGGAAATATTAATATAATATTCCCTTGACTTTTAGCCCTCTCTTTCCCTAACTGGTGAAGTTCAGTCCCCCATCTCTTTTATCATGGTCGGTCTACGTGTAGTGATGTATTTTATATTAATCATGAGTCAGGTACAAAGTAGGTTCTCTAGCCTTTAACATCTAGGCATGTTGGCTTAATTCTAAGACATAAGCATTTCGTCTTATAATAATGGATCACTAGCCTATAATGCATATTATATACACAAAGGTTCGCTGACCTTAATATTCTGTGCACTTAGTTATTGTGCATTGTATCCTCTGTCTTTAAGGTTTTGCGCACCTTAGTTATTGCGCATGGTATTAAAAAATGTGTACATTACATCCTTTTACTGTGCAGTATATGCGTGTACCATGACATTAAAGGAGTATTACAAAAATGATGTCTAAACAACTCACTAGCTTAAATATACTTGGATTATATTTACATTTGGATTCGGCCGAGGGATATTACAATCCCCTCCCCTTATTTATGCACTGTCCTCAGTGCATCATGTACCCATATATAACAAAATTCTCAAAATTCTTCAAAACGATGCGGGTATTCTGTCCACATTGCATCCTCATGCTCCCAAGTAGCGTCTTCAGGTGCATACCAGGTCGATTGGACCTTTACAAGCCCTATGGCTTTATTCCGGAGTTGTTTGATTTTTCAATCCAGGATGCACACTGGATGCACTTGGAAAGCACCTTCTTGCTCCACCTAAATAACATTCCAATCAATAACATGATTAACATTGGGTATATATTTATTTAGCAATGATACATGGAAGACATTATGAACAGACATAGATGCAGGCAATGAAATAATATAAGCAACTGGACCAATACTCTCTAGGATTTCAAATGGTCCACAAAATCTGGCTGCCAACTTGGCGCAGCTTCCCAGCTTCAGGGAACTCCTGTTAGATTTTACTTTAAGGAAAACATGATCACCCACTTTGAATTCTCTGTGGATTCTGTTTTCATTAGCATAACTTTTCTGTCTGTCTTGGGCAGTTTTCAAATTCTGCTTAATTTTTAACATCTGGTCCTCCATCTCCTTGAGCAACTTTGGCCTGACTACTTTTCTATCCATTGGATTATCCTAGCTTATTGGAGTATTGCACCTTCTGCCTTAAAGTGCTTCAAATGGGATCATTTTCAATGATGCCTCATACCCATTCTTATAAGCGAATTCTACTAAATGTAGGTAATCTTCCCATTTTGATGGTTTCTCCATCACATACATTCTCAACATATCTTCTATCACCCTATTCACTCTTTCTGTTTGTCCATCAGACTCAGGATGGTAAGTTGTACTAAAGTTCATATTTGTTCTGAATCCTTTGAACAATCCTTTCCAGAAATTCGAGGTGAATTTCGGGTCTCTTTCAGACACAATCGTTTTAGGAATTCCATGTAATCGTGCTACTTCCTTCATGAAAATATCAACGACATCTACTGCCTTGTGAGTAGTTTTTAGTGGAATGAAATGGGCAGCTTTTGTAAGCTTGTCCACCAATACCATAATTGAATCATGTAGCTTGCTTGTTTTGGGAAATCTCGTAATAAAATCCATTGTCACCACTTCCCACTTCCATTCAGGAATGGGCAAAGGTTGCAGCAATCCTGCTGGGTGCCTATGCTCTGTTTTAACTTTCTGGCATTCCATACACCTAGCGATGTATTCTACAATTTCTCTCTTCATACTTGGCCAAAAGTATTGTCTCTTTACTGTTGTTACGGTTTTATGATATCTGGGGTGCCCTGCATAAGGAGCATTATGCATCTCATGCAAAATTATACGTTTCAAGTCTTGGACATTTGGCACAAAAACTCTGTTCTTATGCAGCAGTATTCCATCTACTCCCAACTTATAAATATACATATTCCAAAGTATCTTACCCTATTGTATCATTGATACCAATTCAATGTACTACAGATATGTATTTTCAACCTCTATAATTTTTCTTTTAACATTAGTCTGATACATGCTGATGGTTGTAGCACGTAGTTCATGCACCCTCCTGCTGAGTGCATCAACCACTTTATTTTATTTCCCTTTGATATGATTTATATCAAAGTTATATTCACTTAGAAATTCTAACCATCTTCTTTGTCTAGCATTTAGATTTGGCTGATCAAATAAATATTTCAAACCATTGTGGTATGTTCTTAGCTCAAACCTCTTTCCCATGAGTTAGTGTCTCCATTTCCTCAGGGCATGCACTATGGCTTCCAACTCCAAATCATGAGTGGTATAGTTTCTTTCATGCTCCTTCAACTTCCTTGATTCATAACATATCACAAATCCATTTTGACTGAGGACTCCACCCAATCCTTCATTACATGCATCTGTGCATACAATGAAATCTTCATTTGGGTCTGCGATCCTTAGTATTGGAGCACTTGTCAATAATTGTTTCAAATGTTGGAAACTCCTTTCACAGTCTGTCGTCCACTGAAACTTCATACCTTTCCTTTGCAAGGAAGTGACTGGGTGTGCTATCTTCGAGAATCCTCCAATGAATCTCCTGTAGTAGCCTGCAAGGCCCATGAAATATCTGACCTCTATCACATTCTTTGGTGCTGACCATTCTCTAATGGATTCTACCTTCTCAGGGTCCACTTCTATCCCATCTTTTGAGATGATATGCCCCAAATAATGAATTTGTTTATGATAAAATGAGCACTTTCTAAATTTGGAATACAACTAATGTTCCCTTAATACTTGCAAAACCATCCTCAAATTATGTTCATTCTCTTCCTCTGACTTGGAATATATAAGAATGTCATCCAAAAACACAATGACAAACTTGTCCAAATACTCTCGGGAAACACCATTCATTAAGCACATGAAAACAGCTGGTGCATTTGACAATCCAAATGGTACCACCATGAACTCATAATGATCATACCTTGTCTTGAAGGCAGTCTTTCTAATATCTTCTTCTTTAATTCTTACTTGATGGTATCCTGATCTAAGATCTATCTTTGAAAATATCCTTGCATCCTTCAATTGATCAAAGAGGTCATCAATCCTTGGTAGAGGATATTTTTTCTTAACAGTCACTTTATTCAATTATCTGAAGTCAATGCACAATCTTAACGTTCCATCATTCTTTTTCACAAATAAGACCAGGGCACCCCAAGGTGATACACTTGGGCGTATATACCCCTTCTTTAGAATTTCTTCAAGATGCATTTGCAACTCCTTCAATTCTTATGTACTCATCATGTAAGGAGTCTTTGATACTGGCACTGCTCCAGGCATTAAATCTATAGAGAAATCAATGTCTCTCCTTGGGGGTAGTCCTGGTACTTCCTTGAATACATCTTCAAACTCTTTCAGGACTGCATAATTCTCCAAATTTGGCACCTTGTCTTTAGGTGTCTCCTCCATATGAGCTGCAAATATTTGACATCCTCTTCTATAACATTTCTTCATTTTTAATGCTAAAATTTCTCTAATGGTTACTGCCCTGGGAGTTCCCTGCACTTTCCTTTGGTTCCCTTCTTCATCCAAGCAAGTGAATTATTTGTTATGACAATCCAATAGAGCATGATTTGGGTCCAACCAATCCATACCAATTAAACAATCATAGGAACCTAAGGGTAAGATGTTCAAATCTACCCTGGTATTTAGTCCATTCATGTCTATGAGACAGTACTTAACCATCTCATTAAATTTTCTTTTGTCTCCTGTAGCCAGTTACACCAACCAGGATTTCCCATGCTTGATTCTTGGTAATTGCAAACTTTCCACCATATTTGGGTCTATATAACTATGGCTAGCTCCTGAATCAATTAAAATAGCAAGGGTTTGGTTGTTGATGATACCTTCTGCTTCAATCATGTGGGACTGATACTCTGCTTGCTTGTTGTCCAGGAATGCATAAATCCTTGGCACATTTGTGCCCATGTCCTGTACTATCTCATCTCGTTGTACATTGTGAACAACCTTACCTTTTTCGCCTCTATGAGGACAATATTTGAACCTATGGTCTCCTTTACACCCCTAACATTGCATAGGTGGTTGTCTTGGCCCTTGACTCCCTGTGTCAATCACTCTGGATTCCTTATGCATTTGCTACCATTATGGATTATTTATGAAGAATGGTGGCTTAGCTCCCTTCTTCCTCTGATCCATCTTGATTTTCTTATTGTCTTCCCAAGCCTTTTGGAAAGTCGGTCTTGCTTTCAGCTAGTCATATAAGCATTTAGCTCTCATTATGGTCTCTTCTAGTGTCTTGGGATCATCATACTATATTTTGTCACTAATGAACGATGGAAATCCACTTAAGTACCATTGAATCCTGACTGTCTCATCCTTAATGAAAGAGACATACTTCAACAGTTCCAGAAACCTTCTCTCATATTCATCTATGGTTGTACTTCCAAGATTAAGTTCAAAGAACTCTTTCATTTTCTTGTCATAGTATCTCTTGGTCAAGTATTTCTTCTCAAAATACTTCTTGAATTCTCTCCAAGTAACACTTTTCTCTATAATGTGTTGTACCTACACAAGTTGATCCCACCACATGGAGGCCTTTCCTTTGCGTTGATATATAGTGATTCTACCTTCAGCATGGGAAGAATAATTATGCAATTGAAAATACTTCCTGATTCCTAGAAACCATGTTTCGGCATCTTCATCCTTCTTGTGCTCACCATCAAATGTAGGAGGTTTGATTTTGTTCATTTATCCTCACAACTCATCCATCCCAGATCTCTTATACCTTCTAACAGGGGATACACTTGAGTTGTTTCCTACTCTGTTATGGGAATGCCTATGGGGATGATGGTGATGTCTACTAGAATTTTTTACTTCTCCTCTGAAGATTTGTGACTCTCAGATCTACTTGAGTTACTCTCCTTAACCAATTTCTTCTCTATTCTGTTCAAACCTTCCAATAGCTTCATGTTGAAGCCATCTTGTTGCTCATTGCCTTTCATAAGCCTTTCATTATCAGCTTTAAGGCTTTGGACATCCTTCTACAAATTCTTAATGGTCTCATCCATATTCATATCTTCATTCCTTTCTTCTCCATGCCCATTGGAGTTCGTTCCTTCCATGACCAAATGGACATCCATCCCTCTATTCTTCTCTGGATGACTGTAATTCCCCTCTTCCTCTTCCATTCCTATGGACTCTACACTGGTCTGACCTAACTGAGTTGTTGTTAATTCTGCAAAACGTGCAGCCATCGAAACTAATCAGACTAAGAAATCAAAAGTTCATGAGAATATGCACCATTCCGATTCAACATACACATCAACATTATCACTCCCGGTTTCCTGGTGTTATCGCCAAAACAATTCTAGATAAGACCAAAGTCTCTAGAATGCTAACGCACAATGTCTTCCGAGATACACTTGCGCAAGAAGGTGGTTTTTTCAAAACTACTTTCGCCAAGACGCGGTATTACGTGTCTCAACATGTCAAATCCACCACTCATGGAGCGGGCGACGGCTAGTCAAATCACCCTATTTCATTCATTCGGTACTTCGTAGCCATGTGACATCAGCTAAATTCTACCATGTAATGAACTCAAAAGCTAATCATTCGAAATGGATTGGCCGATCATGGAAACCCAACACTCCTTGTACATAATATGTGTCCACTTCATAAATGGAGTTCTATAATTACCACTCCCCAAGTATGAATATATCTGCATATCCATAACCGTAGTAATATTCAACTGCTCGACTTCCTTCTCTCTGTAAAGACACATTTCAGTATCCCCAACATGAGATACATGGACAAAGCTAAGTCGAGTGAGACTGGTTATTCGAGAAACATGCTAGGCTTTCCTGCAAATAAGGAGGAAATGGTACTTGCGCACCTTCTAGCAACTAAGTTCCACACAGAGCCGGTTATAGACTTGCGATTGGAAGTCATACTAAATCCCACTATAAAGGATTTAGTCATCAACAGGCCAGCCTCTAAGAAGAAAAGGAGTAAGCGGCATAAGAAGGAGGAATCTACGGTTGAAGCGGTCGAAAGTGTTGGAGAAAATCAACTGGTCTGGTTAGACTCTTCTTTAAAGGTGGAGATCGCTAAGTTGAAGGAAGTCTTCAACTAAGATAAGCACGTCTCAGGGAATTTTGAACAGCCGGTAGAGGAGTTAAAGATTACAAGAGATGATAGGCATGTTCTTCAATGACCTTTTTTACAACAAGCTAACTGCTATCATCACCCTTTTGTAATTTTGTGATTAATATGATTATATAAATACAGAAACAGATTTTAGACTGTTTTATTACAATTTCTATCTGGTGATGTTATGACTCTTGTTTTCTTTTATAATAATTTTTTCTTGTAATCTTGTATTTTATTTTCATCTGTCTAAATCAGGAGAAATTAAATTCGAAATTAATGCTTCAATGCGGTTATGTGTTTATTTTTATTTTATTATTATGTAATTTAAACTCAGACTCCTCGCCTTCCAAGCGAATTCACATGCATTAACTTGACCTATTCATTTATATTATCGTTCATAGCAATATTACAAGGTAAACGCTTCTCCACGCACCTAAATCTACTGTGCATTTCTTCTTCTTCGTACCGACTACTTACGCGCACTATTCTAGCATTGTGCGCCAATATCCACTGCACACAGTTTTGATATTGTGCACCAATATTCCACATGCATTTTCATCCTATGCATGCACCATGTCAAGTTTAACATATTCCTTCACACTCAAATATCTGTGCACACTACTGAATACACTGTCGCGAAACAACTTATACTCATACTTATGCGTGAAGCAACAAAACGCCTCTGCGTTAAGCAATACTTGCACACCCCATGTGCACCTTACTATGTGTGTGCTTACCGCGCAAGGCTAATTTCATCACGTGCATCTACACATAATAATATTTTGTGCAACATCACAATTTACCGCGCACACTAGCATGCCATGGTTTCCCGCGCGGTGCCAAATTTACCATGTGCGCCAGTACGCCAACCTTTTCCAAGGACACTCTATGACTCTAATTCTGGTCACTTTGAAGTTACGTTTTTTTTAATATTCACTTTGATTGCACCCTTCTGGTCCATCCAAGATTGGTGTTGAACTGAGGCTCTGATACCATACTATAACGATCCCCCCGACCAACCTGAGGTCGGGGTACACCACTCCAGATAAACCACTCATGCTCTGACGCCAGTTGGTAACATTCCCAACCATTAGGCTAGGAACATGCTACTCTACGGAACACTTTCATTCCCATGCTGCGGAACATACAGTAGCATACCCAGTAGTAAACCAAGCAATGCCACCTAAATTTACTCTTTAGACTGCATGCAACTAAAACATATACATACAACATGCTTGCAGAAGCTTTACATATAAACATGACAAACAATAACTCTCTGTAACATATGACTTTTATATTAAAATAACAGTGATTATTGATATGCATCATTTACAGGAAATTACCCATAAGCACACAAGCTATCATTGTCACATATGTAACATAGGCATGTAAATAACAAAACATCATATCCATATATCATACAATCGGTACTTATCTTAGAAAGACTGTCACCAACTGCTTATAGACCATCCACAAACCTCCTATCCATAGACTACACTATTCATCACTCTCAACAGTGAATCACCCCCGAGCTAGGACTAAACTCCACCCAGGGTAAAGGGATTCCTATCCAGACTAAGGCTCATGGACAACAGGAAAGACTCTGTCTCAGATGCTCACTCAACTAACATCCTACAACCTCTCATTCCCCACATTCCTGTCCCACCCAAAGAAGTGTGCTCTTTCTCTGCTCAACAGTCCCTCGGCTACCCCACTTCCCTTCCAGGGCTTCAGCAATTGGCTGGACTGAAAGTCTCAGAGCATTGTAGCTACAGTTTAGCACCAATGAAAATCAATCCCCAGTAATTCTCTCGCTCAAAGAACTGCTCACGGGCCTCACAACCCGCTTCTTCAATCCCGCTCCAAGCTAACCAGGTACACCAACCTAAAAGGATGAGGAAGCAGGCTTCCGAAAGGTGACATGGTTGTCTTAAGGATAACAGAATATATGAGTGAAATGGTCATAGAGTCATTGACTAGATAGCTAAGTGTGTTTTTTTTTGGAATCACTGTGAACTCTCTGTCCAAAGAAATCAATCTCTGCCTGTTGGTTTCCCCCCCTTTTTCCTGTTCATAAGGTATCTCTATGAAAAAAATCCCCACTGAGCTAAGTTTCCCCACGATATGAATGCACGTCCCCAACTTGACAATTGTCATATCGGAAGTTACTTTTGTCCACTTGTCCCCAACTTTAGAATTTAGGATAAACTAATTATCCATACTTTATGTTTTAGGAAATATTAATATAATATTACCTTGAATTTTGGCCCTCCCTTTCCCTAACTAGTGAAGTTCAGTCCCCCATCTCTTTTATCATGGTCGAGATACGCGCAGTGATGTATTTTATATTAATCATGAGTCAGGTACAAAGTAGGTGCTCTAGCCTTTAACATCTAGGCGCGCTGGCCTAATTCCAAGACATAAGCATTATGGCTTATAATACTGGCTCACCAACCTATAATGCATATTATATACACAAAGGTTCATTGACCTTAATATTTCGCGCACTTAGTTATTACGCGTTGTATCCTCTGTCTTTTAGGTTGTGCACACCTTAGTTACTACACGCGGTATTCAGAAATGTGTACATTACATCTTTTTACTACACAGTATATGCACGCACCATGCCATGAAAGGTGTATTACAAAATGATGTCTAAACATCTCACTAACTTAAATATACTTGGATTATATTTACATTTGGTTTCGGCCGAGGGATATTACATTGAATCTTTTAGAAACTGCGTCGATAGGTTTAGGTTGTGTTTTGTCTTTAATATTTCAGTGTCTGAAAGACAAATAAGTCCTAATGGTCAGGCACTTGGTCTACTATTCTTTGCTACTTCACAGGGAGGATAGCATCCCCGTTGGAGCCAACTATTAGTGTTGCCATTTTTCCCTTCAATTAGAGCCTGTTTTAGTCAAGTTATGGCCCATGTGTCAAGCCATGTGAGGTTAGGTATGTAACAACAAAGGGGTCGAAGTCAGCAGGTGCAAAGTTGTCCCTTGGAGTCGGGAATAAATGTAAAAGTCCAAACATGCGTAAATAAGCACGAATCTATTCCCAAAGAGTCATGTCCTGTTAGAAAGGGAGTTTCTACGTGCCCCAAGTCTAGGAAATTTGTTAATAGAAGTCGTATCGACAAGTGAAGTAGCTATTATTGGCTCATTATGAGGGTTGGAAGAATGAAAATTCATGACGTTCATATCATGTATGCTCTGCATCCCTTATCAACTATACTTTACACCTGTGGATGTGTTATGGAAAATTTGCAGTTTGTTCTGAGACATCTAGTTTCCATGAATTCAGTGTTCCTTGGCACGTTTCCTCCTCCCTCCTACTTTGTTATAAATTCTAGATGCTCTGCACACATTCTATTCACAAATTGGGTTTATTCATTGTTTTTAATCTCTTCCCACAAACCCAGGTTGATCATTTTTTCCACCTTGGGGCCTTTGCAGCTGAAGAAGGCGCAACTCGTTGTTGCCGAAATTTACCAGGAAAACAAGGAACTGAGACAACAATTAGCATCAAAGACCCTTGAAATGTCATCATCGCAAGGCCATGAAGGAAATGTGACATGGATCAAAATAAAATTCAAAAATACACATGATAAAATCATACAATTGCATGAAACACAAAGGCTATCAGAAGAAAGGAATGCGAATCATTTCAGAGAATGTGAAGCGGTCGAAGAGAAAGTCCGCGCAACTCTTGCCAGCACACAAAAGAAGCATGTTTAATTGAGTTCATTCTCATATCATCATGAAGAGAACATTTCTTGACATCTTTGAAGGAGGCATCACCCTTAAACCAAATTTTCATTTTGGTAATGGTCACGACAGTCCGAAGCTACTCGCTGTGCACGCACCCCAGCGAATCAACGAGTGATAGAAATCAAGGCTATTACAGTAGATGGAAGAAGACTGTCAGAATACTTGATCATTCAGATATCTCACTGAAGGAAGGCTTTGACACATCACTCTCCCGATGATGAGACCTCACCGATAAACGAATTCCCATGGAAGAATACATGTAGTAATGATGCAACTAGATGCAGTTGTTTTCTATTTTTGGAAAGGCGTCATGTGAAGATTCATTTAGCGTAGAAGAGAGAGTTTTATAAATTATAGGAACAATATATAGAGAGCATGGAAACCCAAGTGACACCCTTACATATACATTTTATCTTTTCAATGTAAGCCAGGTTGGTTGGAAAAAATAGTATAGACAGTGTCTACTGAATGTAGTTTGAGTTTGATCAAAATTTAATGAAAATTTCCTAAAGCTCTGATGAAAAGATTATAATTGTAGTAGTTGGATGTATTTTTTCCTTTCTTTGTGTATGAACTTCCTATATTCTTTATTCATATCTATTTCTTTCTAAATAGGAACGTATTTTCAAACCTGGGATTCATTGCAAAGTGCCCTGGTATTAACACCATTTAGAAAAACCGTTTTCGTCTAAGTTAACTCTAAATTCATCCTCAACAGTGCTCCAAGTTGCTTTCTGTGATTTCCCCCCTGCCTCACACAACAATTTTTCACTGAAGACTGTTGCTCGCTTAGCCTTTATCCTATCAAGTTTAGTCACCGAGTCATTTTTTTATATTTTTTTCTCGAACCAACTCCATACCCCAAGGTATTACTCTCTTGCATCAATATAACCAAAGCTTATTATTTCAAAGGTGTTAAATCTAGCCAACATTTTTAAATCCATATCCCACACTGGGACAGTGTCTCCCGAGAGAATCATTTGTTGCACCTCTTTAGTCACCTAAATAAGAAAAATAGAGGTGCTTACAAGCTTAGTTGGGTTAGCTAAGAAGACAACAGTAAAGGAAAGGGTTAGAAGAATAAACATAAAAGACTAAGCTAAGAACTAAAGTAGGAAAGGAAAAAACAATTAAACTATTGTGTATAGAGACATAAGAATAAGAAACAAACAAGACTCATGTCACCAATGGAAAGGATTGTATTAGTGAAAATAAAACACCAAAGAGAAAGGGGACTTTGGGTCCCTTCTTCCTCCAAGGGAGGGCTCTTGGACCCCCAAGATTGAGCTCTTCTTACAACTTGAAAACTTGAAAGAAATGGTGAAAGAATCCCAAGCTAACCCACTCAAAAGGTGATGTGGATTGCCCAAATGGAATGGTGCTAGTATGCTCTTGATGAGAAAAGAGGTTTCCCCAAGAGAATAGCAGCATCATAACCTTGCAAATGAATTCCTTGAAGATGTAGTGCACCCATGGCCTTGTTTTATAGAACCACTTTGAGCTATTGTGCAACCAACATTTAGTGTGAAAAAGGGTTGTTTAGGGCACCTTTAGGTATTTGACCATCCACCCATCCGGATCCAGCCGAGATTTGGATGTCAAATCGACTTGGAAGCTGAACCAGAAGTGGGTGGGAGGCCGACCAACATCATAAATGCACCGTTATCAGGTGTGCGCAGATTTTAGCATCCACATTCGCGCATGATGCACATGTGCACTTTTCCTATATTTATTGATGGCACATGTGAATGCGCGCCCTGTATAGTCATAGCACAACCTGATTTTATAACTAGTTGTATAGTTTTGGACCTTTTGGAAATGATATTTTGGTAATTTTGGTCCATGGGTGAACTAATCGCTGTTTGAAGATGTTGGATTCATATAACCATTTGCGAATGAAATTTCATTGATAACAAATACCCCCTGATGGATGAGGTTAGGAGCATATGGATAGCTGAAAGTCATCAATGTTTCTTCTACTGAGAGTACTATTGTAAGAAAGAGTGATAGCAAGAGTATCAAGAGTGACCTGTTGGAGGGAGAATGGAACCTATAGGTCCCAACCTTTCGCAAGGTGTGGAAAATAAATTGTGTACAAATGAGGTAGGCATGCCCCATGCTTGTGTCATGTAACTCAAAAACAAAAGGGTGTTGTACAGTAACTGAAACTATGTGTTGATGTAGAACAGACAATTCTGATGAGGAACAATGCTCTGAAGAGTAGGCAATGACACCTGTAAGAAGTATCATGGACTCGGTGGGCATTGATATCCTGACAAAGTTCAGAGGTATTCAAAAAATACAGAAAACAACTGCAATAGTCACAAAGTAAGACCCACCGTAACATGAGAAAGTGTTGAAGTTGAATGTTATGGGGGTCAATGACACCAAAGAGCAATGATGATTCTCCCTGTGTCGTCTGAGACTCCTCATTGTAAAGGTAATGAGATTCAAGATACTGTCGCCCTTCTGGAAAATGTGGTGATGTCGACAAAAAGGGAGACACAACTCCAAGAAGAAAAGGGATTTGTGAAATACACTAGGTGAGGTTAGGAACTGAGGATGTACATGGATGAAGTCAAGATGCATGGAGACTCAAGACTTCCCTTGGTTGGGAATATATGTGAAGTATAAGTGGTTGCAACCATTCAACTAGGTCGAGTTTCAGGGGGACAACAAGACATGGGATCAGTTGTGCCAGGGGAGGGACAAAGTGAACAAACTCAGAGAGTAGAGGTAGGTGGCCTGTGGGATACTCTGAGTTTATGGACAATGTCAACAAGATTAGGTGATAAGGAATTCCCCAACCAAGGGCAACATGGGTTGTGTTTGTCAAAAGGGAAGAATGTCTCCAAAGGTGACGACAAAAAGCTATGTAAGATGCTAGAAACAAAGGCTTAATTACAACAAGAATTAAAAAATCAGTGGGGATAATAATGCAGATACAGAAACGGGTGCCCTAGTGTAAGATGGCTTGGCCTAAGGATGGCGCAAGTTGGTAAAAAAAAACAAGTGGAGGGTTGGGGCCCCATAGGAAGGTTTCTGTAGTAGGGATATGTATGGAGGGTCATCTGAAGATGGGAAAAATGGTGGTGGATAAAATGGATGGTAAATGATGTTGTGGGAGTGCAGTTAAAATAAAATCGTGAAGAAGTTCCCTGGGAGTCCGTTGGGTAGGCTAGAAAAATGAGGAGAAGGAGTATGTGGCTAATTCATGACATGAGGTAATACTATCAGGACTCCCATCCCTAAAGGTTGAAACAACATGAGTGTCAAAGTGCCAAGGGGGGATATGAATGGAACAACTCATGTGGGGGAGAGTGCTACCGAGTGACAGTACCCAAAACGCAGTGGAGGTGATAGTACTGCAGAGCCAGATATAGGGACCCTAAAGGAAAATTTCAAAGGGTGTGACTGGAGATGCAATTGAGATTCAGAGGGAATGATTACATGCCAGTGTCAATTATATGCCTGAAGGGGTCGCGCTCGTGTGTGATGACCAAGTACCTGCACACATGACAACCAAATACCTGATGTGAACAATATCTGAAGATAATCGAATATATAATCATTTATTTGATCATTTTGAACATGAGCATGCATCCCTGAACGGGGTATGGAAAAATGGTTCCCCGGGGGATAAGGATGAAAAATGGCCCGGGGAATGTTTTGATGTAGATGACAGGGTGTTGATCCCGTGGCTGAAGATGGATCAAAAAATGGATGCTTGCAGCTCCTAGAATTGAGTTTGGAAGGTTGGCAAAAAGGGCCTATATATAGTTGTGGGGCCCACATTTCCACCTCATTTGTACTTGCTCCTATAGTGGTTAGAGAGGAGATTGCAGAGCAGATTCAGAGGTTCTAGGAGTGCGAGGAAGCCAAGCTGGGAGTTGCGAGAGTCAGGTTAGTGGTATCATCCTCCTGTACAGTAGTTAGGTGTCAGTTTTTGGGTAGGACCGTATGTATGGCCGTACGATGGATTTGTAGGGTTGTGGCCCCTCAAGTGCATAGGCGATCGATGGCAACCTGCGCATGAATGGGCGACTGTAATGGGCACAACCGCACATGGGGGGCACACTATTTGGGAAAAAATGCATGCATGGGGTGCGCGGTTGTTCGAAACATAGTTGTGCATATGTGCACGGCTGTTTTGCTGACAGTTGTGCCTAAGTGCGCTACTGTGTATTGAACAAGCGTGCAACGAATGTGTGTCTGTGGGCTTAACAGGAACGCACCAAATGTGCGCCTATGGGATTAAAAGGCGTGCATACATGCGCGCCTGTGGGGTAAATAGGTGTGCATGGGTGCACACTTGTGGGGAAAACAACCGTGCCATTGGGGAAAACATGAGGGTGAGATTTTGGTGTTTTTGTGATGGCTAATCGAGTACTGTATATGTGGATGCAGGTGATCATTTGGGACGATGACGATTTGTTGGAGAGAGAGGGACTGGGCCCGACTGAGGGAGGCCATGAGGGATGAGGAGATGGTAGTTCGTGGTGCTTTGGTGGCCTATGGGTTGCTAAAGTTTTTTGAGTGCCCACTATTGAGGGCACAGGAGTATCTGTTGCAATTCCTGATCTCGATGTGGAGTCTGGAGTTGCAGTGTTTTATTATGTGTGGGGAGCACTTGGCATTCTCTACTGAGTAGGATGTCTATTTTCTGACTGGGCTCCCTTTTTGGGGAACCTTACTGCCAGCCGAGCTGGTGGTAGTTAGAGAGGGGCAGTTGGATACCCTTTCTCAGACATATTGTTCGAGAGAGGATTTTATGTCTAGGTTAGTGGTGAGGATTGGGGCGATGGATGCCCTGGTACATCGTTGCATGGAAGCGATGGTTGTGAGAGTGTATGGGTTGCTCGTGACTCAGTGTATTAGTGGTGGTCAGCTGAGGATCATGCAGTGGGCACTAGCGGGTGAGCATTTCGCCTGGGGATTGATGTTGCATGCCAAGATGGTGGGACAACTCACCAGGTGTCGAGTGGCTGACTCGGGGGATTTTTCCTTTGGATCAATACTAGTGGCTTGGTTTCTAGAGAGGGTGTCGATGTTGCACCCGAGAGTGTTGCTAGACCCGCTAGGAGAACGAGAGTCGTGACTGTAGTGGTGGTCGACGATTTTGGTTCGTCATGGGGGTGGGGAGGGTGGCCACTAGTTCACGGCCGAGGCTGCACAGGTGTGGCGTCAAATGACATAGATCATATTGTAGTTTCCATACAGTGGGATATATTTCCGTGATGATCTTGAGATGATATTACCTCTGGGAGAGGTATTCGATCGCCGAGGTATATTGATGTGTTGGTTACTGGTTTTGTTGATTTGTTTTTAAGATAGTATAGCATATGGTTGATATTTGTATGGATGTTGATGCTATCATGTGTTTGTTTTTGTAGATGTGGGACTACGTGGATGAGAGGTTGTGCTGATCCGAGCACCAACTCACTAGGGGCCTATGAAACCACCACGAGGAGAGTTGCGAGTAGGGGAGAGGTGACGTCAAGAGGATGTTTGGGTGAGGCTCGCTGATGATGATAGAGTGGCCTGGAGGCATCGTTATGATGACCCTGGGGTAGGGCCATCACATGCTCCTCTGGCCAAGGTCGGGGGAGAGTTTGATGATTTCCACTGCCAACTAGAGATGGTTCTATAGGGATTGCCTGAGAGGATGTGGGTGCAGATCCAGGATGAGGGTATCGTGGAGCAGTGTATTGGGTTGTCGACAGAGTCGCGGACCTTGATCCGCAGAGAAGCTGTAGTCAGAGATGTGATGATTGGACGGTTGCCTCCGGGACCTAGAGCTAGTGAGGTACCTCCCCTAGAGGGAGGACCTAGTGTTGGAGCACTAGAGGCTCCCTGAGGGCTGCTAGATATGTAGTTGTGTATCTGATATAGGCCAGTGAGCCCATTTTGTATAGTTGTGACATCCAGTTTTGTATTGGTAGGGATGAGGTGATTCACCTGCCTACGGGCGATGTACTATTTTTTAAAACACTTTATGACATGTGGAACAATATATATATATATATATATATATATGGATATACATTTTGAGATCTTTGTGTACATGTGTGATTTTTTTTGTTGTTGATGATTTTGGTTTTTGATGTAGTGGATGATGTCTATTCTATATGTTGTGACAAACTTCTAATGGTTTATGTGTATGTGAAGATGTCTTGATGTGATATATGCCAATCTAGTATAATGTTAGCCATGCTATCTACTATTTTATTGAATTGTCTTGGGATATGTGTAAATGTAATGGAATCAAAATGTCGAGATAAAAGTCTAACCTACAAGTATTTGTGAAAGAGGAAAGGATCACAAATGCGGTATACATTGTTGAGCTGGAGGAAAACAAGTTGGGAATATAATAAGATGCAAAGGTGACGAATATGGTGATGATTGACCTCAACGAGGAGACCAATGATGATGGTGTACTCTACTTGATTATTTGTGGCTGAGCCTAAACATATGCCACTGGTGTGGAGCAGGTCATGTGAAGGCGAATAGAGGACCCAAACAGCCAAAGCAAGATTCTGTGTCCGACGGCTAGCTCCATCGATGTAACCGATGTGGTAGGCCGATGGAGGTGGCATCTGTCAATAACACGAGTGATAGATTAGATGGGAGGTATGGATGAAAGAAGACTAAAAACTCTACCAAAGATGTACAAAAAAGAAAGAGCCTAGTGTAGTATATCTATGCTCAGGCATAAAATTTCTTTAAGTACAACCCGTTGACGGGTTCCTTGAGAGGATGGCCTTCGAGGGAGGCCAGGATGTATGTGCCTTTAGTGAGGCAATGTTGGATAATGTATGGTCCATGACACAGGTACTCAAATTTTCCTTGGCCAAGGGTATCATGAGCGATATCGTGAGCGAGGATGAGGTCTCCTTCGTTAAATGAGAGAAGGTTGACATGGTGATCAAAGGTGGCCTTTGATCATTTTTTGGCTGCTTCATTGTTCTGTAATGAAGATCGACGATATTCATCTAGGGATTCTAAGTTCAACAAACGCTTCTCTATTGGGGTGGTGTCGGGTAATAGCTCAATAGTGGTGCGTAAGGTGGGAATTTTGGAGTCGATGAGAAGAGTGGCCTCAACCCCGTGGACTAGATGAAAAGGTGTGAAACCAGTGGCAGTTTTGATTACTGTGTGACAAGACCAAAGCATGGAAAATAACATATGATGCCAATTGGTTTTATGTTTGTTAACCATGCGTTGCAACATGGTTTTTAAGACCTTGTTAACTGCTTCTACCTGTCCATTGGATTGAGGGTAGTATGGTGAGGCAAACTCATGGGAGAATCCTAATCGGGATGAGAGTTCCATGAAAATCTCATTCTCAAAATGTTTCCCGTGATCAGAGACTAGTTGGAGTGGTACTCCAAAGTGGGATATGATGTGGTTAAAGAAAAAACGCACCGATGTGTCGACGATGTTGTTGAAGGTAGGAATGGATTCAACCCACTTGGTAAAGTAATCAACTACAATGACTATATATTTGTGTTCATTGCTAGATGTAGGGTTGAAAGTCATGAAATCGATGTCCCATTTACAAAAGGGGCCAGCGATGATGACTGGGTGTATAAGAGCATGTGGTGCACGTGCTTTGTTGGCGTAATGCTAGAATTTATCATATCGTTTCACGACATGGATGAAGTCATGAAATAATGTAGGAAAAAATTAACCTGCGCGGATGATTTTCTGAGCGATGGACAACCCTCAGAGATGGCCTCCGCAAGTGCCATTGTGGCAGTTGTTCAAGAATCTCTCAGCCTCATCAATATTAAAGCATCGATGGAGTATGGTGTCGACTCCTCGCCGATATAAGATGTCCCCGATGAGGAGGTAGCAAGGTGCCTGGTGACGAATACTTCAACAATAATCTCTAGAGAGGTGGTTTACAAATTTTTGTGTTTGGAGATAGACAAGAAGATCGCCATACCAAGGGTCATCCGAGGGGACAAAAAAAAGATGTTCATCAGGGAGGTTGGTATTGACTAGTGGAATGGTAGTGTCAGAGGGAAAAGCCATGATAAGTTCGGTGAGGATGAAATATTTCTTTCTCTTGGGTGTTGAAAATTAGAGATTGTATTCCTGAAGGATGATGATCCATCGAGCAAATTTACTGTTAATTTGTCGATGACTAAGAAAGTATTGCATGGGGTTGGAATCTGCCATAAATTTGGTAGTTCGAAGCAGAATGTAATGGCGTAGTTTCTAGATTGCGAGGACAACTGCGAGGGCTATATTTTCTTCATGATTGTACTTTAAGGGTGTTCCTAAAAGGTTTTTACTAATGTAGTAAATCACATTCTCATGGGCATCATCCCCTATTTGGACGAGCACTCCTACTACTGAAACAGTTGAAGCTGATATGTAGAGGAGATAATCACGGTTATAGTCAGGTGGACAAATCAACGGGGCGTTGGAGAGAGCCACTTTGAGATCGTCAAAAGAAGTTTGGGTATGTTTATCCCATTGAAATGGGATGTCGTGATGAAGTAAGTGAAGGAAGCCATGTGCACAAGTAGCGTAATCTGTGACAAAGCATCGTAAAAAGTTGGCTTTTCCTTGAAGGCTATGTAGTTGGTGTAAATTTTGTGGGGGTGGAATTTCTGTGATGGCTTGGACTTTGAGGGGGTCCACAGTAATGCCACATTGAGAAACTATGAACCCAAGAAGGCACCCAGTAGTGACGCAGAATACGCACTTGAGGGGGTTCAAGTAGATAGTGTACGGACGACACCTGTGGAAGATGATTCGTAGATCATCAAGATGTTGAGTGTGTTTCTTAGATCGAGTGGTCAGGTTGTCTAAGTATGTGAGGATGATATGAGCTAGATCATGAAAAACGTATGTCATGGCCCGTTGGAATGTGGCGCCAACATTCTTGAGGCCGAATGGCATGACACGATACGCAAAGGTGCCCCAAGGGGTTGTGAATGCGGTTTTGTACTGATTGGTCGGGTGAATTTGGATTTGGTTGTAACCAGAGAAATCATCCATGAAGGACAAAGCCTCATGACCTGCGCAATCATCAATTATTTGGTCGATGAAGGTGTTGTAAAGTTGTCTTTGGGACAAGCGTGATTGAGGTCGCGGAAGTCCATACAGACACGGATAGTGGCCTATTTTTTGTTAACAGGGATAGGGTTGGAGACCCATGAAGTATAGGCTATGGGGTAAATTAACCCTACAGTGTGTAGTTTGTCAATCTCGGCTTTGATGGCCGCTACTTTGGATGGGTGTAACGGTCGCTATTTTTGGCGGATGGGTGTGATGTCAGGACAGGTGTCTATGCAATGTTTGACAATAGAGGGATCAAGGCCAGGCATCTCTGTGTATGACCAGGAAAAAATGTCTCGATATTCCTGGAAGAGGGCTTTGTAGGTGGTGAGTTCCTCTAGAGAACATGCAGTGCCAATGGTGATTTCCTCGAGAATTCAATATTTGATGGAAATACCTATTTTGATGGTTGGGGATATAATGGCCATATTTCCTTCATCAAAAGCGTTAGGGGCAGGGATAGGGTTATTGAACCAATATATATGCCCTAATGAGAGAAAATATTTGGTTTCGACTGTGTATATGAGGTGTTGGTTAGGATGCGTGAAGGCTTCCTGTGAAATAAAGAGAGCTCTATGGTGGATCACATCCCATGGGTAATTAGGGGCAGTTAACCCCTCAAGGATATCTTCATCACAATGAAACTGGTGTGAATATAGGGGATCAAGAGGAGTGACCTCTGTGACTGTCACTGTAGCGTTGTCTCCTTCTAATAAAGACATAGGGGGATTGATGGAGGGGGATTTCAATGGTTCGCTCGACATAAACCAAATATCCAGATATTTTGGGTTAAAAATGGTAGTCATGCGTAGAATGTTTGTGGGGAAATGAATTGGAGAATTGGGGGTAACTCTTCATATAAATCATCTAGGAACCTTGGGGGAGAAGGGAGTGCCTCAGGTTCTGGTGGGAAGATATGAACCATATCAATTGATGGGGTAAGGGTATTTATCGAGTCTGTTGGAGGAGGGGGGGTATGATTTTGAATAGGGTCTAGTTGATGACGCCTGTATTCAATGATCATAGGATATTGATATGTGACATGGTCAAGTGATTCACATAGAGAGAAAGGACATCTCATGCGTTCGTTGACTGAGGTTGTGACATAATGGATGTCAGTGATAGGATTTGAGGGGGGTGTTTGTTGAAAGCTCTGGCGTACAACTGTTAGTGTTTGTCATAATTGAGGTAACGTTGGATAGTGGTGTGTGTAATGGCCATATTTTGAACAGATGGTGCATGCGAATTTGGTTCGCAGTCCTTTCTTACTTGTGTTTTGTGAGATAGTGGAAATACTGGAGGAAGCGATGAGCGATGGTGGTGTTGGAGGGAGTTGGATGAGATTACATAACTCGGGGAGAGATGGGCATTTGTTGCTGGGGTGTCCGTCTTTCTCACATAGAGCACAAGGAGGTTAGACATGTGGGGGAAGTGGAGATGTGGGCTCCTTCTTCTTTCGCCTGCCCCCATTTGTAGTAGGGGGGTTAGTGAGTGGGGGTGTAGGGGGTATGGTGGGAGTGAGTATGGGAATCTGCATTGGGATTCCTTCTATTTGGGGAGGGAGGGATGGTTGAGGAACCATATCAGGTGGATGTAAATAACAAAATAGAATTGCCAACACCATATTAGGAAGGGTAAGCATTGTAGCGAGCTAGAAAGATTGTACACCTGGTGGGGGGTAAAAGAAAGGGATTTGGGTAAGGGATTGGGGGACTATTTCCCAAATCAGGATCTAGACCCAGGGAAGATCAAGAATGGGCTGAGTTGAATTAGTTCCAGGGGATTCCTGAGGAAGAAGTTCTGTGACTAGTGGGATGTCAGGGATGAAAGAGGCCTTGGTGGGAGGGAGGTTAGTTTTATTTGTCGTTCTGTTGGACGATACGACACATACTTGTTTGGAGGGATGGAGGAGTGGTGTTTCTCCATGGTAGGTCCCTAGCAAGGATGAGTCTTTGAAGATTCTGGGGCCCATCTCAATGAGTGGATAGGCATCAGGATTAGTGTGGATAAAAGGGAGGATGTTATCTATGTTGGATGAAGGGTTAGGCTCATAATGTGATACTTCATCGATGGTAATGATATTTCCATTATGGGGAAGCATCATGGTTCAGAACACATAAGAGGCGATGACCTTCATAGCATACATGTAGCTATGACCAAACACGATATTGTAGTCGAGCGGTGCATCGATAACCTCAATGTCAATCAGAATAGTTTTTCCTCCGAGCTCAACGGGGACATTTTGGAAGAGTCCTTCGGGGGATGAGGGTCTGTCATCGTAGGCTCTTAAGGTAATTACAGATGGTATGATTTTGAGGGAATCAAGTTTCTTCCATACGGATTTGGACAGGATATAGGTGGATGCGCCTTCACCAATGATGCATCAGTGAACTGTAATGTTTTGAATTTTTACAGGGATTTGAAAAGCAATAAGAGCAGGGAGGTGAGGTTCTTCGTTGTCGAGGTCAAATGTGATGAGTCGGGTATCGACCGGGTCGACTCCTCCCAGGGTGGAAAGTAAGGACTTCCATTGGGTGGGACAAGTTTGAAGGACCTCTAAGACTGACATGGTAGCTGGGGATTATGCCAAGTCATCGATCAAAATGTAATTATGAGTTGCCCTAGCTTGAGGATTATAGACATTGTTGCACAATGGGATGCGAGGAATACGAAGGGAGGTTTTAGTATTAGGGCATGGAATTATGAGAGGGGGTCCATTTGTGACTGGAATTACTTCCAAGTTAGTGGGAGCAGATTCAGGGTGTGTGCTATACTGACGTTTGCACATTTGCAGAAGCACTTCTTCCTCACTGGTAAGGAGGATAGTGAGATCGACAGAGGTGCCCGTATTGGGATATTGTCCCAACTGTGGTGGGGTAGGCTGCATGTCTGGTTGGGTATTTATGAACCCTTGGTGTGGGATGGGGTTTTGTAGTAAAACTTGGGGGGGTTGCTACACATATGGTTGTGGGGCCTACTGAGGTGCAAGCGGTGCTGAGGGATGTGGTCCATTCACAGAATCTTTCATCTATTTAAAGTCAGTGATTTGGGGGCAATGGTGAGTATAGTGACCAAACTCACCACAAAGGGAACAACGGAAGGTGGTCTTAACATTGTTGTTCCTTCCTTGACGTTTTTTGTTTTTTCCCCCTGGTTTTGGTTTCCTCCGACAGACTAGTTCTGCTAGGGTTGGTTCTGCTTTCCTCCTGGTGACAGATTATTATTGTTCTGATTTTTTCTTTTCTTTCTGGTATTGTTTGATTGATGGGGTGGATTCACTGTGTTCACCTATTCAAAATTTTGATATTGATGAATGGGAGAGGGTTGAACAAAATTAACCCCAGCGTGTGGTGGTCCTTATGGTGGAGCCATAGGATGTGGGCGGGTAGAAAATGGAAAGTACAGATTATGTTGAGATGATGTTCCATAAGGTACGTAGGAGGGTGTGGCGCTTTCACTAGTTCTTTGGGTATAGGTCGAGGTAGAGGGAGTACCGACACTTGGTTGGATAGGTGGGTGGTTTAGGGGTGCCAGCGGGGGTCCAGTTATGGGTGGAGTCAAGGAAACACAGTACGGTTGTTGATAAGGTGGAGGAGGATAATAATGGATTCCTCCATATGCCGACGGATATTGAGGTGAGCCATACATGGGTGGTTGTTGAGGCGGTGGGTTGTGGTGTGTAGTGTTACCAATCAATCTGTCTACTGAGTGAGACATCCCAGGTTTGTCTTGTCCAAATGGAATGGTTTTGGGGGTGTCCGGGAGTACCGTGTATAGGTATCTAGACTGGGCGTAGATGAGTTCGAAATGTTGGGTCTTGCTAATGGCTTCTTCTTCAGTATGGGTCAAGGTGGCAGCCACATCTTTGGCAAGGAGGGAGACAAGTGATTTGAGGAACCAATTGAGAAATTGTTGGGGGCTAGCGTCAGCTTTACAGAGGCTACGTCGCTAAAGCCATTCGTGGATGTGGTTAGAAATATGTGTAGAGGCGTTTTGTTTGAAATCTGAGAGTAGTTCAAGGCCATTTTCATGACGAACGGGTAATTGAAAGAAGGTAAAAAATTCTTTGGCCAAGGATTCAAAAGTCACGTGGGACCCAGATTTTTCTTCGACGTACCATTTGGCGGATGGGCCAGTGAGTGTACGTTGAAATAACCTCAATTGGATGGAATCATCCATGATTCTATTCGAAGAACACCATAGGTGAAATGTCATGATATGGTTGGTAGGATCATCTCTTTCTTTTCCTTCAAACTTGGGGATGTCTGAAGGGAGTTTCGTAGGCATTGCAGGCCATGTGAGGTTGTGCAATATGGGATCATTGGTGAGTTTAGTCAGATTCGATATGTTGAGGGAGGCTAAATATGGAATATGGGGTGGTGGCATAGGATTAGTTCCGACCATAGTGTGAGTGTTCTGAGTACTTGTTGGAGGGGACTAGGTGGGTTTGTACTTCCCCCTTGAGAGGAAGTTAGCCCCCCGATTCCATGTAAAGGAGAGTGAGTGGAAGGTGGACCTTGGGAATTGGACCCAAGTAAGGTGGAACCAAGCAAAGTTGATGCCAAGATAGTGGCACTCACAGGAGTGTGAGAAGGTGGAGTCGATGAGTTGGCAAGACTAGGAACTCCCCTTAGAATAGGAGGGAGATTTAGCAAGCATCTGGAACGATGGGGGTTCTGTGGGTCCCTTATGATGTCCGACTAGCTGAGTGAATGTGTGCGAATGGTGGTGAGAGTAATAAATAAACAAGAGCTTTTTCTGCAATTTTTGAACTTTACACGATATATATCCAAATCAAATGTAATCAGAAGGGTATCATACATAAAGTGTTTTGATAAAGAAGCATATATGTGGATAGGTGGATTTTGTCCACATGAGGGAACAAAGAAAAAAAATGATCGTGTCCTAAAAGATGTAACATCCTTCCTCTCAAAATAGCACTGGACCTTCCAATAGAACTCGACAGTGGGGTATGAAGCCACCGAAAGAGAAACTAGTGAAGGATGAAGCAATCAGTTATAATGAGGGGTAGAGGGGGCATATCCTGAAAGAATTGGTGATATTTCCTAATAGCCACACAAAATCCGATCAAGGTGCAATTGCAGCCCACAATTACCACCTGGGTAGATGTCTTAAAATTTGGTCACTAGGTACCTCGGTCAAAGTGAGACATTTAGATTTTCTGCCTAAGAAATGGGTCATGGGTTGGATCCCGTCCAAGAGGTGGGTGCCTGAAGGGGGGATGCACAGAACAACCGGACCTCATCCTTCGAACCTTCATGGTTATCTCCCTACCTTATGGTGTTAGCAACACTTGACTTGGAGGATTTAAAGTTCCCTATTTGACAACTTCTATTGTTTTGAAAATGTGAGAACCAAATAACGAGGAGTTATTTGGATGCCTATCCTCGAAATCCTACCTAGACTAAAAGATTTCTTTTGGCACCTCCCGTGGAGGAAAACTTAGTGAGTTTTTAGAAAAAATTTAGATGTGGTTGTTTGAGAGATTGGGGGTGTGAGACAATCTCATTGAAATTAAGTGGGAGTGGATAGTTTCATCAAGAAAAGGGTGGGGTGTTTCGAAATCACTTTGGAGGAAACTTGCTTCAACCTCCATGTTTCGAGATGAAAACTATGTGAGTGAGAGGTGACTTTTGTGTGTGAATGAGTGAAAGTGTGCCAATTTTTTAATGAATTAGGTGTCACCTTGCTGCATGTGGACTTCGCTTGGTCCTTACAAGTATTTGATTACCTATTTAGCTAAATGTCATTGGTACAACCTTGTGGAATTCAAAATTCCCTAGGAAGATATCATGTGGACATGTGGGTCCTTTACTATTCCTTTAACTCCCTAATGTGATTTAATCTAAGAAATCTTTGAAACTATCCTAGATTGTGATCATGTGGGTATGTATGGGCCCATTACAAAACCTTTAAACTTCCCTAGTGATTTAATCTAAGAAAGTGAATTTCAACACTATCCTATCTTTGTAGCATGTGGGAATGTATGGGCCCATTACAATCTTGAGATGTGTTTGAAAAATAAACTAAGAAGAGTCCCGAGGGGGCTATTGTCCTCTCCTAAAGATTTTATCTTTTTAAGGGAGATGAAATTTTCTTTCAACCTCTTTCTGATTCTCAATATCACTTTGGAGCAGGAGAGAAGATCATACTCAACATTTGATATCCAATTTCTAGTCCCAATGCAAGTTTTATATGTGATGTAGAATGATTCCAACTTTTAGTCGAAGCAATCCATCCATGTGGCGAAATAAAAAGAAAAAAGAGGAAAAATAATGATTTTTAACCCCTAAGTGCCTATGCGTTTTGCCTTATCCCTTTATATGAGAGGGAATGTAAGTGT
This sequence comes from Picea engelmannii, assembly GCA_009831015.1. Lineage (NCBI taxonomy): Eukaryota > Viridiplantae > Streptophyta > Pinopsida > Pinales > Pinaceae > Picea > Picea engelmannii. The sequence continues at coordinate 128,735 of ML777500.1, forward strand.
GGTTTAGATTACAACATGCATGGAATCGTCTTTAAGAAGGTTATGGGCCTTCAACAGATCATAAAAAATCTTACAATGTGTGCTTTTTGCACAGGTGCGTGGGTTTCAGACTAGACAGAGGCTCTCTGAGAGCCAATGCACAAGCTGAAAAAGATTTTTGAGTGTAGGTGCGCAAAAGGCGTTGAGTAATGCAGTGATTTTGGTGCACCTGCGCATGATGCGCGACTATGGGCCAATAAACCTGTGCACAACTATCACACAGTCGTGAAGAAAATTCCAGATGGAATTCTTTCAATTCATCTTTGAATTTGATGTGTTGCAGGTCGGTTTGGGACAGTTATGGTACCTATAGGTTAAATAAGTAAAAAGAAGAGCTAAAATAACCCAAATGGGGTAGGAAATTGATACCTTTCCCCAGTGGAGTCGCCAATCTGTTGCACCTCTTTCGTCACCTAAATGAGAAAAATAGAGGTGCTTACAAGCTTAGTTGGGTTAGCTAAGCAAGACAGCAGTAAAGGAAAGGGTTAGAAGAATAACCATAAAAGACTAAGCTAAGAACTAAACTAGGAAAGGAAAAAACAATTAAGCTATTGTGCATAGAGACATAAGAACAAGAAACAAACAAGACTCATGTCACCAATGGAAAGGATTGTATTAGTGAAAAGAAAACACCAAAGAGAAAGGGGACTTTGGGTCCCTTCTTCCTCCAAGGGAGGGCTCTTGGACCCCCAAGATTGAGCTCTTCTTACAACTTGAAAACTTGAAAGAAATGGTGAAATAATCCCAAGCTAACCCACTCAAAATGTGATGTGGATTGCCCAAATGGAATGGTGCTAGTATGCTCTTGATGAGAAAAGAGGTTTCCCCAAGCGAATAGCAGTAGCATAACCTTGCAAATGAATTCCTTGAAGATGTAGTGCACCCATGGCATTGTTTTATAGCACCACTTTGATGTATTGTGCAACCATATTTTAGTGTGAAAAGGGGTTGTTAAGGGCACCTTTAGATCTTTGACCAGCCACCCAACTAGATCCAACCGAAATTTGGATGTCAAATCGACTTGGAAGCTGAACCAAAAGTGGGTGGGAGGTCGACCAACATCATAAATGTGTCGTTCTTAGGTGTGCGCATATTTTAGCATCCACAATCATGCATCATGCGCATGTGCACTTTTCCTACATATCTTGATGGTGCATGTGTGCGTGCACCCTGTATAGTCATAGTGCATCCTGATTTTATAACTGGTTGTATAGTTTTGGACCTTTTGGAAATGCTTTTTTGGTAATTTTGGTCCATGGGTGAACTAATAGTTGTTTGAAGATGTTGGATTCCTGTAACCATTTGTAGATGAAATTTCAATGATAACACCCTCTCCAGGTTTGAAAGGCTAGTTTCGGGTCTCAAAGTTGGTTGAAATAGTTACCTATGTCATTTTTTTATCAACCTAACATATTTACAAAGTGCTAACAAGGTGCACATAAGGAAACAATCAAGGATTGGTACCAATGTAAGTGGTTACTATGCACAAGGTTTGGCGCAGAATAGAGAAACAACCAGCAGTCGAAGTATGATAGATAGGGGGCACCAGCAGAAAACTTGGAGAAGTGTAGAGCGCTATGGAAAATGACACCCCTAGAGGAATGACCTAATTATTTCATACTTACCTTATAAGGCATACCAAAAAACTGTTATACAGACCATGAACTACATATAGGAACTTCGAGTTGGATAGTACTACAACAAAATTTTACAATCACTTTCTCATTCTAGCATGAGAACCCCAACATAGATGCAACACTTAAACAGAAAACATGGGTTATATTCATTAAGGAACCAGAAGTCGACATCATAATAGAAGAACAACAACGAAACATATAGACATTTAAAGAACTGTTGTCATGCTACCATGTGTAGCAAGAAGCTACAGATGAAGATGACCCACGAGATATTTAGATCGAGGAAGTGGAAGGTGAAAGAGAAGTGGAAGGTCCACCTATAGAATCAGAAGTAATTGTTGCATCGATCAAGGTGAAGAAATTCAACACTGGGACAGTTGAGAATCCCAAAATGGACAGCATTGGAGACTACTGGGATGAACAAACAATAGAAAGCATAACAGAGTTACTGTGTGAGTACAACAATCTGTTCCCCAAAACATTTATAGAAATGAAGGGCATAAAGGGCGATCTAGGAGAAATGAAGATACCACTCAGAGCTGAAGAAATACCAATCAAAAAATGGCCATACATACTAAACCTGATATATAAGAAGAAAGTTAAAGTTGTGATTGATAGAATGGTAAAATCCATAATCATAAAACCTGTGGAAGAATCAGAATGGATAAGCTCAATGGTAGTCCAGGAGAAAAGACAAGGCGAGATAAGAATATGCATTGACTTGAGGAAGTTGAATGATGCATTCCTACATGACCCATTCCCTACACCTTTCACGGATGAAGTGTTGGAGAACATAGGAGGACAAAAAGTTTACTCATTCATTGATGGATTATCAAGGTACCACCAAATCAAGATAGCACAGGAACATCTATACAAGACCACATTTACTACAAAATGGGGATCCTACCAGTACACAATCATACCGTTTGGACTGAAGAATGTGACAACAATATTTTCCAGAGTAGTCATAGTTGCATTTAAGGAATTTATCCACCAGTTTCTAGAAGTATACTTGGACGATTGGACAGTCTATAGTCTATTGAAATTCCATGTAGAAGTCTTGCGGTTAATGCTAGAAAGGTGCAAGCAGTGCCAGATCTCATTGAAAATCAATAAATTTACCTTTGGAACATTGTTTGTGATACTATTAGGCCATATAGTATGCAAAAAAGTCTTACTAGTAGATCCTGCAAATATTGTAGTAATGTTTAACTTGCCACCACCAAAAGAAATCTGTCAACTAAGAGCGACATTGGGACACACAAGGTACTATAGAAAATTTATCAAAGGGTATGCACAGATCACCGTGCCAATGGAGAAATTGTTAAGGAAAGATACAAAGTTTCAGTGGAATGAAGATTGTCAACACGGTCTGGATACGCTGAAAGAAAAAATGGTCACTATGCCAATACAAGTATTTATAGACCGGGAGAAGACATTCCATGTACATGGAGATGCATCATCCATAACACTTGGAGCTACTTTGGCACATCCAGGAGCAAGATATTTGGATCATCCTATAGCACTTGCAAGGAAAAAACTATCAGAATTAGAGAATAACTATAACACTACAGAGAGGGAAGGCCTAGCTATGGTCTACACATTGCAAAAGTTCAGACATTACTTACCAGGAAAAAAAATTAAAATGTTCACAAATCACTCAACCCTTAAGTACCTAGTCAACAAGCCAATGTTGGGGGGGCAAGTCTATTGATGGTTACTGTTGTTTCAAGAATTTTATTTTGAAGTAATAGTCAAGCCAAGGAAATTGAATGTAGGACCTGACCACCTATCAAGGGTCACGAATGAAGAATAACCTACAAGTTTAGAGGACAAATTTTCGGATGCATGGTTATTTTCAGTCCTGATGACTAATGAATACTTTGCAGATATCATCCATTACTTGAGTACAATTACTGTGCCACGAGAATATAACAACGCACATAATAAAATCTTGGTAGTTCGGGATGTCGACTATCAACTGATTGCATGTCACTTATATAAAATGGGCGCAAATAACATCTTGCGAAGATATGTGCTAGAACACAAAATACCAAGGGTTTTAGCATAAGCCCATGAGGGAATAGAAGGAGGACATTATGCAAGAAAAACTACCACGTAGAATATATTGCATGTAGGACTATGGTGGCCGACCATTCACATTGACTTGAAATAATACTGCCATGGATGTGAGGTCTGTCAGAGGGTTGGAAAACCCAATAGAAGGGATGAGATGTCATTATGACCATGGGTAACTTTGCAGGTATTCAACAAATGGGAAATATACTTTGTGGGACCAATTAACCCACCAACAAAGAGGACAAGAGAAAGGTACATTATCACCGTGACATAATACCTGACAAGATGGGCGGAGGCAACACCAGTCAGAGATTGTAGCACGGAAACATCAACACACATTCTATTTGAACAAGCAATCACTAGATTCGGTTCCCCAAGGATTTTGATGAGAGACCAAGGAACTCACTTCATTAACAAAACTATTAAGGATATGACTGAAGAATTTGAAGTCAATCATCAAAAGATCACACCATATCACCCACATGCAAATGGAACAGTATAAGCATTTAACAAAATCCTTGAGAATGCACTGATGAAGATCTGTAATGTAAACAGGGATGATTGGGACCTCAAAATACCAGTATTATTGTGGGCATACAGGACCACATGCAAGAATTTGACAGGACACAAACCATTCATATTGGTATATGGACAAGAAGAAGTGGTTCCATTAGAATTTATGGTACCCAGTCTGCGCATAGTAGCAATTACAAATATGACAGAACGAGGTGTAGTACAAGACATGATGAATCAATTGATGATCATGGAGGAAGATTGGATCTTAGCAGGATTCCACCAACAAGTTAAAAAATCAAGGGACAAATATTGGAATGCCAGACATATCAAGAAGAAAACTTTCAAGGAAGGAGACTTAGTGTTGATGTATGACAACAAATCCATTCAGCATCAAGGAAAACTTAGAATGCACTGGTTAGGACCGTATGAAGTAAAAACTTTCACGGATGGGGGAGATGTACATTTCAAGGACTTAGGAGGAAAAAACCTTAGAGCAATGACCAATGGGAGCCGAATAAAGTTGTACAAGGACAGTGGACCACCCAGAACTTGAAAGTCACCGCGCAATAAAAAAAAAAGAAAAAAAAAAAGATAAAAGCAAAGCAGGATATCAAACGGTACCAATAGAGGTATAGTGCACTGAAAGGAGAAGGAGAATGCACACTCAGAATATGATCCCAAAGAATACAAGGACAATTGTTAGCTCAACACAAAAATAGGCAGGAAAGGCAAAGATGACAAAAGAAGCGCTAAGTGACGAGGGCTAGAGGAATTGAATGCCGGAAATTATTGATGGGATTCCACATTAATTGTGCCAACTAGAGATGGTGAGGGAATGTAATTGCAAGTATGAAGGAACCATAGGTTCATTGAATCTGTATTAAAGGTAACTTCTTCGACAAGATTCACACAATGCCCATACAAAGAAAGGACACAGGAGCAAAAAGCTTATTGCAAAATTAAAAGAGGCAGAGAGTGATAGAGAATACGAAGCAAAGAGAGAAGTTTACAGAGGTTGCAGAGGCTACTAAGGTCGAAAGATGATCGAATTTTACCACCATGGAACCACCAAAATAATTAAAACCAAGTGGGACTTCCAGACAACCCAGAATTAGGACTAGAACATAAATGAAATTGGAAGGAAGTGAACAACATCTGCTAGAAGTCATCAATGTGGACGAAATCCCATCATTGGATACAACACCAAGAAGCCCGAGACTCATGGTAGAAGAAACCCAATAGAAAACACCTATGGGCATGGACATCAATAGGCCAAAAGAGGGACAGGACCGAAAAAATGAAGATGCAGGAAGCCAAGTGCAACCAGAAAACCCTGAAGCAACCCCAAGAGTCAATGGGACAGATCTAAATCAGGAAGAAGCAGTTGAGCCTGAAGAGTCACATAAAATCATGTTGGAACACCCATAAGAGGGAATAATCGAAGATGTCACTAGATGACTGTAACATTATGCCGAAGAATGACCAATTGAGGCAGCAACCTTGAGTCATCCAGCACCACAAAAGGACAAGTAGACAATACCTAGGTCACCGTGTAGAGAACCCGCCGCAACAATTTTTTTGTGGCGCATACCAGAAGGGGTATGAGTAAAAGAATATTTTTTAGGTTATGTCAAAAAATTAAGGTACTCAGACCATGATGTAACAAACACACACAAGTTATTTGAGTTCGCAAAGAAAGTCTACCTAGAGACTGTGGGTGTAGATCCTTTTGGGGAACTAATTTATCAACCAGTCAAGTGGGCAGCAGGATTGGAAAAAATTGGGATTTTAGGTCTGTTGGACCTACCACACTTTGGCAGAGGACAATATGCAAACAGTTGCTTCAAGAAGTTGATGGCGATCACACATGGAGGATATTTGTGGCTAGAAAATCTCGTCTCAATAGACATAGAGCTCATTGTGCACATCACAGGGCTACCATCGTAGGGCATGGATCCTACATAATTTATTGACAAAACAAAGGAGAAAGCACTAGATGAGGAGATGAAAAATAAATATGCCACTGAAAGGGGGATGTGCGAAATCATTATCAAACGGATCAGTGACATCATGACAAGAATGACCATAAAAATCATGGCCTGGAAGTTGCTCAGAAAATGTCGCAAGGAGGAAGTCTTAGTTGGGGTTGTCACAGCTACAACAAAGTGTGTCGAGGGCACCATGATCAACTGTGCCCCTTATCTTTTGAATCTGTTTATATATGACTGCAACAATGCACAAGATCTGGGGAAAAAAAATCATTATTCATGGTTGATCATGCTGATAGCCATTATGGGATGGAAGGAACTGAACTATGCATTTTTCTCCACCAGACCCAAACTCAATCATGGAGCGAGATACTTATCTCTTGGAGCCGCTCCGGATGCCAAGAATAGAAGAATGAATACAACAATATTCGAAGGGTATCTTTACGATCTAAAGGATACCATCGCCAACATTTGGAGGATAAAACCACAAGCTATGGAAAACTACCAGGGCATAACTAACTTCAAGGCCACTAGACATCTGATGTTGATCTAGGTGTGAGAGGACCCCAACAAACAATGGATAAAACTGTGTTATTGCATCACGGAGGGGGGAATAGAAATGGCCATCAAGGATTGGGAAGATGAATGGACGGTTCCAATCCTCACTCAAGACATACCTGCAAGGGTAGAGGAGGAGGAGGCAAGGCCAAAACATACACATACTAAGGAGGTAGGGAAAGAAAAAACACAACCCCAGGAATTAACAGTGCCCAAGAAACCAAGGACAAGATAGACCAAACCAAAGCAGAAGAAAGGGGGAACATCCAAGATAGTATTCCAGGCTAGGAAGAAGAACAATACACAAGCGGCCCAAGTACAACAGAAGCAGACCGAGGAAGTGCAAGGGACTAAACCAAGTCCTACGCCACAAGAACCAGGCCATACTAAGTGGCCAACCACCTAGATGGGGGGTGTGTGCAAGAAGATGAAATCTCATAGAAAACCTCCAGACTAGACGATCACAAAGGATGATGCAGAAATGGTAGCGCAAATGGTCCAGGATCGCACATTCTAGGATTTTGAGAATGTTGTGCTCCAAAGGGATAGAATTGAAGAAGAGATGACAGACATGTGACAACTCCTCAAGAATATCAGGGAATCGCAGGTAGTCGAAAATAACATAGAAATGGTCCCATCAAGATCACAGACATGAAGAGAACCTGAAGAAAGCAAGCGAGATACAGTCTAGACAATACCACAACTAAGTACAATATTTCGCATTGACCCAGCATGCTATGCATGGACGAGATCGCAGGGTAGACACCCCTAAAGTATTTAACTCAATTGCAGTTGGTATTGTCGCGGATACCAACCAAGGTTCTATATAAACTACAAGTCGGTATTACACAGGAGTTATAGTCTTAGGAACGCACAGATACAACTGAACTACAATAGGTAAAAGATAAACAGGATGAGAAGGAATTGATATTTGAGTAGGCCAAGCTTGAGACCAAAGAGGAGAGTGAACATGTGAAGGGATTGGAGCATAAAGTGGTTGTAGCCTATGAGAATATTCCAAAGACCGCACAGGTGGACAAACTCACAACAACAGAGAAAATTGATCAGATTTTGTAGACAATCGATCAATACCAACAAGATATCGATAATCTCTGTGAGTAGCTCACACCTACCACTCCAGCGGAGGTGAGGGGGAAAAGGAAGTAGGAGGAAACAAATCAGATATAAGATATAGAATAATAGGTCCACATAGTGGATGACTTGTTCGACAAAGCAACATAACTATGGATGAAGATGGAAGAAGATCAACAAGTCTAGCAGTGGGACCAAGAAGGAGAAAGGATAAGTGCAGCTATCCAAGACCTCAAGTAGAGGCATAAGACAATGTCCATCATGGACTGTGTCAAAGGGGCGCAAGATATGAAGAGACTGCAGGAAGAACTCATCACTGCACAGATGTAGAAAAAGAAGAACCAAGCTCAAATGGAACCACTCCATGAATGAGCAGCAGAGGTCATCGCATGAGAAGAGGAATCCAAGACATATATGGAACAGACCCAGGGAAAATGTGCAAGGTTGGTGAGTGATGACATTGCAGTACAAACATTGGATGCACTCAAGGAGAAGACTGCACAGGCTCAAACGCAAGAAACGAAGCTCAGGGAGAAGTTCCAAGCGATCACCAAAGAGATCAAAGAAGCACACAAAGGTTAGGTGGCTCGGGAAGATCCACATGTTAGTGTTAGAGGCATGTTGGAAGTAGGACAAAGCGGAAAGAAAGGCTATTTTGGGAAGGAAGGTATGCACGAGGAAAGGGACATCTGGAAAGAAGAGAAACACACACGCATGCATGGAATACCTAATGATGATAGAATTAGTTTTTTTTCAATACACTATAATGGTTGGTGAGCCAGAAATGTATAAATATAGATACCTACGTCTTATAGAGGAGAGGGAGAGACGGATATAGAGGGTCTTGAGGAGGATTCCTTTTTGATAGCTAGTTGTAATATTTTTCTATACGACCTAATTTGGTAAGCTGTTGAGATGGAGAGGAGTAAGGAGGCTAGATATTGAGGGTTAAATAGAAGGTTGAGGATCCTGGTGTGATCTAGTATGGCTCATAATAGATCGCAACCCAACTAAGAAGAGTTGTAAAGCATGTGGTGCTGTAGTTTTGGAATTACTATAAAAAAAGAGCTCAAGATCCAGATCTTTGTGGACGTATCCCAAGAGAGGGTGAACCACGGTAAAACCTATGTTATCTGATCAAGTGCATGTGTTCATTACTGTTTCTAAGTAGATAGTAGCATGTTGAATGAAAGACTTGATTATATTCCATGAATAATCATGAATGACAATTTATTGCTTTAATAAGTTAAATAGAACTCTCAGTGCACACTTTCCAGATCTCCACTCAATCCTGGGATGCAAATAACTGAGTATTGCAGTCACCCATTAAGACTATCTTGGGTGAGACTGCACAGAACACTCTATGCGCTACGTTGCCTTATGGTTTACCAGAAGGGCCGATAATTTTAGAGTCTTTGTTGGAACCCTAGTAGGATTGAACCTTGGTTCAATCATGTTAAATATATAAACTCAAAAATTAATCCAACAGCCATAAACATTCTCAACTCCATCCCCACTCTAGAACTTCAGACCATTGAATTTAAAATTAGAACTACATTAATCATCTGGTCCAGGAGGGTTATTGCTAAACATACCCTATTGAAATCAGTCCAAACCAAGGCAACATAGATGGAGAAAAGTGTTCAAGAGTTCAAGGATTTCTTTGAAGAATTGTTTATTAAAGGCCTCCCATAATTTTGGGATGGCAAAGAAAAATTATATGATCAGGAAGAATACAATGCTCACCTCACTCAGTGTAGAATGGATCACTCCAAGTTTGAAATCCTAGAGGAAAATATGAAAGGAGCAACCCTGATTGAACCTCTGATTACATATTTTGAGATTTTGAATAAGTTCAAAGAAGTGAAAATTGGACTACTAGTCACGACATATGCCTCCTGCATTGAACTGGAGATCCTTATCAAAGAAATGATGGATTATGATATCCCTTCTGACTTGCAATGGAAGGAGATAGTACGGCTAGGCAAGACAATGTGCAATTTTCCAGGGTCCAGTAAATGATGTACAAGTGACATTGAATATGGAAGACCACATGGAATATCAAAGCAGAGAAAGTGGCAAGGAAATAAGTTGAAGCATCAAATGAATGAGCAGCTAGATCATGAAACATTTTCTTGCCAAATTATTGTAATCAGTTTCAAAAAACTAGAACTGTCATTTGTAATGTTTGTAATTAAATTTAGGAACCGAAACGTTTCATTTCAATTATTTTAATCGGTTTCAGACCAAATGAACTCAAATTTTATAAATGTTATGGGTTCCAAATGTATTAGTGTTGGAAGAAGTGCAAGAGAACAATTCTAGCTATTTGATCTTGAATGTAATTTTCTGAAGCTGAATAGAATACACATGCAGAAGTCTTGAATTTTCCATCAAAAGATTCTAATGGTGGTGGTTTGATTTTTGTCTTCTCTCTTTGTATGTATTTCATGTATTTTTTATTTCATTTACATTGTCTTCTGTTTAAATTGGATAGTTTAAAGGCCCAAAATTGATCTTGTGATGCTCTTGGATCAAGCAATTTAAACTGTGTTAAGTTCTTCCTAACTAATTCATAATTCATTTCATTAATTCTCTGATGTACTTACTTGTTTTCTCCTTTCTTCTTACACTCTGAAAATTTCAATTTAAAACTTAGATTCATCACCTCATTTATCCTTTATCCTTTGAGAGTTCTACCGACCAATCAGTGCTTCCATTCATTTTTAGAAGTTGGACTCCATAGCCCTAAGTGTCCCTACCTTTCCTTGCCAGCAAAATTATAAAACACCCCCCCAAACAACAAAACCTAGCCATTGATTTCCAAACAAATACCAAGTGACATAAGAGATCCCTCCTTGAGCTGAGCAGGCTAATACCCAGTTCTAAAGTTGGTTTGTAGGTTACCTTTGTTGTTTTTTTTATTATCCGAACAAATTTATAGAGTGCTAACATTCTGGCAGCATTGTTGAACCACTTAAAGCTTCAGATTTGATTCCTAAGGGTGACAATGAATAAAACACCTTATTGTCTAAGACCAAATCTACCATGGAGACTCCATTATAAAAGAGACCAGTAGCATAAAGTAGTTTGAGCTAGAAATCTTGGCTCCCAAGAGAATTCATACCAGGATAAACCTAGTTCTAGAAGCAGTGATCCCTATGTATAACCCTGAGAATATTGTACACAAAAGAAATAAAGGCCAATAAACACAACTTTGTGTCTAGACAAATATCTATCCTTGCCCAAATATGGAGTGACAAGTATTGAAGGCCTTGATTTCGATTTAAAATTTGAGCAAAATATGTTCAAGACTAAATCTGAGTCTTGCTTGAACGAGATCATATTTGATGAGAAGAGGTTCCAAGATTTAATTTTAGCTACCTCCACTAAACCTCAAGTGATTCATACTCATAACCAACAACCATTTCAAGTTCTTACTGTAGCCATGGCAGCTAGGTTTTCCCTTCTTGTTCTACCATCTCAGTTACATGATATGCCCTAGGAATATAATCAGAGGAGTAAGTTGTATGATTTTGAAGGCGATGTGTCATCCCAAAAACACTTAGACTGGGTCAATTATTTTATAGACTTAGAAGAAGTAGATTTTGAAGATGAAAAAAATGAGGTTGTTTGCATAAAGTCTTGTAGGAGAAGTCAGAAAATGGTTCAGGGCTCTCCCACCAGTAAGTATCCAAAATTTTGAAGCATTTGAAATGATTTTTCTTGCAAACTGGGGTGAAAAGAAAACCCCCCTCCAATTTCTAACCCATTATAACAACATGATAATGTAACTTGATGAAACAATCCAAGATTTGTCATCTAGATTTATCAAAATTTACAACTCAATTCCTATTGAAGTAAAGCCTCCTCCCAAGGCTTCTCAACTTTGATATGTTGATTCCTTTGAAAGTGATTTCAATTTTTTTTAACGGAAATAAGATCCACTTCACTAGATGATATGATGAGTGATTCAATAGAATTTGAATTAAATTTAATGGCTTTAGGAAAGATCAAATATAATTCTAATAGGGACATGAACAAGGTTCAAGATAACGCACAACCTTCAACCTCATAGTCATCAGAAGAGAGGTTTTAAATGATGATGAATACCATGGAGAAACTCATAGAGATGATGCATTTATATAATAAACCTAACACCAGAGAACATAATGATGTTCCACCCATAAACCAAAGGAGACCAACAACTCCACAAATTAGACAAAGAGATCAAAGGAACCAAGGTGATCAACAAATAAGACCTCCTTTTCAAAATAATTATGTAAATGAAAAAAATGATGGAACTTTTGAAGACAACATGCGTTGTTGTGATGGTAATGAAACATAGGTGTTTTTGAATAAAGAAGAATATGACTGGTTCATGGATGCAAACAAAATATTCATGCAGGAGGATGATGAAAGTTTGTTAGTGGAAAAGGAAGATTACCAGACAGACTTGCAGAATGCCATCATGAAATTCTAGAAACAATATAATATTCAAAACATAAAGGTGCCTGCAAATCCTCCAAAGGGAAATCCTTCCAAAGAATCTCAAAATAACACACCTTCTTCAAGTCAGCCTAAGAAAGACTATGTTGCAAAGGATGTTGTGGATAAAGGAAAGAAGAAGGAAGAACTTCCAATGAAAGTACCTGAAACAAGAAAGGAGACAGTCATCAAAGAGGTAGAAAAAACATCTTCTTCATTTAACCTTGAAAGTGAGATGGCCAAAATTAAAACTTATGTTCCATTCAATGAGTTGATAAAGAATAGTGCATATAGAAATCAGATCACTAAGATGTTGAAGATGGAAGAAACTTTTGATACTTTGAATATACAAGATTATCATCATGCCATCTTGTTTGGGTCACATGTAGAGGAGATTAGTAAGTCAGATGAGGTCCCTCCTTTCTATGTTAGTATGAAGATTCATGATATGACTCTACACAATGCTACATTAGATTCAGGAGCATCCCATAATCTGATGCCCAAGGTGGTCATGGACCAATTGGGCTTGGGCATTGTAAGACCTTACAAAGACCTTTTCTCCTTCGACTCTGTTATCACATAATGTTTTCTGGAGTCATATGTGTTCGTTGTTGAGAATACCTAAGTCTGTATCCTTTCCCCATCTCTCTCCTTTTCGTAGGTTAGATCTTGAATTTTCCCCTTCAACTATTAAAGTTGTTTTTTGTTTTCTCCTTTTGTTCGAGCGATCTGATTTCCCTTGATGTCTTACCCAAAGGAAGTCTTGGCCCTAAGCCTATCTGGTTTTCTCTAAGGATGAAAACTCGTCTCCTTTTTCAGTCACTGGTCTCCCTATTTTACCAACCCACAGCCAACTGTCTAGATGCTTGATTGTGCAGGACACAACCATGGACACAAAGGGAGACATTCAAAGCAGCCCGTTTCGAGCTTAAAAGTAGCAAGCAATTTTAATCTTCAAGGGGGGAGATTCCAGGAGCAATTTGAATTAGTGGCTCATGGGAATTTTTAATTTCAAAGTAGCATGAAGTATAGCACAAGAGAAGAAGGTCCAAATAGCGGAGGCCCAGAGAGAGCATGAGTCATTGATCTCGAGGGGGAGAGGTGGAATCTGATCTAAGTGTTCGAAGAAATGAGCTTCGAGAGTTTCAAAGTGAGAAGTGCATAAAATTTCCAGAGAGCCAAAGCTAGAACTCCCAAATCAATCGTGGGCCATTGATCTCAAAATCTTCAAGGATCCATTGATCTTAGAGGCAGTGCCTCCCCAAGGTCCTGAAATCCCAAAGTGCCCGAAGTGCCAAAGTGTTCAGAGACTCGGAGTGGATCTCATTCGTCCAAATATAGGAGCCACACGTCGTTATATCCCTAAATCGAATGGATTTTCTTGGGGCAAGTAAACGTTGACTATTGAGAAGTCTGAATCCCAGAGCCACGAAGGGATCTTAGCCGTCGATCTCAGGAGGTCCACACATCATAAGATCCATGGCTCTGGGTAAAAGCACTGGGAAAAGAGAAGTTTGAGTTTTGATTCTCTCATAGCCTAGAGACTCGGAGTGGATCTTGGTCGTCCATTCAAGAAGACACACGTCATTAGATCCATGGCTCTGGGTTAAAACACTTGGAGGCCTAGGTTTGAGTTTTGATTCTCCTGGAGCCTGGAGACCCGGAGTGCATATCAAACATCCAATTCAAAGAGCCACATGTCACCAGATCCATAGCTTCGGGTAAAATCACAGTAGATAAACAGGAGCTATCCCCTGATCCCTGGAGAGCCAAATGCATGTTGGCTATCAACAAAGACAGTTGTAACCCTTATGGTTTTGACACATGACACTCTTTTCAATTATTCTTAAACATGCCTCCAACCTGTTTTCAAGTGACACATGTTACCTCTCCATCTACGACACATCAGCATGGTGACATCTGGCCTCCACATCAGATCATCCTGGAAGGTGTTATTGTTCATCACCAAAAGTAGCGCCCCACCCCAAAACACACTTTTGGCAGATCCTAAAGTTGGTGGGTGAGTAAGCTTGGGGGTGGCACCAAATCTAGCCGATGCACCCAGATCTCAGATCATGACCAGATCTCATATCATGACCAGATCATCAACCATAGTCTATTGTGGGGACACAACATGATCATGAAATATTTTTCTTGAGCGGTCTCGCAATGGAAACCATTGTATGGAGAAAATACTACGTGGTGAAATGTGATGGATTGTAGGCCCAAAAGGAGTTTGAACCCAAACCACCTATGAGCAACCCTGTAACTACATGTTTATATGGAATCCTATTCGAGAGCAACAAGTGGTCACGCCCCTGAGCATTAAGTCGCGTTCAATATCCGAGGAAAAGTAGTTAATCGAAGGTAGGTTTGGTAGTTGAAACCTCGTTTCACCCCATAAATGGAAGGCATGGAAGGCCTGACCATGGGGACTGAACTGCCAGCCCATGGTACCCCTGCGAGCATATTTCCCTGTAGACCCATGATGATTTGAGTTTGCGTCTGATAGAGGGATGCACGTTCAGTCTGACAGAAGAAGTCGTCGACACAAATATTTTATTGTAGTGATCATATCACACTCTTGATAGTCGGTTACTGTTCTGAGTATAAATAAATAGTTTTATATTTTGTTATGGTCATCAACTGGTTGAGCAGAGCTCCCTATTTTGTAATGTTTTTATGCCAGAACTATTCTATGGTTATGTATCAGATTTGAGACTTTCAGATTAATAGAAGTCAACCTCTTTTCATATCTTTGTAAAAATTGTGCTAAAACACTCGGGCATGGAGGATCCAGTTGAGGGTTGTTATGCTATTATAATGTAGGTTTGATTTCAGTGGTATCATGACCAGTTTTAGTAAGCTTCCTTGTGATATTTTCCCCTCTTACACTGAATGGCTTGGGTATGGAGGATCCAGTCAATTTGTTGTAGTTGCACGGTGATGTAGGTTTGATCATTGTGTTGTTTGTACATATTTTATTGTCTAAATCTTGATCTTAAGAGTAATCTTGTGTCTGTTTTTTTCTTCTCCGAGATGCTTGAAGGGATGATGCCCATAGTAGTATTGTCCACCTTTCTTACTAAGTATTCCCTCTTCTCACACTTAAACTCAATTAACTGGCTGAAGTTAGTTGTGTCCCTCACTTCCCTATACATTTCTTGTCCAGTTCTATGTTGAACATCATTCATATATTGATTTTTGTCCATTGACCTCCACTCATATAAAATAAACATCCACCAAAAAATATGATGGGTACTAGGCTCATCCTTCCTCAATATGAGGGTCACTAACATTTATGGCACCATTGCTGGGGACGAATTGAATAATTTTCCCTGGGATAGAATGACAAAGAATCTTTGATTCTGACGGTACATCAGATATCAGTACCATTGAAGATTGAAACTTGCACCTGACGAGTCCACTGTTTCAACTCCACTTTTTCAATTCTGGCTCCTAAAGGCAGACACACGAGGTCCACTTCACTGCTTCCTCTAGAAATGCCTGAAGCTTACCTAGAGAAAATTATCATAAATGGAAAGACCACTCAAAAAGGTACCTCCATTGTCGTACGAAGTTTTTCTGATAATTTGCATAATCTCTCTTTACAAACTCCAGTAACTATTTCTAATTCTCCTATTATACAAACTGCTAGAGTTTCAAGAAATTTAAGTTTTGAGAGTTTTCTTGTCAATTTCTCCCCTCCTATTCTTGGTTTGGAAGGAGATATCTTTGACACCCCTTTCTCCTCCGAAGTTGTGAAGTGGAAGGAGAGAGATTTGACCTTAGAAGACTTTTCTACTCTAGAATTTACTACTCCTCCTCCTATTAGAGTTGTTGTAGTTACAGAAGGGGAAACCTTTGTTACCCCTATCCCCTCATATTTATATCCTTTTTCTCCCAAAAGAAAAACCCCAGACTCACCTATCTGAACTCCATCTCCTCTTGGTTCTCCTCCAGTTCACGTCCAAATGGAAGGTGCTAATCCTCCTAGAAATAGGATGGTTGAGATATTAGCTGCTAGATACTCCCCTCTGGTTTTACCTTGGCCTATGAATTCTCTCCCAGCCACAAAATACCTTAAGTACATGCCCCATTTCAAAGGGGAGGGAGACGTGACTACAGAAGAGAACCTTGCATCCTTTTATAGATTTGCAGAGATTCAAGCCATCAAAAAATGAAGATGTGTGGATGAGATTTTTTGTACAGAGCCTTGATGGTGATTCCAGGGATTGGTTTAAGGACATGCCTCCTAGATATGTTGATGGGATTGCTTCTCTGTATGATTCATTCTTGAGACATTGGGGGAATAAAAAAGGTCTCCTTTATTATGCTACAAAATTTGGGGCACTTAAGAGAGAAGAGGGGGAAGTTGTTTCAGACTTATCGAAGAGATTTAATAAGATGTATAAAAAGATTCTCGCTGAAATTAAGCCTACAAAAATCTCTGCCAAGATTACTTATGCTAGTGATTTTGATCCTGAGTTTTTCCTCCTATTGAGAGAAAGAATAGCTACCTCCTTGGCTCATATGAAAGATTCAACCCTTGAAGTAGAATCCAATATATTAGTAGTTGACAAGCTTAGGAGTAAGGATGATAGAGACAAAAGGAAGGGTAGGTTAGAAGCCTCGCCTTCTAGTTCCTATGCTTCCCCCCCTCAAATGGATGAAGTGACCAAGCTACTAAAATGACTTTTTGCTAAATGGAAAGGTGGGATATGGAGGGAACACAAAGCTATAGGAATACTCAAAATGATGATAATAGGCGTAGTTTCAAAAGACCAAACAATGCTCCTCAGATCAGCCAAAGAAACCAAAGAAACAGGGACAAAGATGATCACAGAATTCAAGATCCTCCCCATTTAACCCAAGCTGCATATGAGGAGTCTCTCATGGATAGTCAACTAAACAAGTTGAGTAAAGGAAAAAGGACCGACATAAATCCAAACAGATATAACCTTGGGTCCAAGAAGAAAAAAGGAAAGCCTTCCATTCCTGATCAAGCCGTTAGAACCGAAAAACTGGCTAAAAATGTGGCAAATGGCATTAAAGGAAAGGAGGCAAACCCACCAATGGTCAAAAGCCCAATCCAAAAAGTGAAGGAGATTCTGAAGTCTCCCTCATCTTTCATCTTTGAGCATGAGATTCAAAATATTAGGATCCTTGTACCTCTTTTAGAGTTGGTCGAGCACGAGGGATTCAAAAGGTACCTCTCCAAAATATTGTAGCCCGAACCTTCATCTCATTCCATAGACTCAGTCAACCTCCAAGATGAAAATCTATCTATCTTACTAGGACCTTTGGTAGAGGATAGAGATGATTCCTCACCTCCTTTTTATACATCATTGAATATTCATGAAAAAGTATTGCACAACTTCTTGATGGATTTAGGGGCATCTCACAATCTCATGCCTAAAATTGTCATGGATGAACTCGGGTTGGAGGTTACAAAAACCTACCATGACCTGTATTCATTCGATTCAAGGAAGGTGAAATGCCTCAGGATGATTAAAGACCTGGATGTCTCCTTGTTCCAACTGTCAATGAAGAGTGTGTTCATGGACATAGTGGTAGTTGATGTCCCCCCTAAGTTCATGATTCTCTTGTCCATATCATGGATCAAAATACCAGGGGGAACTTTTCATATGGATCTGTCATATTCCACCATTCCTATGTTCGGAGGGGAACATAGAAGGCTTTATAGAGAAGCACAAATTTCCTACATTATCAGTGATGAAGCCAATCCCATCAACCACCCCATTTTCTCAGTCGATACTGATTTAGGAACCAATATTTTATATCTATATGATGTTCCTCAGCCTCCTATTGAAAATAGAAAGAAACTTATTACCTTTTGCAAAGAGCCTCCCCCCAAGACCTCTGTGTGGAATTTTTCTTTATGGAGCCTCTTCTAAAGAAAGAGTTGGTGCTGGAGTAGTTTTTATTTCCCCCACCCAAGAGACCATATCTCTGTCTTGCAATTTGAAATTTGAAACAACAAACAACATGGAAGAATATGAGGCTCTTGTCTTGGGATTGAGAGCTGCCAAAGACATGAAAATCAAGGAGCTGGCGATTTTTGGAGACGATGAGTTGATTGTTCATCAAGTTAGAAATCTGTATCAGGCTAATTACCTGAGGTTAAGGGCCTATAAAAATGAAGTATGGGATATGAATGGCGGTTTCTTCTTGGATTTTAATATTTCATTTGTTCCAAGGGAGGATAAATCTATGGAAGATTCCTTGGTGGTCTCAACAAGTAATTTCAAGGTACCTTTTCCCCCAAAACTCAAGTATGAGGTGGAGATAAAATACAAATCCTCTATCCCTGACAATGTCAAACATTGGAAGGTCTTTGAGGATGATATTGAGATTAAGAAGTTCCTTGAGACTGTGGATAATTTTTTTGATATGCATATTGATCAGGATCAGGAGTCTGAAGAAATCCCTCATGCTGATGTTTTTATGAATAAGATTGCTAACCATCATATTGTTCAGTTTCCTAGAAACCATATTCCAAAGGGGCTTGTCCATTTGGAGAGATTATTTGATAGAAATGTTGTTGCTGTAAAGGTTGAAGGATCAACTGAAGAGGCTGGTCTGACTGAATGCAATCTAGGAACCGAGGAGGATCCCAAATTGGTCAAATTGTTTAACAACTTGTCAAAAGAGCAAAGGACTGAGTATGTAAGACTCTTGAAGGAGTTTCTTGATGTTTTTTCTTGGACTTATGAGGATTTGAGAACATATGACACCAGCACCATTGAACACAAAGTCCCTTTGAAAGAGGAAGCCAAACCTTTTAAGAAGAAGCTCAGACAGATAAATCCCATGCTCCTACCGATTATGGAAAAGAAGGCTTATGCTTTGGTGAAAGTTGTCAAGGCTTTCAGGATCTATATTTTTCACTCGAAAATTATTGCATATGTCCCCTTGGCTTCAGTGAAAGAGATACTGATCCAAACTGATATAGATTGGAAAAGAAGCAAGTGGATCACCAAGATTCTGGAGTTTGACCTAGAAATCAAACCCACTAGGTTGGTGAAAGGCCAAGGTTTGGCCAGGTTACTGGTTGAATCAAAGTGCGAGGAATTAGGGGTTAATTTCATGAATATAGACTCAGAAAATAATCAAGCTGAGATTGTTGGTAAAGACTCTCATGTCAGCCCCAACTTAGCAAGATGCCCTTGGTATAAAGACATCATATACTTTCTACAGAAGTTGAGGCCCCCTAACGGTTTGGGTAAAAACAAGGTGAGATATTTGAAACTCAAAGCAATCAAGTATTGTATCATCAATCCAATTTTGTACTAGAAGGATCCTCTGGGAGTCATGTTGAGGTATCTAGACCCACATGAAGCCCAAAGAGTTATGTATAATCTTCATGACAACTCATGTGGGGGGCATCCTTTTTGGAGTACCACAATGTATAAGATCCTCAGACCTAGGTATTTCTGGCCCAACCTTTTTATTGATGTTTGTGCAAATATTAGAGCATGTACAAAGTGTCAAAAGTTTGCTGGAAAGCAACATCTCAAATATTTTTCTTTGAAACCTGTAGTGGTTTCTGGACCTTTTCAGCAATGGGGTCTCGACTTCATTAGGGATATCCACCCATCCTCGAGTGGCCAGCACACGTGGATTTTAATCGCCACTGATTATTTTACCAAATGGATAGAAGCCATCCCTATAAGGAGTGTCTCCCACAAGGTGATCATAAATTTCCTTGAAGACATCATATCTATATTTGGTTGTCCAAGCAGGATTGTCACAGACAATGTTGCCTCTTTCATAGTTGAGCCATTAATTAATTTCTGTGAGCAGTATGGGATCACACTAGTCCATTCTACTCCCTACTACCCTTAGGGAAATGGTTTAACATATTATTCTAGCAAGAGCCTCATAAATATCATCAAAATACTATTAGAAGACAACAAGAAATCCTGGGATTCGAAGCTTAAGTTTGCATTGTGGGCTAACAGAGTTACCACAAAAATATCACATGGCATTTCTCCTTTCCAGCTAGTATATGGCGTTGAGTCAATATTTCCTGCTCATCTTTCTTTTCCTATGGTGAAGTTCCTCCGGGACTACCAAGGAGAACCTAATGACATGGTCAGGAGGATACTATAGCTAGTAGAAGTGCAGTAGACCAAGGAGAAACTGCTCGATAAAGCACAAGACCATTAGCAGAAAATAAAATGATCTTTTGACAAGAGAGCAAGCAAGGAAACTTTCTAGGTGGGGGATCTAGTGCTCAAATGGGATGCACCCAAGAAAGACAAGGGAAAACATGGTAAATTTGAAGCCTTGTGGATTATCCCCTTAAAAATTTCTGAGGTTTTTATGAACAACACTTATGAATTGCAGAACTTGGAGGATTCTGAGGTTTTGGGTGGCCCTGTCAATGGGCATTTTCTCAAGATTTTTTTTTTTTTTAGGCCATGATCGACATCCCACCATTGTAAATACCACTCCCTTTTTGTTTTGTTTTTTTAATTTTTTTTTAATAAGATACTCCATAACCCAATAGCTAAGGCACTAGAGTTGTGTGTTCTTGGCAACTCCCAGGGACCATGCCATCCCCTGTGGAGCCAAATGTTATCACATACTAGTGTTTGTAGTCATATGTGTTCATTGCTGAGAATATCTAAGTCTGTATCCTTTCCCTGTCTCTCTCCTTTTCACAGGCCCCCGTGCTAATATATGTTATCATGAAATTTCAGTGATAACAGATTTGTTGTATCCCTTTTGTCACCTAAATGAGTAAAAGAAGGAAACTTACAAGTCCATTTGGGTTATCTAGATAGGACAGAAGTGAGTGCAAGAGTTAGAAACATTAAACACAATATGAAAATAAACAACTAATATAATAACAATTAAAGAAACTAAACTAATGTGCATAAGGGAAATAAAACAAAAGAAAGATCTATATTCATGCCACCAATGGATAGACTGTATTAGTGGAAAAAAACCAAAGAGAAAGGGAAGCTTATGGGTCCCCTCTTCCTCCAAGGGAGGGATATTGAACCCCCAATGATTGAGCGCTTCTTACAAATAACAAACTAAAAGGAAATGGTGAAGAAATCCAAAGCTCATTCACTCAAGAGGTGATGTGAATGGCCTGATGAAATGATGCTTATATGCTCCAATGAGGAAAGAGGTTCCTTCTAGGAGAATAGAGGAAGCATAACAATAAAAATGGATTATTGGAAATATACTGCACCCATGGCCTCTTTTTATAGAAAATATTTCAGGCATTATCTAACCAGTCTTTAGTGTGAACAAGGGGCCCTTTAGGGCACCTCTAGGTCTTTGACCAACCCCTCACTTGGATTTAGCTCGGATTTGGGGGTCAAATTGACTTGGGAGATGAACCATAAGTGGGTGGGAGGCCGACCATAATCATTAATGTGTTGTTCTGAATTCTACGCGGCTTTTTTCATCCACACTCGCGCATCGGGTGCATGTGCACTTTTCTGGATTTTTCGACTGGTGCACGTGCGTGCGCTTCCTTTGCATTCTGAGCGCATGCTGATTTTATAACCAGTTGTATAGTTTTGTGCCCTTTGGAAATTCATTTTTTGGGCCATGGATGAACTAATAGTTGTTTGGATATGATGGATTTTTGTAACCATTTGCGGATGAAATTTCAGTGATAACAGATGCCCCCTGATGTATGAGGTTAGGAGCATACGTATAGCTGAAAATACATCAATGTTTATTCTACTGAGAGTATATTTGTAAGAAGGAGTTTTGAGGGGAGTTTCAAGAGAGACCCATTGGAGGTGGAGGGAACCTATAGGACCCAAACAATTCACAAGGTGTGGAAAAAAATTAAATTGTGTACAAACAAGGCAGGCATGCCCCATGCTCGTCTCATGTAACTCAGAAAATGTATGAGACAATAAATGAAACTGTGTGTTGGTGTAGATGAAAGAAGTGCCCTTGGGGGTGAGTTGCTAATGGCATAGGAAAATTCAGATGGTGAACAAACTCTGAAAAAGAGGTGATGAAACCTATGAGAAGCGTCGAGGAGTCGTAGGCATTGATGGCCCAACAATTTTCAGAGGTCTTCAGAAAATATAAAAAAAACTACAATAGTCAACAAGTAAGAGCCACCGCAACATGAGAAAGTGTTGAAGTCGAATTTCATGGGGGTCAACGACAACATAGATCAATGATGATTCTCTCTATGTCGTCCAAGACTCCTCATTGTGGAGGTAATGAGAGTCAAGATACTGTCAGCCTTCTGGGAACTATGTTGATGTTGACAGAAAGGGAGACACGACTCCAAGAAGTGAAGGGCTTCATAAAATCTACTAGAGAAGATCAGGAACTGATGAGGAACATGGAAAAAGTCAAGAAGTGGTGAGACTCAAGACTACCCTTGGTTGGGGATATATGTAAAGGATGAGTGACAACAACCTGTGAAATTGAATCTAGCATCAGGGGGACAACTAGGCTCAGGTAAATTGTGCCAGAGGCGTGACAAGGTGGAAAAGTGCAAGGATCAGAAGTGTATGAACTACAAGATACTTGAGGTTTATGGATGATGTCAACAAGGGTAGGAGGTGAAAAATGCTCCAACCAAGGGTGACAGGGGTTACTTTGCTGGAAAAGGAAGGTCGCTAAAAGAGAGAATAGAAAGATATGTAAATGTGAGAAACAAAGGTTTTGTACAATTACCAAAGGAATAAAGAATAAGTTGGGATAGCTGTGCAGATATAGAAATGGGTTCCGCATTGCAATAAGGTTAGCCGGTGAGGGCACAAGTTCCTTGGAAAACAAGTGGAGGGTGGGGGCCCCGTAGGTGGGTTTCTGCATTAGGGAAATGAATGGAGGACAATATGCAAATGGGAAAAATGAGGGTGGGTGAAATGGAGGGTTAATGATACTACAGAGGTGCAACCAAATGGGAACCATAATGAGATTACCTGGGAGTCCATTATGGGAAAGCTAGAAAAATGAGGAGAAAGAGCATGGGGATGATTCTCAGGAATGAGAAGACTATTGGGACTCCCATCCCTAGGGGGTGAAAATAGCATGAGGGTCAAAGTGCTAGAGGGGACTATAATTGGGAAAAATCATGTGGGAGAGAGTGCTACCACTTGACAATACTTAAAATGCAGCAGAGGTGTGAGTACTACAGAACCGGGTGGGCCCCCCCTAGAGACAAAGATAAGAGAGTGTGACTGGGAGATGCAATTATATTCAGAGGGAAAGAGTACATGCTAGTGTTGATGATATACCTAAAGGAGACGTGCTGATACATGGTGACGAAGTACCTGCACACATAAAAATTGAATACCCGACGTGAACAATATCTGAAGATAAAGAACATATAATAGTTATTCAAGAATTGTGAATATAAGCATGCATACTTGGGTAGGATGTGATAAACAATGTGTCCTCCGGGGCTGAGGATAGATGGTGACCGGGGGATGTGACTGTGTAGGGGGCAGGATCTTGATCCTATGGCTGAATATGGATTGGAAAACGAACGACAAGAGCTCTTGTAATTGATCCTGCAAGTTTGGCAAAGGGACTATATATAGTTGTGGGGCCCACAATTCCACCTCATTTGTACATGCTGTCTTAGTGAGTGGACGAGAGGTTTTAGACAAGATTTGGAGATTCTAGTAGATCGAGCCAGCCGATTTAGGATCAACGAGTGCCAAGTTAGTGGTCATATCCTCCTGCATAGTAATTAGGATTTATTTTTTGGGCAGGGTTGTACGGATGGCCGTACAAGAGGATTTTGTGAGGGTGGGCCCCCCAGTGCGTGGGAAATCAAATGATTCATGCACATGAGTGCATGACTATAATTTGGACAACCATGCATGGTGGTTCCTGAATGGGGAAAATAGGTGCGCATTGGATGCGTGCCTATTCAAAGAATCGTTGCGCATGCATGTGCGACTGTGTTCATGATAGTTGCGCATGTGTGCGCAACTGTGTAGTGAATAGGTGCGCTGGGATGCACGTCTATGTGTGTTACAGGGGCACATGCATGTGCCTCTGTATCACCGATAGTTTCACATGAATGCACTACTGTGGGATGAGCATGCACACATATGTACGTGCCTGTGGGGAAAACAACCGTGCCCTTAAGGCAAAGTTG
Source organism: Picea engelmannii (assembly GCA_009831015.1). Lineage (NCBI taxonomy): Eukaryota > Viridiplantae > Streptophyta > Pinopsida > Pinales > Pinaceae > Picea > Picea engelmannii. Next base: position 153,259 of record ML777500.1, read on the forward strand.
AGGGGTGTAAAAACTTATCTTTTTTGGATATTTTGGTGTTTTTATGGATTGTGATGTCTGATCAATTACTTGTATGTGTGGATGCAAGTGACCAGTTTACAATGCCAGTCCACTGGAGGGAGAGATATTGGGCACACCTGAGAGAGGTGGTGAGAGATGAGGATCCCGGTGTACGGGGACCTTTGGAAGCCTTTGGGTTGCTAAATTTTTTTGAGTGTTCACTGGTGTGAGCATAAGAGTACCTACTGCAGTTCCTGATGTCGATGTGGAGCCCTGATATGTAGTGCTTTATTATGTGAGGTGAGCTTCTCACATTCTCTGTAGTAGAGGATGTGTATTTTTTGACTGGACTCCCTTTTCGGGGAACCCTGCTACCAGCTGAGCCCGTGTTACTCGAGGATGGAAAATTGGTTGTCCTAGCCCAAACCTATTGTTAGAGAGAAGAATTCATGTCCAACTCCATGGTGAGGATTGGGGTTATGGACACCCTTGTGCATCGTTGCATTGCATCGATGATTGTGAGGGTGTATGGATCTCTCGCTACTCAGCAGATCAATGGTGGTCAGTTGAGGATCATGCAGACGGAACTGAGTGGTGAAATTTTTTTCTGGGGGTTGATGTTACATGCCAAGATGGTGGGGATGCTCAACAGGTGTCAATCTATGGACTCAGGGGACTTTTCCTTTGGGTCAATTTTGGTGGCTTGGTTTTTGGAGAGGGTGCCTATGTTGCACCCAAGAGTTTTGTTGGATGCGTTGGGTGTGCGAGAGTCGTGACTGAGGCGGTGGGTAACAATTTTGGTTTGGCATGGGGGTGGGGAGGATGGCGATTAATTTATAGACAAAGTTTCATGGGTTTGGCATCAGATGCCATAGATCATACTCTGATCCCCATATAGTGGGGTGGAATTTTGGTAGGACCTAGATATGGTGCTACCCCCCAGAGAGGTGTTCGATCGTAGAGGTATGTTGATTTGTTTGATGTTTTGATTTTTAGATAGTATAAAATATGTTTTATGGATGGATGGATGTTGATGCTATCATTTGTGTGTTGTTTGTGCATATGTTGGACCTTGTGGGTGGGAGGTAAAGATGGTCAGAGTGATGGCTCGTTAGGGGCCCATGAGACCACCATGTGGGGAGCCACGGGCAGGGGAGAGATCGCAGTAGGATGAGGTTGGTAAGAGGTTGGATGATGATGAGAGATCAGTCCAGAGATGCCAATTTGATGACGGTGGTGCAGGGCCTTCACATGCTCCTTCGGCGGGGGTCGTGGGAGAGTTCAAGGATTTTCGTCGTTGATTAGAGGTGGTACTATAGGGAGTGTCGGAGGGAATGTGGATGTATATCCAAGATGAGGGAGTCTTGGAGCAGTGTGTGGGCCTTCCGGTGGAGTTGCGGACCCTGATCCAAAGAGCAGTTGTAGCGGGGGCGACTATGATTGGACAGTTTCCCCCAGGACTTGAGGGACCCCTAACTAGTGGGGCACCTCCTCCAGAGAGAGGACCAGGTGGTGGGGCCCTAGAGGTTCCATGAGGGCCTATAGTATATGTTTCGTTGTATTTTTAGAGGCTTGTGAGCCCATTTTGTATACGGTGCTCTGACATCGATTTTGTAATTATAGGGGTGAGGTGGTTCAGTTGCCTACGAATATTGGACATGTTGTACTATTTTTTGTAAACATTGATGGCATATTGATCGATATATATGGAGATACATTTTGGATCTATATGATGTTCACATGATGATGATTTTTAATGCTTTTTATGATGTTTAATCTTTATGTTGTGACAGACTCTTTGATGATTTAAGTATGTGTAACGGTATCTTGATGTGATAAATGCCAATCCAACAATAGGTTAGCCATGTTATCTTCTATTTGATTCAAATGTCATGGAATATGTGTAAATATGATTGAATCAAAATGTCAAGATAAAATTCTAACTTGCAGGTATTTGCGGAAGAGGCAAGGATCGCGGACACAGTACACATTGTTGAGCTGAAGGACCACGAGCTGGGAATCGAGAAAGATGCTAAGGTGACAAATATGGTAGTGACTGGCTTCAGCAAGGGGACCAATGATGATAGTGTATTCGTCTTAGTTGTTGGTTGCTGAGCCCAAACACATGCTGCTGGAATGGACAAGTTCATGTGAGGGGGTATAGAGGGCCCAAGTAGCCGAAGCGAGATTCTGTGTCCATCGGCTAGCTCCATCGGTGTAACCGATGTGGTAGCCCAATGGAGGTGGCATATGTAAACAACACAAATGATATGTTAGACATAAGGCATGGAGGGGAAGGAAGAAGACTAAAAAATATACGAAATGTGTACAAAAAAGAAAAATCCTAGTGTAGAAGGGCTACGCTAGGGTGTAAAATTTCTTTAAGTACAACCCATTGATGGGTTCTTTAAGAGGGTGGCCTTTGGGAGAGGCCAGGATGTATGCGCCTTTGGTGAGACAATGTTGGATGATGTAAGGTCCATGCCATAATGAATCAAATTTTCCATGGTCAAGGGTATCATGAGCGATATCATAAGCAAGAATGGGGTCACCTTCGTTGAATGAGTGAAGGTTGACATGTCGATCAAAGGTGGCCTTCGATCATTTTTTGGTTGCTTCATTATTTTGTAATGAAGACTGGTGGTCTTCATCCAATGATTCTAAGTTTAGAAAATGCTGCTTCATTGGAGCAGTGTCGGGTAATAGCTCAATAGCGATGCGTAAGGTGGGAATTTCACACTTGATGGGGAGAGTTGCATTGACCCCATGGACAAGATGAAATGGTGTAAAGCCAGTGGAATTTTTAACTGTTGTTGTACGATAAGCCTACAGTGAGGAAAACAACATATGATGCTAATTGATCTTATGTTTGTTAATTGTGTGTTGTAACATGGTTTTGAGGACCTTGTTGACCGCCTCTACCTGTCCGTTGGACTGAGGGTAGTATGGGGAGGTGAACTCGTGAGAGAAGCCTAACCTAGAGGAGAGTTTGATGAAAATTTCATTCTTGAATTGTTTCCTATGATCAGAGACTAACTATAGTGGGACTCCAAAGTAGGAGATGATGTGGTTAAAGAAAAATTGTGTTGCAGTGTCAGTGGTGTTGTTGAAGGTAGGCATGGCTTCAGCCCACTTGGTTAAGTAATTTACTGCCACGATAATGTATTTTTGTCCATTGCTAGATGGAGGGTTGCAAGTCATGAAGTCTATGCAGCATTTGTAAAAGGGGTTGGTATTTATGACTGGGTGTAAAAGAGAGGGTGGTGATATCGCTTTGTTGGCATATAGCTGAAATTTGTCACATCGCTTCACAGCGTGGATGCAATCGTGAAACAATGTGGGCCAAAAGTAGCCTACCCGAATGATTTTCTGGATAGTGGACATCCTTGAGAGGTGGCCACTGCAAGCATCATTGCGGCAGTCATTCAAGACTCTATCATCTTTGTCGATGGTCAAAAATCGATGAAGGATGGTTTCGACCCCACGTCAATATAAGATATCATTGATAAGGAGGTAGCAGGGGGCCTAGTGGTGAATACGTCAACAATCGTCTCAGGAGAGGTGGTTTCCAAACTTCTGTGTTCAGAGGTAGACGACGAGATCGTTGTACCAAGGATCATCTAAGGGGATGTAAAAGAGATGTTTGTTAGAGAAGTTGGTATTGATGGGAGAACTGGTAGTATCGAGGGAAATGTCGTAATGAGTTCGTCAAGGACGAGGGATTTCTTGCTCTTGGGTGTTGAAAATTCGAGGTTGTACTCCTGAAGGATGATGATCCATTGGGAAAATTTTCCATTAATTTACCAGCGATTGAGAAAGTATTGCATGGGGTTGGAATCTAATATGACTTTAGTAGTTTGAAGTAGAACTTAATGGCACAGTTTCTGAACTACGAGGAAAATTGCAAGGGCGAGTTCTCTTCGTGGTTGTATTTCAAAGGTGGCCCTGAAATATTTTTACTAATATAGTAAATTACATGCTCATGGTCATCATCCCCTAATTGGACGAGAACTCTTAGTGTTACTAAGACGACTAAGGCTGATAAGTAGAGGGTATAGTCGCAGTCATAGTTGGGTGGGCTAATCAATGGGGTATTGGAGAGTGCCTCTTTAAGATCATCAAAATCATTTTGGGCATGTTCATCCCTGGAATGGGATATTGTGACATAAGAGGTGAAGGAAACCATGTGCACAAGTGCCGTAATTGGGGACAAAGCAGTGTAAAAAGTTATATTTTCCTTGTAAGCTTCGTAGCTGGCGTAAATTCCAAAGGGGGGGAATTTTTGTAATGGCTTGGACCTTGAGGGGTTCCACAGTGATGCTGCGTTGGGAAACAATGAACCCAAGGAGGCATCCAACAGTGACGCAGAATAAACACTTGAGGGGTTCAAGTAGATATTGTACTCACAACATCTTTTGAAAATGATCCGTAAATCATCGATATGTTGAGTGCGCTTCTTGGATCGAGCAGTGAGGTCATCTAAGTATGCGAGGATGATATGGGCCAGATCATGAAAAATGTATGTCATGGCCCATTGAAAAGTGGCACCAGTGTTCTTGAGGCCAAAAAGAATGACACGATATGCGAAAGTACCCTAGGGGGTAGTGAATGTAGTTTTGTATTGATCAGATGGGTGAATCTGAATTTGGTTGTAGCCAGAGAAACTGTCCATGAAGGAAAAAGCCTCGTGGCCTACACAATCATCGATAATTTGGTCGATAAAGGGCATTGGAGAATTGTCTTTGGGATAGGTGTGATTGAGGTCACGAAAATGAGTACAAACGCAAATAGTGACTTGTTTTTTGTTAACAGGGACAGGGTTGGAGACCCATGATGTATATGCGATGGAGTATATGAACCCTGCGACACGTAATTTGTCAATTTTGGCTTTAATGGCTGCCACTTTGGATGGGTGTAGTGGACATTGCTTTTGTCATATAGGTGTGATATCAGGCCATGTGTCTATATGATGTTCGACAATAGAGGGATTGAGGCCAGGCATCTTTGTGTATGACTAAGAAAAAATGTCTCGGTATTCTTGGAAGAGAGATTTGTAAGTTATGAGTTCTTTAGGAGAGCATGCGGCGCCTATAGTGATTTCCTCTATAATTCCAGGTTTGATGGAAATATCGAGTTTGATGGTGGGGGAAATGTTGGCCATGTTTCCTTCTTCAAAAGTGTTGGGGGCAGGGATAGGATTATTGAACCAATCTATATGCCCTGATGGGAGAAAGTATTTTGTTTCGATTGCATATATGGAGTTGTGATTAGGAGGCATAAAGTATTCCTATGAAAGAAAGAGCGCTTTGTGATGGAGAAAATCCCATGGTAAATCGGGGGTAGTTAATTCCTCGAGGATTTCTTCATCACAGTGGAATTGTCGAGAATACAGGGAATCCAAGAGAGTAACATTGGTGACTATCACTGTAGGGGGGGTGACACAAGGGGGTGGTGATGGTTCGCTCGACATAAACTAAATATCAAGATATTGTGGGTTGAAAATGGTAGCCGAGCGTAAAATTTCCATGGGGAAATGAACCGAAGAATTAGGAGGAAATCCTCATATAAGATATCCAGGAACCATGGAGGAGTAGGGAGTGCCTCGGGTTCAAGAGAGAATATATGAACAACATCAGGGGATGGAATAGGGGAAATATCTGGTACCTCTGTCAATGGGCTAGGTGTAGGATTCTTAATAAGGGTCAATTGGTGACGCCTGTATTCAAGGATGGTAGGACATTGGTATGTGAAATGATCCAGGGATTCACAGAGAGAGCAAGGGAATATCATCCATTCATTAACTGAAGTCGTGACATAGTTGATGTATGTGATAGGAGTACTTGATAATGTAAATGGGGGAGACTCTTGTTGAAATCTCTGATGTACTGTCGTTAGTGTTTGTCGAAATTGAGGTAGAGCGGAGAAATGGTGGGTGTAATGGCCATGCTCTGAGTATATGGAACAGATGAATTTGGTTCGCATTCCTATGGTATCGGTGGTTGGAGATGTGGTGGTAGTACTTGGTGCGTTGGGTGGAACGACGAGCAATGTGGTTTCTCAAGGAAGTCGGATTAAATTTTGTAACTCAGGGAGAGAGGGACATTGATTTGTGGGGTGTCCTTCTTTCTCACATAGTGTGCAAGGAAATTAAACTCAGGGGGGAACTGGAGTGGTGGGATCTCACTTCTTCCTTCTGCCCCTAGATGTAGTGGTGGTGCTTGCAAGTGGGGGTGAGGGTGGTGCAGTGGGAGTGAGGACCGGTATCTACATTGGGATGCCTTCGGTTTGGGGAGGAAGGGATGGATGAGGGACCATCTCAAGTGGATATAGATACCATATTGGAATTTCTAGTACCATATTGGGAAGGGTAAGAGTTGTGTTTACCTGGAAAGATTGTACACTCGGTGGGGGGTAAAAGAAGGGGATTTGAGTAATGTCTTGGGGGAATGTCTCCCAAACCGGAAGGTAGCCTTGGGGGAGGGTGAAATCAAGAACAAATGTAGCTGAAGAGTTCTCAGGAAATTCCTGAGGGAGGAGCTCTGTGACTAGTGGGACGTCAGATAATAAGGAATCCTCTCTGGGAGGAAGGGTATCTTCAGTTTTTGTTCCATTGGATGAGATGATACATATTTTTTCTAAGGGATGTATGAGCGGTGGTGCTCCATGGTATGTCCCTAGCAAGGATGGGTATTTGAAAATTCCATGACCCATCTTAATGAGTGGGTAGGCATTGGTATTAGTGTGGACAAAGGGTAAGATTTTATCGATGTTGGAGGAAGGGTTGGGCTTGTAATGTGACACTTGGTCTATGGTGACGATATTCCCATTGCGGGTGAACATCATTGTGCTAAAGACATAAGAGGGCACAACCTTCATAGCATACATGTAGCTATGTCCGAACAAGATGTTGTAATTGAGCAGAGCGTTGATAACTTCAATTTCAATGAGGATAGTCTTGCCCCTGAGTACAACAGGGAATTTTTGAAAGAGCCCTTCAGGAGAGGATGGTCATCCATCATAAGCTCTTAGAGTGATGGTGGATGGTATAAGCTCGGGGGAGCCAAGTTTCTGCCATACAGTTTTGGACATGATGGATGTGGATGCACCTTCATCAATGATGCAGTGATGAACTGTGATGTTCCAGATTTTAAACGGTATTTGGAAAGCTACCAGAGAGGGGAGACGGGGTTCCCCACTATTAAGATCAAATGTGATGAGTTGAGTGTCAGCAGGGTTGACTGCCCCCAGGGAAGAAAGTAATGATTTCCGTTGAGTAGGACAGGTTTAAAGGACTTATAAAATGGACATGGAAGCAGTAGATTGTGCCAAGTCATTGACTAGACTATAATTGTGTGCCTCCCTAGCCTGAGGGTTGTTGACATTTTGTCTCAATGGGATGCGAGGAATATGAAGGGGTGTTTTAGTATTAGATCATGGAATCATCAAAGGTGGTCCAGTTGTGACTAGGGCTAGTTCTGAGGTAGTGGGAGAAGAGTCAGGGGGTGCATTGTATTGATGACTGCACATTTGTAGAAGAACTTCTTCCTCGCTAGAGAGGAGGATAGTGTGATATGCAGGAGTTCCCAGGTTAGGATACTGTCCCATCTGTGGTGGGGTAGGATGCATCTCCTATTGGGTGTTCATCACCCCTTGGTGTGGAATGGGGTTTTGCAGCACGACTGGGGGTGGTTGCTGCACATATTATTGTGGGGCCTGCTGAGGGGCAGGCGATGTTGGGGGATGTGGTACATTTCTGGATTCTTTTATCCATTTCAAGTAAGCGATTTGAGGGAAATGGTGAGTATAATGGCCATACTCACCGCAAAGGGAAAAAGGGAAGTTTGTTTGAAGATTGTTGTTATTATTCCCTTGGCATTTTTTATTATTTCCCCCATGGGGGTTCTGGTTCCCCTAATTCTGGTTTCCCCTGGTAGGTTGGTTCTATTGGGGGTGATTCCCTCCTTTTCCTGGAGTATTATTGTTTCATTTTTTCCCTTTATTTTTGGCATTATCCGACTGATGGGTCAGATTTTTCGTATTAAGGTGTTCAAAATTTTGATATTGTTGAATGGGAGAGGGCTGAACAAAATTAACCCCAGCATGTGGGTGTCCTTGTGGTGGAGCCATGGGTTCTAGGGGGCTAGGAAATGGAAAGTACATATTATTTTGTGGCAATGATATATAGAGTACATAGGAAGGCGTATCACTTTCACTAGTGCTTAGGGTGTAAGCTAAGGTAGAGGGGGTACCAGAACTTGGTTGGATAGCTGGGCGGATTGTGGGTGTCGGTGGGGGTCCACTTATGGTGAAGGAAGGGAAACATGGTATGTTGTTGATAAGGGGGAGGAGGATAATAAGGGGTCCCTCGATATACTGGCGTATATTGCAGTGGTCCATACAAAGGTGGTTGTTGGGGGTGTGGATTGTGGTGTGTTTTGGTACCAATAATTCAATCCATGGAGTGAGACGTCCCAGGTTTTTCCTGGATGAATGGAATGGGTCTCAGGGCATCAGGTAGTACAGTATATAAGTATCCTAACTGTGAATAAATGAGTTTGAACTGTTGGTCCTTGTCGATGGCTTCTTCTTCAGACTAGGGGAATGTGGCGGCCACATCCTTGGAAAGGAGGGAAACAAGTGATTTTAGAAACCAATTGAGGCATTGTTTCTTGTTATCTTAAGATTTGCATAGACTACATTGCCAATGCCATTCGTGAATGTGGTCAATGATGTGTGTGGTGGAGGTTTGTTTAAACTTTGAGAGCAGTTCAAGACCATTGTCATGATGGATTGGTAGTTGAAAGAAGGTAAAAAAATTCTTTGTCCAAAGATTCAAAGGTCACATGGGACCCAAATTTTTCTTCTACATACCACTTGGCTGATGGGCCAGTGATCATGTGTTGGAATAACCTCGATTGGAAAGAGTCATCCATGATGTTGTTTGAAGAGAACCATAAGTGGAAGGTCATGATATGTGTGGTTGGGTCATCTCCTGCTTTTCCTTCAAACTTGGGGATGTGTGAAGGTAGTTTGGTAGGCATTGTAGGCCATGTGGGGTCGTGCAATATAGGATCATTGGTGAGCTCAGTCATATCTGATATGTTGAGGGAAGCCAAGAAGGGAATCTGGACTGGTGGTGGAGGATTAGTTCCAACCATGGTGTGAGTGTTTTGTTTACCTGACCTGTGAGGGGGGTTAGGTGGGGTGGTACTTCCTCCTTGGGAAGAAGTGTGCCCCCTACTTCCTTGTAAAGGAAAGCTAGTGGACGGTTGACTGTGGGAAGTGGACCCAAGTAAAGTGGAACTAAGAAAAGTTGATCCCAAGACAGTAGTAGTCAAGGGGGTGTGAGAGGGTTGAGAGGATTATTTGGCAAGACTAGGAACTCCTCCTCGAATGGGAGGGAGATTCTGTAAGCGTTTGGAATGACGGGGGTTCTCTGGGTCCCCTATGATGTCCGACTAGAAAAATGAATGTGTGTAACTGGTGATAGGAGTAATAAATGAACAAGAGACTTTGTTTTACTTGGACCTTCACAATATATTTCACAATCATTTTGTAATCACAAGAGCATCATACATAAATCAATTGACAAAGAAGCATATATGTGGATAGGGGTATTTTTTCCACGTGGGAGAAAAAAGAAAGAAAATTCTTGTGTCCTAAAAATATGTAACGTCCTTCCTCTCAAATAGCACTAGACCTTCCAATAGCACTCAATAATGGAGTTTGAAGCCACTGGAAGAGGAAATAGTGAAGGATGAAATAATCAATTATAATGAGGGGTAGAGGGTGCATATCCCAAAATAACTGGCGATATTTCCCAATAGACACACAAAATCTGATCAAGGTGCAATTGCAACCCACAATTTCCACCTGGGTAGATGTCCTAAAATTTGGTCAGTAGGTACCTCAGTCAAAGTGCGGAATTTATATTTTCAGCCTCAGAAATGGGTCATGAGATGGATCCCGTCCAAGAGGTGGGTGCCTCAAGGGGGGATGCACAGAACAACCGGACCTTTGCTTTCAACCCTTCATGGGTATCTCCCTTCCTTATGGTGTTAGGAACACTTGACTTGGAGGATTTTAAAGGTCCCTATTTGAAAAATTCTATTGTTTGAATATGTGAGAACCAAATAATGGGGAGTTATTTGGATGCCTATCCCCAAAATCCTACCTAGACTAAAAACTTTCTTTTGGCACCTCCTGTGGAGGAAAACTTAGTGAGTTCTTAGAATTTTTTTATATGTGGTTGTTCAAGAGATTGGGGGTGTGAACCAATCTTGTTGAAATTAAGTGGGAGTGGATAGCCTCGTCAAGAAAAGGGTGGGGTGTTTCGAAATCCCTTTGGAGGAAACCTACTTCAACCTCCACTATGCTAGATGAAACTATGTGAGTGAGTCATGATTTTGTGTGTGAACAAGTGAAAGTGTGCCAAATTTTTAATAAGTTAGGTGTCACCTTGCTACATGTGGACTTCGTGTGGTCCTTACAAGTTTTGATTACCTAATTTACTAAATGCCATTGGTACAACCTTGCATAATTTTAAAGTCCCTAGAGAACTAGCATGTGGACATATGGGTCCTTACCAATCCTTTAACTCCCTAGTGTGATTTAATCTAAGAAATCTTCAAAAACTATCCTAGATTGTGGACATGTGGGCATGTATGGGCCCATTACAAAACCTTTAAATTTCCCTAGTGATGTAATCTAAGAAAGAAGATTCAAAAATATCCTATCTTTGTAGCATGTGGGCATGTATGGGTCCTTACAAATTTAATATGTGTTTGAAAATGAAACTAAGAGGAGTCTCGAGGGGGTTTTTTTCCTCTCCTAAAGATTTTATATTTTAAGGGAGATGAAATTTCTCCTCAATTGTTTTTCTGATTCTCAAGATTGCTCTATGGCGCTAGAGAAGAGCATACTCAATAATCGATGTTCAATTTCTGGTCCCAATGAAAGTGATTATATATGTGATATAGAATGATTCCAACTTAACTTTAATCAAAGAAATCCATCCATGTGGAAAAATGAAAGCAAAAAAAGGATAAATATGAATTTTAACCCCCTAAGTGCCTATGTTTTGACTAACCTTTCATGTGGAGAGGGAATCTAAGTGTGGTGCATATTAAAATTTGCATACAATCAAGCTTAAGAAGGCTATGGGCCTTCAACAGATCACAAAAACCCTTACAATGTGTGAATTTATGGACAGATGCGCGGGTCATAGAGTAGACAGAGGTGCATTTGGCACCAATGCGCAAATAAAAAATGACCTTTTGGTGCAGGTGCGCAGAATGTGCTAAGAAACAGAATGAGTTTGGTGCTCATGCTTGGAAGACGAGCTTGTGGGTTAAAAAACCTGCACACTTTCTGTTACATGGCCGGGAAGAAAATTTTGGATGAAATTCTCTTAGCTCAGCTCCGAATTTAGCTTTTTGCAGGCAGGATTGGGCCTGTTATGGTTCCTGCAAGTCAAATAAACCAAAAATAAGTGCTCAAACAACCCAAATGGGAAGTAAATTGATACCTATCCCCAGTGGAGTCGCCAATCTATTATATCCCTTTCATCACCTAAATGAGCAAAAGAAGGACACTTACAAGTCCAGTTGGGTTAGCTAGACAGGACAAAAGTGAGTGCAAGAGTTAGAAACATCAAACACATTAAGAAAATAAACAACTAATCTAATAACAATTAAAGAAACTAAACTAATGTGCATAAGGGAAATAAAACAAAAGAAAGACCGATATCCATGCCACTAATGGATAGATTTTATTAGTGGTCAAACACCAAAGAGAAAGGGAGGCTTATGGGTCCCCTCTTCCTCTTTGGGAGGGCTCTTGAACCCCCAATGATTGAGCTCTTCTTACAAATAACAAACTAAAAGGAAATGGTGAAGAAATCCAAAGCTCATTCACTCAAGAGGTGATGTGAATGGCCGGATGAAATGATGCTTATATGCTCCAATGAGGAAAGAGGTTCATTGCAGGAGAATAGAGGCAGCATAACAATACAAATGGATTCTTGGAAATATAGTACACCCATGGCTTCTTTTTATAGCAAATCTTTGAGGTATTATCCAACCGGTCTTTAGTGTGAACAAGGGGCCCTTTAGGGAACCTCTAGGTCTTTGACCAGTCCTCCACTCAAATTTAGTGCAGATTTGGGGGTGAAATTGACTTGGGAGCTAAACCAAAAGTGGGTGGGAGGTCGACCAGAATCATTAATGAATTGTTCTAAATTGTTCACAGTTTTTTGCATCCACAATCGTGCATCGGGTGCATGTGCATTTTTTCGGAGTTTTCGACTAGCGCACATGCACGTGCTTGCTTTGAATTTTGAGCACATGATGATTTTATAACCAGTTGTATAGTTTTGTGCCCTTTGGAAATGAATTTTTTGGGCCATGGATAAACTAATAGTTGTTTGGAGATGTTGGATTTATGTAACCATTTGTAGACAAAATTTCAGTGATAACACCTCCCCAAGGTCCCAAAGGCTCGAAGTGTCAAATTTTCTGAAGTTTCTGGAGACCCAGATTGGATCTTGGTCATCCAAATCCAAGATCCACATGTCGTTAGATCCCTAAATCCGACGGATTTGATTAGGGCAATTAAATGTTGACTATTGAGAAGTCTGAAGCCCGAAGCCACGAAGGGATCTCCACCGTAGATCTCAAGAGGGCCACACATCATCAGATCCATGGCTCTAGGTAAAAGCACTTGGAAAATAAAATTTTGAGTTTTGATTCTCCCGGATGCCGGAGACTCGAAGTGTATCTCAGTCATACATTCAAGAAGGAACATGTCATCATATCAATGGCTCCGGGTAAATTTAGTTGGAAGCCCAGGTTTGAGTTTGTATTCTATCAGAGCCTAGAGACCTAGAGTGGATCTCAACCATCCAATTCAAAGAGCCATGTGTCACTAGATCGATAGCTTCGGGTAAAATCACAGTAGGTAAATAGGAGCTATCCCCTGAGCCTTGGAGATCCAAATGCATGTAGGCTATTAGCACATATAGGTGGAACCCTTATGGTTTTGACACATGACACTCTTTTCAAGTATTCTCAGACACGCCTCCAACCTGTTTTCAAGTGACACATGTTACCTATCCATCCGCAACACATCAACATGATGACATCTGGCCTCCACCTCAGATCATCCTTCAGGAGGTGTTATTGTTCAGTGCCAAAAGTATCACCCCACCCCAAAGCACACTTTTGGAAGATCTTAAAGTTGGTGGGAAAGTAATCTTGGCAATGGGGCCAAATCTAGTCAGTGCACCCAGATCTCAGATCATGAACAGATCAACATCCACAATCTATTGCAAGGATGCAACATGCTCGGGTGATACTTTTCTTGGGCATTCCCGCAATGGAAACCATGGTATGGAGAAAATACTACGTGGTGAAATGTGATGGATTGCGGGCCCAAAATTAGTCTGAACCCAAACCACCTCTGAGCCGCCCCGCAATTACATGTTTATATGGAATCCTATCCGAGAGAAGCAAGTGGCTCCACCCCTGAGAATTAAGTCTCATTCAATATCCAAGGAAAAGAAGTTAATGGAAGGTAGGTTTGGTGGTTGAAACCTTGGCTCACCCCATAAATGGAAGGCATGGAAGGCCCAACCGTGGGGAGTGAACCATAAGCCCATGGTACCCTTGAAAGCATATTTCCTTGCAGACCCAACTTGATCTCTGCTCGCATCTGACAAAGGGACGCACGTTCAGTCTGACAAAAGAAGTCACTGACACTAAGCTTTGATTGTAGTGATCAGATCACACTCTTGATTGTCAGAAATTGTTTTGAGTATAAATAGATAGTTTTTATATTTTGTTATGGTCATCAACTGGTTGAGAAAAGATCCCTAATTTGTAATTTTTTGATGCCAGAACTGTTCTCTAGCTATGTATCGGATTTGAGACTTTCAGATTAATAGAAGTCAACCCCTTTTCAACTCCTTGTAAAAAATGTACTAAAACACTCAGGCATGGAGGATCCAGTCGAGGGTTGTTATGATGTTGTAATGTAGGTTTGATTGCAGCGGTATCGTGACCAGTTTTAGTCAGCTTCCTTGTGATATTTTCCCCTCTTACACTGAATGGCTCAGGCATGGAGGATCCATTTGAGTTTTTGTAGCTGCATGGTGATGTAGGTTTGATCATTGTGTTGTTGTGACTGTGTTGTTTGGACATATTTCAGTGTCTGAAGCTTGAGCTTAAGAGTTATCTTGAGTCTGATTTTTTCTTCTCCAAGATGCTTGAAGTCCTGATGCCCATAACATTCTTGTCCACCTTTCTTACTAATTCTTCCCTCTGCTCACACTTAAACTCAATTCACTGATTGAAGTTAGTTGTGGCCCTCACTTCCCTGTACATTTCTTTTCCAGTTCTTTGTTGAACATCATTCATATATTGATTTTTTTCCATTGACCTCCACTCATATAAACCAAACATCCACTAAAAACTCTTATGGGTACTGGGCTCATCCTTCCACAATCTGAGGGTGACTATTAGTGCTAACAGATTCAAGGAAGGTGAATTTCTTGGGCTTATTCAAAGATCTGGTGGTATCCTTGTCTCAAATTCCAACAAAAAATATGGTCATGGATGTGGTGGTTGTTGATATCCCTCCTAAATTTGGTATGTTGTTATCTATGTCATGGGATGCAAAGTTGAAAGGGACTTTTCAAATGGATATGTCATATGCCACTATCCCTATCTTTGCTCAATATAGAAGGTTGTACAGGGAAGTATTTCTCAAGTACATGGTCAATTACAAAGCCCATCCAAAAAAAAATCCCATTTACTCTGTGGAGACTGAGATTGGTCCTTCCATTTTATTTAATGACTCAAATTTTGAAGGGAAATTGTCGGAGATTGATATGGCTTCCAAAGACCAATCTGATCAACAAAATGAGGAAAGTTCAGAGCAATAAAATGATGCAGAAAATCAGATGTGGAATATGAGCTTCGATGGAGCTGTCAGCAGAGAAGGAGCAGGGTCTAGTGTGTGGATTAACCTCCCCAAAGGAAGTACAAAATTGTGTTCTTATAAGCTTGCTTTCGATTGCAAAAACAACAAGGATGAATATGAGGAATTAGTGTTGGGATTGAAGACTTCGAAAGAAATGTGTGCTAAGAGAGTAGATGTACATGGATATTATAAGATAGTTATCAATCATATAAAGGGTATATACCAAGCAAAGAATCCTACGATGATGGCCTATAGAAATATAGTGCTTGATCTTCTTGAGAAATTTACAGAGTATAATCTTTCAGTGATTCCAAGAGGGAAAAATCAGATTATTGATGCCCTATATACATCAGCCTCAGTCTTCAAAATATAAATTGTCCCTAACAAAAAATATGAGATTGAGGTCAAGAACATGCCAATAGTACCAAATAATATTAATTACTGGAAAGTTTTCGAAGATGATAAACAAATAGAAAGTTTTCTCAAGATGGAGGATGAATTTGAAAATTTGAATATAGATGAGGAATATTGTGGTGAAGAAGAAGCTGCAGTTGTGTTCACAAATGATGGTTACTTCAAGAATCAAATTGCTGGTAAAGATATAATGAAATT
Organism: Picea engelmannii; assembly: GCA_009831015.1. Lineage (NCBI taxonomy): Eukaryota > Viridiplantae > Streptophyta > Pinopsida > Pinales > Pinaceae > Picea > Picea engelmannii. The sequence goes on from ML777500.1 coordinate 168,850, forward strand.
AAAAAAAAACATCTTTCCCAAATGCTTGGTCCCATTAGAGAAACTCTTTGACAATAATGATGTGGCTAGAAGTCCTAAAATTACTGTAAATGATGGAGATGTTGAATATTGCAACATTGGGACTCAGAAATATCCCAAGATCATTAAGTTGTCCAATACACTTAGCCCAGAGGTCAAGCAAAGGTAAATCAATTTAATGAAAGAATTGACTGATGTTTTTTCCTAGAGTTATGAACATCTAAAAGTTTATGATACCAAGGTGATTCAGCATGTGATTCCAATCAAAGAGGATCATAAAAATTTCAAACAGAAATTAAGAAGAATAAATCCTTTTTTTCTGCCCTTAATTGAGAAAGAGATAAAGAAGTTGTTTGAATCCAAGATCATAGTGTCTCTGAAATTTTCTAAATGGGTGGAAAATCTGGTCCCCGTCAGAAAGAAGAGTGGAGAGATCAGATTATGTGTATACTTCAGAAATCTGAACAAAGTATCCCTCAAGGAAAATTACCCACTGCCTAAGATGGATCAAATTCTAGAGAAAGTGGTTGGTTCTAAGAAAATGTCCATGTTGGATGGTTTATTTGGGTACAATCAAATCATGGTACACCCTGATGATCAGGAAAAGACATCTTTTACAACACCATGGGGCACATTCATGTATGCTACGATGCCTTTTGGGCTCATGAATGAAGGATGAACATTTCAAAGGGATATGGATATAGATTTTTCTGATGAGAAAGAAAAAAATATTTTTATTTACTTAGATGATATCAATGTCTATTCAGAATCTGATGAAGAACATCTTAAACATCTAAGAAGGGATTTTAAAAAATGTAGGAATTTTGGCATTTCATTGAACCCCAAAAATTCTAATTTTGGCATAGAAGAGGGGAAGTAGCTTGGGCAAATTATTTCAAAGGAGGGAATAAATATATATCTCAACAGATTTGAGGGAATCCTAAAAATTGGCACACCCAGAAGCCAAAAAGAAGTGCAATCTTTCCTGGGGAAAGTGAATTTTCTGAGAAGATTCATCCCTAACCTAGATGAAATAATAAATCATATTGCTAAAATTCTCAAGAAAGGAAGTGAGATAAGTGAACCCCTGAAGCCAGAAAATTGTTTGAAGATATTAAAGTGGAATTGACCAAAGCCCCATTGCTCGCCAATCCTAATTATGAAAAAGACTTTATATTGTTTTATTTTTCCTCATAGCACACCATTGTTGGTGTTTTATTACAAAAAGATGAACATAATTTTGAGAGGCCTATAACATACTATAGCAAGACATTGATGGATTCCCCATTGAAGTATGATATCATGGAAAAGTAGGCATATGCATTGGTCAAGGACCTAAAGAAGCCTAGAGTTTATATCTTGCATTCTCATACCACTTCCTATGTGCCCAACAGTTCTGTGAAGGACATTTTAACTTAGCTTGATATCGAGGGGAAAAAGGGCAATTGGATAGTTGCGTTTTTGGAGTATGACCTTGATATCAAACCTACAAAGTTGATCAGAGGGAAAGGACTTGCCAAGATGATAGAACAGACAAAATTTGAACTCTTGGGAATTAATTTCATTGCTGATTTGTCAGTAGATTCAGAAGAAGAAAAGGCCCCTCAAGTATCCCAAAAATTCCTTAACTCCCCATTGTATGCTGAAATTATTTATGTGTTGAGAGATTTGGAGGCTCCTTCTGAATTGAGTAAAACTGAGGCCATGTTTTTAAAGCTAAAAGCAGAAACGTTTTGTATTGTAAATCAATCTTTGTATTGGAAGGATCTAGGAGGAATCTTGATGAGTTGCTTGCTGGAGAGAGAAGTATAAAATACCATCAGAGAGTTTCATAAAGGTGACTGAGGAGGGAACCATTATTTGAAAACTACTATGCATAATATACTAAGAGTTGGGTTCTATTGGCCTAGAATTTTTTCTGATGTTTACAAATAAGTTTCAAGTTGTCACGAATGCGAAAATTTTGATGGAAAGAGAAAATTGCATCCTTTTCCCCTGAATTATATCTCTGTTGAAGTTCATTTTAGACAATGGGGCCTTAATTTCATAGGATAAATTCACCCACAATATTTAGCTCAACACAAGTGGATACTGACAACCACATATTATTTCACCAAGTGGATTAAAGAAATTCCCACTAGGCAAGCCACATATATTGTTATCATTTAGTTTTTGGAGAATAATATTTTGTCTAGGTTTGTTTGTCGAACCAAAATCATTACAGACAATGCAAAATCATTTAAGTCCAAAAAGATGGAAAACTTTTGCAGTGATTACAATATAACTCTTGGCCATTCCACATCTTATTACTCTCAACGTAATGGGTTGGTCGAATCATCCAATAAAATATTGACCAGAATTATTAGGAAGTTGTTGCAAGATAACAAAAAGGCATGGAAAAAGAAGCTCATCCATGCATTATGGGCTGACATGATCACTACTAAAAGTTCTATTTCCACATCACCCTTCCAGATTGTGTACGACACAAAGGATATCTTTCCTACTTCATTAGGATTGTCAATGATGAGATTGTTATAGGAGCAAATTCCACCCAAAGGAGAACATATGAACTAATAAATGTCCAACAAACAAGAGAGAAAGCCTTCAACAACTCTCAATTGCACCATGATAGCATTAAAAAGGATTTTGATAGGCATTCTCAGGAAGATGATTTCAACGTAGGGGATTTGATGTTGACATGGGATGCTAGGAATGAAGACAGTGGAAAACATGAGAAATTTGACCATCTGTGGCTTAGACCTTTCAAAATTGTGGCATACCATGGAAATAATGCCTATATTCTATAGGAACACAATGGAGATATTGTTGGTGGAGGACCTGTGAATGGAAGGTTTCTCAATCGTTATCTCGCTTAAAGGAATTTTCACCCTTTCCATTAATTGTATATAACCATTTTTGTTTTGTTGAATCAATCAAAATCAATTTAGAAGAAATTGAATCCCGAAGTGAAGGCCCTAAGTTATGCTGAGTATAATTTGAGTTTTGTTAATAAGATGTTGATTGATTTAGTGGCATGAGTAAAATAAAGCCTAATGGGTACGCACTTGGTATTTCGTCCTTTGCTACCTCATTGGGAGGATATAAAAGCAAGAAAGATTGCACTTATTTTTGGCTTCTGGTCTTTCGGTATCCTCATTGGGAGGATAATGAGGTAGTGGGAGAAGAGTTAGGGGGTGCATTGTATTGAAGACTACGCATTTGTAGAAGAAATTCTTCCTCTCTAGTGAGGAGAATAATGCGATCTGCAGGAGTGCCCATGTTTGGATACTGTTCCATCTGTGGTGGGGTAGGATGCATCTCCTGTTGGGTGTTCATCGCCCCTTGGTGTGGAATGGGGCTTTGCAGCATGGCTGGGGGTGGTTGCTGCACATATTGTTGTGGGGCTTGCTGAGGGGCAGGCGGTGCTGGGGGACATGGTCCATTTCTAGATTCTTTCATCCCTTTAAAGTCAACGATTTGAAGGAAATGGTGGGTATAATGGCCATACTCACTGCAAAGGGAACAAGGGAAGTTTTTCCGAAGATTGTTGTTATTCTTCCCTTGGCGTTTGTTATTATTTCCCCCATGGGGGTTCTGGTTCCCCTAATTCGGGTTCCCCCCAGCAAGTTGGTTATGTCGGGGATGATTCCCTCCTGGTCCTGGAGTATTATTGTTTCAGTTTTTTCCTTTCTTTTTGGCATTATTCGACTGATGGGTCGGATTTATCGTATTTAGGTGTTCAAAATTTTGATATTGTTGAATGGGAGAGGGTTGAAAAAAATTAACCCCAGTGTGTGGGTGTCCTTGTGGTGGAGCCATGGGCTGTGGGGGGGTAGGAAATGGAAAGTTTAGATTATTTTGTGGCAATGATCTATAGGGTACATAGGAAGACGTAACACTTTCACTAGTGCTTAGGGTGTAAGCTGAGGTAGAGGGGGTAGCAAAACTTGGTTGAATAGTTGGGCGATTTGTGGGTGCCGGAGGGGGACCACTTATGGGTGAAGGAAGGGAAATAGGGTATGGTTGTTGATAAGGGGGAGGAGGATAATAAGGGGGTCCTCCATATACCGACAGATATTGTGGTGGTCCATACAGAGGTGGTTGTTGGGGGTGTGGATTGTGGTGTGTTGTGGTACGAATCAATCCATCTGTGGAGTGAGACGTCCTAGGTTTTTCCTGGCCGAATGGCATGGGTCTCGGTGCATCAGGTAGTACTGTATATAAGTATCTTGACTATGAATAAATGAGTTCTAATTGTTGGTCCTTGACGATGGCTTCTTCTTCAAATTGGGGGAAGGTGGCGGCCACATCCTTGGAAAGGAGGGAAACAAGTGATTTTAGAAACCAATTGAGGAATTGTTGCTTGGTGGCTTCATCTTTGCATAGACTACGTCGTCGACGCCATCATTTATTTTAGTATTAAAAGGTAATTTATGATTAAATATTAGAAAATTGACATGTTTTGATATATATCTCAAAAATGTGTGAGATTTATCATGTGTAGGAATATGTGAAGGATTAATTCAAAAAGACTTCTCAAATACTTCCTCCACCATTTCAATATTTGAGGAGATAATTCAAGCCTATTCCAAGGAGAAGATCATGGATATTTGGTTGTCATATCTTATCCAAGATATATGAGAGATATGTGTGAGGATTTGAAGGGATTATGTTTTGTAATAATGGGAAATGGGTTGAGAGAAAAGTGGATCTGTAATTATGAGATGTTTATCTCCTTTTCAAAGATCTCATGTATAAAAGAGAGTACCCTCTCTTCATGAGGGGGAAGGGAGAAGTATTATTATGTAGATTAAGAAGAGAATTGTTATTATGTAGATTGAAGAGAATTGTTATGATTTAGATTTGATTAACAAAGAGACTCTTTTTGTAAACCTACTTGTTGGAGATTAATGCAAGTTTGGATTCAATGATTTTGTCTCTCTTAGAAGTTATCATTTGGTGATCTAAAGCTTCCATGTTGGCATCGACAAGGGCCACCGATCCAGCTTGGTAAACTTATTGTAAATTGTTAGTGTAGATTTTCATTTCATGTATTTGTTATTTTGATTTCATGTTATTTTTTTTAATTTCACTATTCAAATTTGTTGCAAAGTGTGCTAATGCAGGAACAGTTGGATCTCCATATTTCACCATACATGAGATTTAATGGAGCGTCCTACATGTTAGTTTAATTATTTTAGAAGATAGAATCAAAGTTCATCTTTTCCTTTCATGAGCCATCAACGAACATGTCCATCCCCTTGTTGACAGGCGAAATTGACCGTCCGTCAATTAGGAGAGTGGAACCGGTCCGGGGTTGTCTAATAACCCAAGCCATTTGGAATGAACCACCCTGATGGGTTTAGCGGCTCCGTTAGCCGATCTAAGGTCTTAGGAAAACCAAAGAGAAAACTAATCTAACTAAAACTAAATAAAACAAACTAATCTAACTAATCTAACTAACTATTAAACAAAATAACTAATCTACTATTTCTATATATACAAACTACTAACTGAAATATAACTTATTCACAAAATGTACAATATCTACAAAATACAGATTTAAATAAAACTTGGAAAACTCATTTGCTTTCTTCCCTAAGACAGAGAAAGATATTTTTTGTTGATTTTATAATTTTATAAACAAGAAATAAAACTTACTGAAATTAAACAATCTAATATACTAACTATACATATATCTAACTAAAATACTAACAAATATACTAAACTAATAAGAAACAAACAGACCTGGAAACGCTCCAGATTTGTCCTATGTTTGATGACTTTGAAGCTGGTCGGAGGAAGGAAACTCGCACCGGATAATCCAGAAGCTTCTCATAAACGATAGGCTGCAATGCTCTTTGAGTTGTTTACAGGACAAACAAGACATAAAAAATCATAACAATTATAAGATTTATAAATCTCTGCAATAAGGTAAACCTGTTATGCAAAAACTTATACTTAATAATCCAATTAATGAAGAAGAGAAATCTGTCATTCACAAACCGAATCAAGTAATTGCTATGTTTTTTAAATACTGGAAGGAATCAGATATAAATTATATGGGTTAAATCATATCATTTGCAAAAGACTAAGATAGCTAAAGTAGTCATTAACCAAATGCAAATTGATACACATAAACATGAAACAAAAGATTGATATTATGAAAAGCTAAAGCTGCAGCAGAACATCAATTTCTGTCTCAGTCTCTATTAGATATCCATATCCTTGTTCTCCCACGAATGAGGATGATGTTATTACAAAAATAATAAGTATTTATAAGTTTTTCCATAGGTTAAAACCTCCCTATGGAAGTTATCAAACTGTTTACATAATCTGGGAAGATATTCCCAAAATCAACTAAACTAGGAAACTAAAATGAAACCTAAATATTTCAAATATCCTGTAAACTGTCCATCCAATCCCATGCAATTTCGAATTCACCTGAAACGGTCAAAAATAACAAGTTAGAGAGATATTTTATTAGCAAAACAATAAAAATCAGACTTAGCTACAGAATCATCTGATTATGTAGCTAGTCTAAATGAGGTACATAATCAGAATCAAAATCGATTCAAAATCTTTTAAAAGAATCAAATCCAATTATCTTTCAATAACTATCTTAAAATGAATCATTTAAGATTAAAATGATTTTATCATTCAACATTAAACAGGATAAAAAATGATTCAAGCGAACACAAAGATAGGAATACTCTGTTCTTTTGTTACCACAAAATCGGGTCCACAGAGTCATAATCGAACAGTAATAAGATTGTTTCATATCCAATTGGAACTGATAATCAAACATATCGTATGTGATTGTTAAACAAGAGATACGATCAATCCAACAAAATCGTT